>OZ007578.1:10152482-10752482 GCA_963931925.1 Onchidella celtica | reverse complement strand
AGTCATAATCAGTCGTTCAATGCATTCGTCTATTTTTTTTTGTATTAAATTGTACATCTTAAAGTGTACTGACAAATCTTAACACACACTGCATTGCTAAATCTAGCCCAAAATGACACACCAACGCACAATGCATTGTCTGTTACCCACAGTCTGTAATTATGGTCTATGAAAAAAGTCCGTACAAATACAAAAATAACTCTGAACTTAAAGAGTTAATTATCAAACAATTTCTCTCTGGAGGAAGAAAAAGAGGAGCAAGTCTAAGAAGAAGCCGGAAGAGAGCAATGGACAAAAAAGTACATGACGAGTAATTTGGTACTGTAGGGCATATTTTTAAAAGATCCATTAACTTAAATGTTCTTAATGATTAAGCGGCTGCAAAGTCGAGAGAGAGATGATATTGACAATAATGATGATGAAAAGAAAAGAAATGTAATTTCGATAGTGCGATGTACTATCTATTAGGCCTACAGGCTAAGCGGTGTGCCTCCAAAATCTGAGAGGGCTGATCAGAATTAATCGGTAATGATACAGAACGGCTTGGCAGATGTATCAGAATTGGGTAGAGGAGGCATACAAAATCATGCACGCTATTATTATTAAAATTTGGAGGTATTCAGTGTGGTAAAGCAGAGGCCGAATTTACATGGGGACAGAAGTGGTACTGTATCTGCCTTGCCCCCTTCCCCAGTCCTACTGCTAGAGGAAGCTAGAGGATAAAATTACAGTGAGTTTAACTATGTTGTCTAAATTGTTGAGTCAGCCATTGTCAACTATGGAAACTAAAGAATATATTGGAGCATAGCTGTGGCCTTCGGAATTTGGCTCATCTAAAAATCTACTTGGAGTTTTGCAGGCATATTGTAAACAAGTATATTTACTTCAAATACATCACCCATTTAACCTTTCTTATTATGTATAACTAAATTGTCCTTTCCACAATTACATGCAATTAAAATTACTGCGATGTGTATGGTGAATTACCGTCCCAGAAATAATCAGTAATGATATAGAACGGCTTGGCAGATGTATCAGAATTGGGTTGCGGGGGTACACAAAATCATGCACCCTTTTATTATCTAAATTTGGAGGCATTCACTGATTCAGTGTGGTAAAGCAGGACCCGAATTTGCAGGGGAACAAAGGTGGTACCGTAATTGCCTCATGTCCTTCCCCTGCCCTACTGCTAAAGGAAACTAGAGGATAAAATTAAAGTGAATTTAACTATATTGTCTAAATTGTTGAGTCAGCCATTGTTAACTATGGAAACTAGAGTACATTGGAGCACAGCTGTGGCCTTCGGATTTTGGCTCATCTAAAAATCTACTTGGAGTTTTGCAGGCATTGTCCTCTCATTCTCATACGCTCTTGATCGACTCTATACCATCAGCAACCTTTTATCAAATCTCACGCGTGGAGTTGACGTCAAACTTGCTAATAGGAATGACTTCATTCCTACATAGATCTGCTGGTTACGACATCGCACCGACGTCGGTTTGATGAAGTTAATCCGCCCCTACATTAATCTTACCAAACTTACAAAAATCCTATACAAATCTACATCGGATTATTGTGGGGGGGAGCGCTGGGTAAATTTTCAACCTAAAATATAACTGAGTTTTACAACACGGACACCAAACTGAATAATAACTCTGCTTTGATTGTTTCTTTGTTTGTTTTTACAATTTGTCAAGCAAGCCATGATCTGACCTGCTTCCGTCAGCCCATCATACATTTCTCACTCATTTAAAACCTTCATTCACTCACTCACTCTCAATGAACTCACCAATACACACCTTCCCCAGTACTCACGAGCACGGAGACATTCAGCGACTCACTCTGCCTCAGGCCCATTCCATGAAATGTCAACCAGTGTGAGAAACTATAGCATTTGAAATATTAAATAAAAAATCCTAGAGCATAAAAATTTAGGTGAAATTCTTTGATTACATTCACAAAAATTCCAGAAAATGTTACTTAAACTACAGTCAAAATTGGGCAAAAAGAAAAGGCTGTATGTTGCAAAGCCCCGCGTGAGAAATAAAACCCAAACAATACAAAGCAAACTAAAGTTCACTTCGTTCTTGTTGAAGTCTTTTATTGTTCGTTTTTTTTCACTTGAAAAAGGCGAAAGCCGAAAATTTGTGTATTTTCTGTCTTCTTTTTAGTTTGCTTTGTATTGTTTGGGTTTTATTTCTCACGCGGGACTTTGCAACATACAGCCTTTTCTTTTTGCCCAATTTTGACTTTGCTTATAGCCCTGCTGCGACCCCACAGTTTTTCTATGGTTTTTATGATACTTAGTAATAATAATAATGGATGGCATTTATATAGCGCATATCCATTACAAAAATGCTCTATGCGCTTTACAGAAACATGTCAAAAAATACATGGGTAAACTCACATACACAACCCACATTGATACACACATAATAATAATAATAATAGATAGCTTTTACATAGACTAGCGAAACTCTCATACAAATGACATTTTAACATCCTTTTAAACTGTGACAATACTTGCGAACTGCGGACATCTAAAGAATCTGATTCCACACCCTGGGCCCAGTACTTAAACTACAGAACCACTTTTCATGATTGTAACACACGTCACACCATGTTAAGCACCATATTGACTTAGATCTTACTTTTAAGTTTATTAATTAAAGATAAGAACTTGTAGAGTTGCCTTTTTTTTTTTTATTGTCGAAAAGGTTTAAATGATAAATATCTCATTTAATGATTTGTTCTGGAAGATAGCAATTGGCGAAAGCCCGGTATACAGGTGTGACACACGTCACATGGAATGGGCCATCAGGAGTCCTCTTTTGCATTCCCCGAAATGGGTCAAGGATTTTTTTTCTTATAAAATCAAGTAAAACGTGCGCTTCAATTCCCCGCCCCCCTGATCTCATTCTTCAAAACCAAGGAAAATATCGATTTTATGCGTGCTGTTTGTGAATTTTAAAACAAGTTAAGCTGTCTTGTTTCTGCTCTAAATATTAATTCAGATGAAGGGGTGCAGCGATAGGCTCGCCGATGTACACTTATTGCATTAAAAAACTCTTTCCAGAAGTTTGGGATTAGGAGATCTCACAGCATTAGCTCTACGATTAAGGGTGAGTGTGTTTTCCAGCATGACATAGTGAGAGAAAGCTTATTGACTGATTACCTTTACAAATTATTTATTACTTTTGTAGGAAGAGACAGAATATTGGCCTACGTTTTTTTTTTATTTGAAAAGGAGGTCGGGAGAGCATTCTAAATACATGTAGCCTATCAGTTTTGACAATATCATATGCCAATTAACTTGTTAAATGGAAGTCGTCATCCATTCCCATCTCGCCCTCCCCGAAATCTAGTTAAAGACATAATTATTATAAATATTATAATATTTAATAATGTCGTCTTATTTGAGTGAATTAGTTGTGACTTGTGGACGCTTCATCTAAAGGGTCAAAGGAAATATATTAACAACGTAATCAAATGTAATTAACTTTTTTCTTCGTTGTTGTTTTATGAAACTGTATTTCCAGCTTTGTTCGTGTCAATCCTTCCCCAACCAACAATCTTACGGAAATCCGAGGCGCAGGACTGACATCAAGTTTACACATAGGAAAGATATCGTTACGACGTAGATTCGCTGGTTACTACATCGCACTGACGTCTATTTGATGTAATAAAACCGCCCTTCCAGTAATCAAAATTGGATTGACATAAGGTTACTGGCTGGGTTAAAGGCGACGTTTAGCACACCACATAGGCCAACTAACGTGGAACAGCGACTGGTGAAACAATAATAAAAGAATTATTTCGTTATCCCCTGATATGATCCAGCATTGCTGCAGAGATGGATATATAGAGAGGGTTCACTTCCGCCAAAACGCGAAACTGGGTCAGCGCCGCTAAAATGAGGTCGCTGTGGTAAACATGAACAGCTGTGCATAGATTACTATGGCGAACCCGCATTGCCACTGGAGTTCTGCAGTAATATTGCATGAATTCTTCAGTAAAACTACCCGAGCTTATTTTTTTTATCATCCAAACTGATTTAGAAAAGTAATGAGGAAATCATTCGGGTGTTTCACAAATGTTTGATCGCATCTTTAGACGGAATCTAGTCATAATCCGGGTCAAGAATTTCACGTCCTGACTTTTCACTTTGTGAGCTGACTCAAAATCGCTATCGTATTCAAAACTAGATCTAATTGGGGAACCTTAAGGTCAATATTCTGTCTAGCTCTTTATAAGAGCTTTCCTTCTATGATGCTAACAGAAAAAATACATGCACACTGTTTCAAAACTTGGGTCTTGAGTCTATCGCGTTAGATCTAGAGTCTAGATCTAGATCTAGATCTAGCTTAGAGATCTAGATCTAATTACAGGATGGTATGTACAGGCCTAGAATAAGATTAATTTTACACCTAGATCTATATCAACCATTTATTCTATGTTTAATTTATATCATACATGTACAATTATACTAAAAAGTATTTCATTATAGATTATTTATGTTCACCTTTCTGATGCATTTTCTAAAACATCTACCTACTGCGGTTTCTCCATAGTTTGGGATTGATTGAAAGTGTAAGAAGCCGCCAGTTTACTAAGTTTATACCACGGAGTTCGCTCTTTCTCCCACTGAAAATACCTACACGTGGTTTTGTTTACCACAGCGACCTACATTTAGCCCGCTCGCCGGCTGGTTCGCGGCGCCCCCCGTGTCTCGCAGTGCAAAGCGGCCGACAGTGAACCCTCTCTATATATCTATACTCTCTAGGGAATACTAGGTTTAACACGATCTATGACAAAATAAAAAGCTAGAAGCCTGGATTTAGGTGGGATGCTTTCGATTCATGTAATCATACTGTCGATCCATTGAGATCTAGATCTACGCTGTACTGCCATTAGGCCCAGAGATTTGAAAGCACCTTGCGAAAATGCAATTTCACGTGGTTTATTTTATTTGAAAAGCTATACTCTCTGATTGCTGTTTAATCCGCATTTTACTATTTGCATTAAAAAATTGGCTCCAATTAGCTTCTGAAACGAAAACGACGCTTCCATTGTTTCCGAAGCCTATTTATCAGCACAGGCACGAATATTGTCAGTGTAAAATGTTATACTATCTAGCAAGACAATTTTGATTTAATGGTAACTATAAAATATGCGTATGGATTAAATTTTGAAACAAGATAAGCATTGCAAACACTGTCTCGTATTGCTTTTAAATCTTCAGCAGCTCTCTCTATCTAATGATCATGCAGGTCGCTGTTGTCCTGTGATGGCAGTGTACTATTTAACAAGTAGGCTATGTATACATTTATGATGGTATAAACACGAAAGTACGGGAAACGGTTTTTATTCTGTGTCCGTGCCGAAGGTTTTGTTTGGCTCTGGTTCGTCCAGAAGAACAAGCAGATCAGAAATGAACAGGCTTCTGGGAGTTACACAAGGTAATAATTAGGAACCAATACTGTATATCAGTGTACGGTACTCTACCTTGATTTTCTCCTGTGTTTCTGTAGATGAACCACAACCCATTTTGTAATTTATAAAAGTTGGCGGCTAAAAGTAAGAGCTGTCAGGCTAGGGGTTGGTCAATCTTGGACATCCCAGGCAGCAACTGGAAGTCACATCCTCACAAACCTGTGGAGTTGGCATATTATTGTCAAGTACAGACAGTTCTCCTTGTAGTGGTCATTTACACGAATAAACCAGTGCAGTTATTGCCCTCTTATTTGTCCGTTTATACACTACTCAGTATTTGACATCATCTGTGTTGCGAGTAGTCATTGTTCTAAGAATGTTGCTAGAGACGCGGAGACTAATTACAAAGCCAAAGAGAGAAAATACAGAGTTTAGATGGCTTATAATGTAGAATACAAGGCGCCCTTAACGACAACCCTTGGTTCTAGATAGGACTAGTTTGCAGGTCAGTACAAAATGCATATACCGTGCAAGGTTTGATCACTTTACAATACTCCGCCTGTCTGTCTTTGATAACGACTGACACATGTGTGTTTGATTTCAAAATCACCGTCCAGTCAGTTTGAATATAATAATTAAATGATCTCATTCTTAAGTGGTTATTTCACTGTTATTTCGGTCAAAGTAAAACCTCCTCGCGAATCTCCATTCTGATTGGCTAATAAAAGAGAATACACTGGTATACCATGCTGGTATGGGCTGATACTACTGATAGTACTTGCATTAGAGAGTGGAATCAATCAGTGACAGAAATGATTCAGGTCCGAACCTTCCAGAGACGCTGCAGTCCTACAGAGGCGATGCCATTTCAAATGAGAAACAAGACACAAATTCAACACCAAGCTCTGAGAAATAAGCCAAAGTAACAAACAGACGTGACTGGGACCAAGTGGCCATTATCGTGTTGAAAACCCTCTAAACACCAACTCAAATTCAAAATTCAACAGCAATAATACAGGTTAAGTTCCACCTACCTCAGAAATCCCTATCACTCGCACACGGAGTTGCTGCAGAGAAATGCATTGTTATTTATTGAACTAGACCAACGCATGTGCAAACATGCTCCTGATTAAGCTCAAATGAAGGAAATCTTTTTTGTTTGAAATACCACTGTTCCTCTTGCAAGTCCTACCAATCAATCATAGGAAAATTCCACTGTCGGAAAAAGTCACCACACTGCAACAAAATCATTCAGCAGCCAGTTGTAAAATTTAATCCATCGCTCTGTTGTCGCAGTGAAGATAAAAGGAAATGGTGAAACTGCACGGTTGATTTTTCTATGATTAATTAAAGAACACCCAGCAGTGAAGCGTTTCACACGAACAATATAGCTGGCCGTTCGGGCAATCAGAGACTGTTCTTAATGCCAGAGATTGTTACACTGAAAGTTGTTCAGAGGCGGCGCAATGGCTCTTGTCCGGTGGTTAGACATGGGCACTTCCCCCTCCAGCCCGTGGTGAAGTTTGCGAAGTATGAGATGGCAAATCGGTTCTGTAAGAGGAGAACTTTTACATAGGAACTAAATTGGTGTAGTATTTGAAAAGTTGCTTCCTACAAGTGACTGGATAAGAATTTTGATGTTGGTGTAAAAAAGACAACAAAAAAAAACAAGATCAAATTCACCCACGCGCAAATATTTGAACATAATACGTCATTGTGAAACAGAGAGAGATGGTCTTTGTCTGACGTGAGTTTAAAAAAAAAAGTCATGGTTACCATGGTTACTAGATTATTCAAAGAGACCGGAGGAAAACTACCATAGTCACAATAAGTGATTTTCGCCTTCAGACACACCCCCCCCCCACCCCCCAAAAAGCAACAACAACAACAACAAAAAACCACCAACAAACAACTGTAATCACAATATATACCAGAAACCATCCATTCAGTAGCCACAGGAAACTTGTGGGATTTCCCAAACTTCAAAAATAAAATTTCTGAATTTCACCCTTCTGGGTTATCATGGTTGCCATGCCCCTGTATTTTTGATATGAAGTGTGAAATTTTGACGTACGCGTCATAATTCAAGTTTTTATTGATGTCACAGTTGAATATTTCCCAAAATTGCCGCAACACGAATTCTTTAGTCAAGTGCCTCGCGAACAAATGGCAGATTTGGCATAAATAGCCTAAGGCTTACCTGAAATTGATCAATTCTGAAACATAAACACAGTGCCGTCGTCCTCAATCAAGTTTAGCTGGGCCTGTCATTACAGTTGTGATAAACTACAAGCTTGCCTTCAGTTCATCACCGCTCCCGTCAAAAATTTCCATCTATGCTAAAATACACCACGCCCCTGACTCGCAGCAGGTAATACACCACGCCCCTGACTGGCAGCAGGTAAGAATTCGATTTATAATCAGGATTCTTTAAACACGGATTAATGAACGGCGATTAGCGGCTCTTCCCACTTATTTGGAAAATGTTATGTTGCAGTAATTCAGTGAGACCCAATTATCAGCTGAAGAGTAGCCCGATTATCAGGTGGAGAGAGGGAGAGAGAGAGAGAGAGAGAGAGAGAGAGAGAGAGATGGGGGGGGGGGGGTGGGGGGGAGAGACTGGATGTTCGGAATGGAAAAAAAAAAGATGGGAAATAAACAATTAAAAGGTGCTGCTGCAGCATTACCAGAACCACTATCACCTATTCTCCTCCCGTCTGTGTATTGGCCGTGCACATGCGGGGGTGGTGAGTTTATTTTTGTATTTTGTATACTTCTTTAATCCCATTTGGGAAATTTGCCTTAGTGTCATTGTGGCCCAGTTACAACTGGAGCAGACACGTCGTCGCCACAGTGCAGCGCGCGTTTTTTTTTTCGGGGGGGGGGGGGATGGATAAATTCTTATTTAATTTTGCCCGGGCAGCGGCCTGTTCGGCCTGCTCTTCTCGATTTTCAACTGCTAAGGCATCTTTAGCGTGCCCAACGTGCACACGGGCCCTCCGAATTTTTCGTCCTTGCCCGAGAAGACTAGGTGCTCGATCTTACCCACCATAGGATCAGGGACAAGAAAATACTAAGAAAAAATCTCCAAATTCCAACATGCCTGCACCGACTGGGATTGTCATTCTGAGAAGTGTCGTGAAGGGCAGACAATGGTCATCTCCCCAGCGCCCGATCAAAACGCACCAAATTTGGCAAGCTAAAGTCTGCTTAACCGGTCTGGGTTTGGTTGACTTTGAGTGCAAACGGTGACGGTGTAAGGTGAAAGTGTAATTATGAGCGCACATCTCGACGAGAGGACCATTTTTCCGAAAGACTGTTGTTAGGGGGGGCATAGTGCTTTACATAGAAATCTCTAGCTGATCAGTGAACACAAGTCAGTTTTCTCTATTTTGGCTTTGTACATAGTCTGCGTCCCCCTAACATTCTTTGTGAAAACACGAACGTAATGCAGGTATTTGCAGGCTAGGCCCATCTCTGCCCTTGGGCTTATCTGGACAGGCGAACAGAACTCAAGTCAGACCTCCAGCCCCAGGCTTTTTTCATCAGTGAGGGTCAATGAGGAATGATTGGTAACATAATTATAGTTCTTGTTATAATGGACGTAAGCCTACTCTATTTTGTTCGAAAGAGGAAGACAGACTGTGAGGTTTGAGTTTGAGTTTAACGGTGCGTCAGCACGACAACGGCCACTTTCACGTCTTTTTAGAGACTAAGATTCTGCTGAGGGAGGGAGATGCAGGTTCATCCCGGGCAAAGCCGGGGGTTAACTATGCTGGTATTTGTTTGTATTACTGACCCAACTGAAGGGTTAATATCACGACCGCTTTGGATTAAGCGAATGCTGGCTAGGCGGACTGACTGATTAACCAGCGAGGGGCAAGGATTAACCAGTGAGGACCAACCTGCAGCTTTTTGTCAGTCTGTCTCCATTCACGCCCGATGGATTAACTACAGTGGAGAGTCCTTGCTTTCCTCTTCTCCTGACAAATCTCTGCCATGTACACACTGATTTGCGTGTTTCAATACGTCAACGTAACGACTGCCAACTTCGCACTCGTGACAAAATCTTGGGGGGGGGGGGGTGGGGGTTATCAAAATAAACTTCTCCTTCAAGACAAATGACAGATTAGCAGTCTGGAATGTTATGCTTTCTACTTCGTTTCTTCATTCGTTTATTTTGTTCTTACCATCGGGCGTTGCCCAGGATAAATCTGTACATTAATTTCATTACTGGGTGGTCATAATGGATCTGCTGCATCTTGACCTTTCGGGTATAATTATTTTGTCGCTGATTGTTTGTTTTCTTTCAGATAAGTCTTACTGCACTCCACCTGCACTTTAAGGGATGTGTATGGCATGTTCTGAGGGCCCAATATGGGTGTAACCATCAAAGTATCGATTTTGAGATTTTGGTGTTTTTGAACTCATTAGCCATCCTTGCATCCGAATCAATACATTTTTCAGTTGAAAAAAAATCTCTTTTACTGTAAAAAATGACTTTGAAAGTGGAAGATTGAGGTGATGTTTATGTGGGTCTTGAACTTTAAATCTTGATTTTCTCCAAATGTTGATTTTGACGCAATTTCATTTGGTTTTTCGGATATTCTGAGCTTATTTATGAGAGTATCTTGTTGAGATTTCGCATGGATGTTGTCTAGATGTGTATAAATGAAATTATGAAGAGGTATTTCAAGATTTTATTATAATGTGTCTTTCAGGAAGTTTATTCACTCGCTGTGTGAGGTTCCCAATCGATGTCGGTAAATGCTCACTCATATCATGTTGTAAGATAAATAAAATTAACGTTAAAAGGCAAAATGTTTCATAATTTCACTCTATAGACCCTTTTAATTCACCGTCCTCCATATCACGTGATTTGCAAACAAAATGGCGGCGTGCCCCACTTGTAGGGCGGAAGCGGTGGACAACGGTCGAACGATGTCATCCTCTTATTGGGCACCCAACTGTACAAACCCGTTGTATGCTAGTTCTGGCATAAAAATGCACTATTGCTTAGACTGTGCACATATTCAGATGCCATCATCAAGGCAAGTGGAGGTTTTTGCCTTACGCGGTACTTTTCGAAGCCGTGCAGCTCCCCGCAAACAACCGTAACGCGGAAGTTGAAAGGGTCTATAAGGACAAAACTGGGTCTGTGCAAAATTTTGAGGGTATATCATTGTTGTGTGTGAATTAAATCTGAAATGAATTATCCAGTTATTTTGTGTGTAGAATAAACAGAAGCTGTCATCAGGGCTCATTACTGTTCCCAAAACCTCTGACTTGCTGTTATATCATCTTTTTGTACTTAGTTTGTCACTTGAAACCTATTGCTATCACCTCTCCACCCTCCCTCTTTATTTATTTATTTACTTGTCATACACATCCCTTAATGCCCAACGCACCCGTCAGTAATCGAGAAGAAGGCTGTCATGAAATGACAAGAATCAGTGCACGGGCATTGAGTGTGTATTAAAGTGAACACATCGCAGGAAGTGACAGCGCGATATCGCACGGGCTCATGCGTTCGTGGAAAAGAAAGGATCGGGCGACGAAATTTGTGTAGAAAACAAGATTTTGGGGAAAACCCAGCTAATTGAATGCAGGTCAGCCATCAAATAGAGTGGTCATTGGAGAAGGTGATGCAAATAACTGGCCATGAGTAAAGCTCAGACTACTCATATCAACTGACTAGTACGATATGCAGTGTTTGTCTCACTTAAGAGGTAGGTTAAGGTCAAAGAATTTGGGAATTTTTGGTAAAGCTGGTGGAGCCTGTTACATCCCCTGCCATTTTAAGTTTCCAAATCTTTAAAAGAACCTTCTGCAGGTCGAAAGGAAGGCACATGTAAAATTCCCCCATGCAAATCCCAGCTGCATGATCGGCTACAGGACTTGTTCAAAACCCAGCGAGTTTTTATTAAATGTTATATAGACCATTATTTTGTTCCTTCCACGTGCTTTGTCCCTTGTTAGCCAGAATTTATTGCCAGTTAAGTCTTGCCGCCGTAAAATCAAACTGTCAGTAAAAAAATACACTGTAACAGTGTAAATTGTTTGCTAGTTACTCTTGACTGGAACTCACGGTGTAAATTGTTTGCTAGTTATTCTTGACTGGAACCCACACTGTAAATAAATTGTTTGCTAGTTATTCTTGACTGGAACCCACACTGTAAATTGTTTGCTAGTTATTCTTGACTGGAACTTACAATGTAAATTGTTTGCAAGTTATTCTTGACTGGAACTTACAGTGTAAATTGTTTGCTAGTTATTCTTGACTGGAACCCACACTGTAAATTGTTTGCTAGTTATTTTTGACTGGAACTCACGGTGTAAATTGTTTGCTAGTTATTTTTGACTGGAACTCACGGTGTAAATTGTTTGCTAGTTATTCTGGACTGGAACTCACAGTGTAAATTGTTTGCTAGTTATTCTTGACTGAAACCCACACTGTAAATTGTTTGCTAGTTATTCTTGACTGGAACTTATAATGTAAATTGTTTGCAAGTTATTCTTGACTGGAACTCACAGTGTAAATTGTTTGCTAGTTATTCTTGACTGGAACCCACACTGTAAATTGTTTGCTAGTTATTTTTGACTGGAACTCACGGTGTAAATTGTTTGCTAGTTATTCTGGACTGGAACTCACAGTGTAAATTGTTTGCTAGTTATTCTTGACTGGAACTCACAATGTAAATTGTTTGCTAGTTATTCTTGACTAGAACTCACAGTGTAAATTGTTTGCTAGTTATTCTTGACTGGAACTCACGGTGTAAATTGTTTGCTAGTCATTCTTGACTGGAACTCACGGTGTAAATTGTTTGCTAGTTATTCTTGATTGGAACTCACACTGTAAATTGTTTGCTAGTTATTCTGGACTGGAACCCACACTGTAAATTGTTTGCTAGTTATTCTTGACTGGAACCCACACTGTAAATAAATTGTTTGCTGGAACTCGCTGTGTAAAGTGTTTGCTAGTTATTCTTGACTGGAACTCGCTGTGTAAAGTATTTGCTAGTTATTCTGGACTGGAACTCACAGAGCCAAAGAACTTTGTTTCTGGAGAGCCTCGGTTCAAGGCTGTCCGCCCTCGTTCACTGGAATCCTAAAAAAAAAACCAAAAAAAAACTCGTTTTTGATGGCCATTTAATGTGTCAATGAACCGGCTGTTTAGATTTGGACAGGCCAAATTAGCAAAATTCTAGATTTAACAAAAAATTAAAAAAAAAAAAATTCATGCCACATCTTTGGAATCTTGTTCAAGAGGACAAAAGAACACTGAGCACTTAACTTGGCGAGTGATAATTATTGTTTTTTTTTGTTATAAACTGGGTTGACCCTCGTCTGTCTGTGATTTTAAGATGTAAGAAGATTAAGGAGAAAGAGGCAATATTGAAATTACGAATTTAAAAAAACATCAACAAAGTATGGGGGTGTGAACAAAATGAAACACATCATCACGAATTTCAACCAAATCACTATAAACAACAGTAAACAAGTGAAAAACGTCAAGTAACATGATTGTGGCTGTGATAAATATGAATATTTATTTTTCTTTACTGACTGTGTTTTTTCTCTTGCTCTCTCTCTCTCTCTCTAATATTTTTGCACGGTGAACATTCACATTCAGCCATTTTGCTTGCCTATATTCAGTGTTGGTCATGTGACTCTTTTATAAATAGAGTGGTGGCCAGATGGCCACATAATAATTAACTATTGTACTCGAATACGTGGATCAGAACGAACTTGATGTTCACGATGTTAATTGAACTATCTGACCGTTTCTTTTTGTCTTCTGGCCAGATTTTCTTTCCATGTGGGCCAAATCTGTTGTTACAGCCATGCTATATCAATGTCTACTCAAGACGCATTTACACCAGGCTTCCAAATACTTTTCTACAAATAAACTCCACAACATTGTTAATGAAACAAGCAAAATAACAGTTGAAATATAATGCAGTTTCTTCGCAAAATTTATAATACTGAAACTGTTGATTTTGGTGAATTTGTGTGAGGAAAGACCATCACGTATTGCCTGCAAGAATCAGGAAATCAGTTCCGGAGGTAAACTATAAATTTGCCAAGATATCATTCAGCTACAAAGTCAACAATAAAACAATGCTTCAATATCTGGTGGTGCTGCTATAAAAAAAGCAAGAAGGCTGCTGGCGAAACACTGAATCCAGTCTGCTCTGAGTGGGTGCACGAGGTCTCCCTTCCCGTCAGCTGAATCGGACAGTTCTGATGCAGCCAAACTAGCTTGGTTAAGTCTCACCCGAGACACGGAATGCCTGAGACGGTTCAATTCACCAAATTCCATCCGTTGACTTGCCCGCTTGTCATCTATGTCAACAGTGCAACAATTCGCACCACACCCTTTGATAATTGAACGAAAAAGAGTTGTACCACAGAGCTCTGTTAAATAGTAGTAGGCTACTCACCCTGTCCACATGCGCGCAAGTTGTGGACATATGTAAGTGTGCATGAGAAAACCAGGCTTAAGTCGGCAACATGACATTTTGAGTTCTGTAGATATATTAAAAGACAAGACATTTCCGAAAAATTGAAGTCAGTGACCCAACTAAAACAAGATTTTGAGAAAACGGCATTTAACCCAATAAGTGGCAATAGCTACTTGACCAAGTAATACTGGAGTGATTGTTGTTAGGAGACCGTAGACTAATTACAAAGCCGTTATAGAGATCGTAGTGAGTAGTGTTCACTGCTTGCTCATCTACAGTTTACCCTGTAACATGCCACGGTCCCCTAGAAACAGCTAAGTCGGAAGTTTTTGGATCTTGTTAGGAGACCGTAATCTAATTACAAAGCCGTTATAGAGATCATAGTGAGTGGTGTTTACTGCTCGTCTACAGTTTACCCTGTAACATGCCACGTCCCCTAAACAACAGCCAAGTTGGAAGTTTGTGTCGGACCCATATTTTCACTTCAAAGCCGTTTTTGTCAAAATCAGCTCTGTCGACTTAAGCCAGGTTTTCTAATTCACAATCTCTTATAGTGAACGAGGGAATGGTCTGTCTCGGCATTCTGTGTCTCGGGTGTCACTAGTGCGCCGGGTCTCGCTTCACTCCATAGTTCACACCTAGCACTAAAACCAAGACAAAACAGTCTTGACTCAGTGCACCCTCAGCCCAAAGATAAATGGAAAAGAAATACGATTCACAGCACAGATTATGTAGATCAACAAATGCCAAAGCCTGGACACGGCAATCAACAAAATAACATTTTAAAAAAGGATGGACTCAAGCTGGAATGATTCAGTCTCTGCTATTTGAATGACCATCAGCAAAGACATCTCAATGGGGTCATTTCACAGACTAATAAATCAACCAGACTGGAAACACAAGCTTCGGGCTGTGTCGTTTTTTCGGAAGTTAATGAGATGCGGCCGTATAACCAACATGGCCGCCGCTCGGGAAATTCCGATTCTAGTTTTATCTGCAGTAGAAATTTCTTTTTATTTGTCAAAATTGGTTGTACATGTATTAATAATGCATTAACTTGCCTATCCTGTCATTTTACTGTCTACAGCTGCCTTTTTTTTTATTGTTATAAATGATGACCGTATGGACTTTTAGCAATGGCGGACCTTTCGCTGTTTTGTGACGTCACACAATGGCATCATCCAGTCTGGGTATTTTATCAGTCTGTGGATCAGAATGGCATGATTGTGAGGCCACCCATAAAACACATACCTTCCATTCTGGCGACCTCACTCTTCGGATTTATGCTTTTCATACCTTGACTTCAAGCCCCCCCCCCCCCCCCCCCCCCCGAACCCCCCAATATGGCCATTAAAATGTTGAATGTTTACAGTAAGACCTTCATATTTTGAAGTTTTAATATCGGACTTGCACAGACTATTTGTCTAATTCATTCGAAACGAAGAAAGTATTTGATAATTATTCAATCCTATAATTTATTTCGTTGCACAGAAAATAAACAAAACCAAACGTTTCAATTCATCATCGTGACTGAAAAGAAAAGCGTATTTATGCTGTAATCTGCTGGGGCATCCCCACCCTGCCCTCCTCCGCACATACATTCTTTATGGATAGCCCCTTTGTTCTACCAAACAAAAAAGCTTTGTTCAACTTCCAAACGTGGGACTGCCATTTGATCCAAGCTACAAACCTACAGACACCAACAACATGTCAAGGATGTCTCTATTAGCTCCTCTTTCTTCCCTACTGACATTCTGGTTTCAACAAAATCCAAACAGGCAACAATAAATGAATGGAAATGAAAAGCCCATAAATCTGCCTCTTTAAACTCTTCATAAGCTGAGCTGACTTAAGCTCTGGAAACAGCTACTGGACATCTTGAAAGCAAGTAAAAATACGTGAGGAATGTGTCTATCACCAGAGTCATGACAACTCGTCCCAACAAAATAATTCTCTAAAACGATTAAAACGAAACACACAAACAAACAAAACAAAAAACCTTACATAAGCAAAGATGTACACTGACAGTAAAACTGACCTCATTCAATAGTGTTAATTTTGTGTGAAACATTTCACAATCATGTATTTCGCAGGTTATTTATTCTTTTTAATAAAATCAATAATATTGTTTTAACCTCTGAGTTGCATTTGTAGATCTAACCCTATGCTTTTTGTTTTCTTAATCTCTGAATTGCAATTGTAGATCTAACCCTATAATTATTTTTTGTTGTCTTTTCCCTTTCTAGGTTGAGAAAAAAACAGGAAAAAGTCCTCTTGGCAGCTTTTGTACTCTTAATGATCCAACCACTTTTAAATTTTTACAATTGGAAAAACATTTTTTAAAAAAATACGACACAAAATGCGTAGCTTCTAATTTCATAATGGAAGAACAGCACCAACAAAATTAAATATCATGTCATGTTTGCATCTGGGGAAAATTTGAATAAATATAATATATGCCAACATGGCAAAGAAAACTATGAGATTGTTCAACTACAAGTGCATATCTGACGTGCCTGATTCAGCTTGTGCATGCATGAACATGAGAACTTGCTGAATGAAAAATTTGGTCACACGACCTTCAACCTTCATGTTTGCTGGTACAGGAGGAATGAAAAATGTCTCAGGTTTACCTTAGACTGGCTGCAATGGAATGGCTTGAGACAAGAATGCATCGAGTTAGGCATTTTTTAAGGTCTTTTATTCCCTACACTGAAATACTACATAAATCATCACCTGGTGTTTGAAAACAAATGTCCATATATATCATTATGCTAAATAGTATCTCAACCTTTGCATGCCACACGAATCAACTGTTGTGGCCCCTCCATTCTACCACTCTGTGCCACAGTAATCCCAGACTGCTTGCCCACGCGCTTTTCCTGTTGCTACACGACAGTACCGGTACAAGCAATGCAGCTGAAAGTCACCCTCCTCCTCCCGCCAGTGCTAGTGTCAGCCTGCTAGACAATTTAGTCTGCTCTTTTCACTGATACAAGTTTGGTTAAAAATGCCTCAGTCTGTCAAAGGTTACGATTTAACAAAAATAAAAATCACAAAATCACACCGGGAATGCAGTAGTTTCCTGCTCTGAACATACAGGGAATGAACTGCTTTAGTGCGGAGCTTAAAGTTAACAATCATTATTGCTTTATTTATGTTTCACTTCTCTGACTGCAAAAATGTGTCAAATTTCTTTCATACACAGCAAAGGCATATGGCACTGATGCAGAATATTTTTGTGTACTACTGCAAGCAGTAATGTTTTGTGACTTCATTAAATGCATTGAATATCAATATTTCTTAAGTAAAGAATATTTTTGTGTACTACTGCAAGCAGTAATGTTTTGTGACTTCATTCAATGCATTGAATATCAATATTTCTTAAGTAAAGAATATTTTTGTGTACTACTGCAAGCAGTAATGTTTTGTGACTTCATTCAATGCATTGAATATCAATATTTCTTAAGTAAAGAATATTTTTGTGTACTACTGCAAGCAGTAATGTTTTGTGACTTCATTCAATGCATTGAATATCAATATTTCTTAAGTAAATAATTTTTTTGTGTTGCCCAAAAAACAAGAACAATAGTAAAAACAAGCGGGTAAACATTGGCAATAACATAAATTTGTTGCAGTTTATAGCAGTTCGAAAATCCTTCAAGCAGTCTAGTCTCTGAAAAAGTCATCTGCTACAAAGCTAAAGAATGCTACCTTTAAAGTAAAGGTGTGGAAGGTAAAAGCTAAGGAAAAAATTCTTTGGAAGACAAATCAATCAACAATTGTCAAGCACTCATCTCTAATGTAAGAGAGCGAGAATATCAGGAATGCTTTCTTTAACGTCAAGGTGGTGACAGTGAAATTAAGTCTAAACAAGAACAAGAAACAAAACGCAAAAGGCCAGACATACAAATAGTCTTGTTAAGTCTAATAGGCTGCTAATCATGGTACAGTTAAGGTAAAAGGACTAGCAGCCTCCTAGGCTAAGCAGGACGATTTGTCTATGGCCCCACGTGTTTGGAAGCCATGTCAAGCAATCATCTCCACTGCATGTGGAAGAGAATATAATTGTTTTCATTCAGTCAAGCAATAAATAAATCAGTGCATCTGGAACAAGAATTGAAATATAACATGTCATACACAAGATTTAAACTATAACCACATCCAACTGAATAATCAAACATAATGATTTATATCAATGGATGTGTCACATTTGCAATGTCATTGATCTGTGGACTGAATGAAGAACAATTTGTTCACTGTTCAGCTATAGGAGTTCAAATGTTCTATAGGCCCATTGCGAATGACGTCACAGAGTGTTTTTGTTTTGTACTTCCGACACCTAAAATGGCGGGTGGATCAGCTGACGAGTGTAACTTCGAGATACGTCTTAGTGGTTAAAATGTCTGCTGGTTGCATTGCAGTTGACTGTTAGGACAGGGGTGGAAAGGGTGGATCCAAGCTGGTCAGATTCCCTACCATCCGTGTACACAAAGGAAAGGAAATGAAAGAATTGACCGAACGTCTCCCATGTGCGTGAACGCACGTGTCATTGTTTACTGTAGTGAACTTTTTCTTTGCTCGTCGCTGATTGGTTCGCGACGCCTGAAGTGCTCGCTGTGCAAGTAGCTAACGAATCAAAATCAATGCTACCATCGCCATGGTTATGCGCGGGCTTGACAACTAAAATGGCTGATATCCACAATGGGCTTATACAATCTGATATTATTTATTTTTTTTATGGTGAAACATGTACATTTTCATCTATTTATTATTTACAGTTTGATTTGAAAATAATGAAAGAAAAACAAAACTGCATTTCGCTGGGAAATTATACAAGAAATCGAGTGTAAAAATGTACACAATGTGCACTAACAATTGGGCGATATACAGGTTTCCTGATCCTTCCTTCACAAGTGTTATGCAGCACACATAGAAAACACCATTTTTGTCCAGTCATAAACAGACAAAGATACAACAAATACAAATATGCCATGATAATTTTGGAACAACGGAGATGGTAGGAAACACAAAGGACAAAAAAGAAAGTTGATGTGGAACTTCCGTGTCAGCATAAGCTGAGCAGATCTGCTCAGCCTTTCAGTAAAGTAAACATTTTAGAACACAAACGCTCGAACAAGGACATGTATTTAACCCGGACCAGACCCACCATTTTGAACACTGAGACCGCTCCTTCGGGGCCATCTTGTTCCTGATTACATTTTGGAAGTGCTGTGGAAGGTTCCAGTATCTTTTATTCTAGCTTTGAAATGATTTTTAACTCGAATGTTAGTGTTACACCATACCTTCGTAATTTTGTATGGAATGATATAATGCAAGGAACTGTCTAACCACGACAGCACTTGCATACTACTTCATTGAAAAAACCTTTCGTCAGCCAGACCAATGACTGTCCAGTAGCAATTTAGATCAGGGGTTTAATGTGAGTTGAGACAAATGCTATGAAAATCAGAGTTTTGATCCCAATGGATCCCATTGACTCCCATGTCAGCAAAATAAATAGGAAAATAGACAATAAAAAGTCACTGAATATCAAAGAATGAGGGAGAAAAACCTGTTCATGTTCCAGCAAATGACACAAAGAAAAGATAATTTCACAGGGAATGTTCAAACATCTCCAGGTCTTCAGTAAATGTAGCAGATTTAGTAGCCAGTAAATACCATTTGATTTTGACTGTGAAAGTGTTGGAAAAAACTGATAATGTGATAAATGCACAAGAATAATGCTTGCAATTATTACATTAGTTCTGTTTCTTCTCCAACCAATGGGCAGTGGGAATTTGTTTTCGATTCGATGAATGGACAACCCAGCCAAACTTTTTCATACAAGAAACAAAGTCAACATGAGCAGTTGATTTGTCATAAAAAAATAAAACTAGCAATGTTAGAGAGAAATAGAGCCACATTCAGAATCACCAGTGCAGGAATCAACATTGTCATTACAGCAAACCCTACACAGCTTTATTTGAGGAAAATTCTGTCGACTGAGGATGTGGATTTTACAGGCCTTTCCGCGAAAAGTAAAATATTCCCACCCGACACTCCCTGTATCAATCATTCCTGCTATAAGAGAGCTGCAGTGAACCAGATCAAGTGGAACAAAAATACCTGAAATATTCAGTAGAAGTTGATGCTTCAAAAACATCAAATCTACTTTTAATATGTTTTCCCTGAATGCGTCACAGTGATAACACGATTGCCTAAGTCATTATTTAATATTTTTGAGGTAGGAGCTAACATTCCTGACAAAACAGGGTTAGTTTGTTTTGTTTCCTGGAAAGTATCGAGCCTTCAAAGTCTGAATTTTGACAAGAAACATCTTTTACGCAAGTCACAAGATTTGCGAAGCAATGCTACTTCTTCATACTTTCTGAAAATATTAGTAAAAATTACTAAGGCAAATGTCTTATCACTGTCGTGTTAGATTCTATGGTTATTGAGGACTATCTCATATCTAAGGCCAAAGAAATTTGAAAACCTACAAAAATCAGCAAACTAAAATCCCTGTAATGCGCATTTCAAACTAGATAAATCAGTTCCAAGAATCATTTGCAAAGTCCAGGCAGTCATATGTAATTGGTATGTCTAGTCTGAATGTTCCCAAAACAGCGATAATAAACAAACATTCTGACACAGATAAAAAATGGAACAATATCAGAATGAACCAGGATGCTGATGTAAAGGATTTATAAATGAAAATTAATTTTATGCCACTGGTCAATACGAAAAAACCCCAACGAGTTTAGAAAATGAAGGTGATGCTGATACGGGTATAGATACAAAACATTCACCTGGGCATTTAAACAAAAAAACAAAGAAACAAATAAAAATCTACAAAAATCAAAGAAAAAAATACACAGGCTGCACCTGATCATGATTTCCTTTTGTCTCATCCACTCGTACAAAAATCTGAGGTATATATTTGATGATCAAACTTTAATAAATACTGCATGTTGGTTTTGCTCCATACAACATGGCACAGGCAATGCAATTACAATTAAATAATCAACACTTACGTCTTCTGCCTGCCTTGTGTCCTATCAAAACCCGAACAAAAAAGTTCCTACTTTCCAGGGTCCTAACTGACATTTTTGTGTTTTGTTCTGGATTACATTTCACTTTAGTGCAATAAAACTTTAATGAAGAAGAGGTTTGGGCCCCTATTAGGCCACTGATCGGCGTAGGCAATCAAAACACAGTGACAAGGAAAAATTAATTGGAATGGACCACCCCCACCCCCCCCCCCCCTTCCCCCCATGCAGAATCTGCCCCCAGCACCTCTTGCACCCAATTCAATTGCTCTTACCACTGAGCCACTGCATGAAAAATGTTCACTGCCAATTTTTATCAGGGATTCAATCCGTGTCCATAAGGATGGATGAGTAACTGTTCAATAACAACTGTTCTTTACATCATCAATATCATAAAACACAGCAAACATGCTGCTCGTGACATACATGGCCAAGCTTTATAATGAAAGACAAAACTTCAATTTTACTTGATATCAATCAACAATGTTTACCACAGTAACTGAATTTTAAATGTTACCAATTGAATTTAAACCTAACTAATACACTTCACTGTACTTCATTCTATGCACAGTAAGTATGTATCCTGCAGTGGATGGACAATGCCAAGGTGAAAGGAGAAAGTATGTTTTATCTTTGTGTTGCATTGTCTTTCCGTGTCCATTTTCAATGACCCCTTTTACATTTTTACATTATACTGGCTTTTGTTACATGTGCTTTTACTTGCTCATTATGCCATTTTTACGCACATTTCCTGTGACATTTCCTTGTTTATGACACCAACAAATGTTTTCTCATGCACAGAAAAGATGACAATGAACATAATTATTCACTGAGAGATGAGAGATTACATCCTGATACAGGGGCAACACTAGGAGCCTGAACATTTTGTTCATGGAGCTCTTCATCTTTCAGTGAGGGATATGTGAAAAATCAAACTTTGATTTTGATTTACTTTGATTATTTTGATAAACTTAATGTTTTTGATTAAACAATCACCTTAAATCAATTCCTGTTGAAGAGATTTTGATTGTTATGTTTGCATAAAAATGTACAAATGATAATGATCTGTTTTGATGGAAAATTCATAAAATTGCACAAATGCACTATTTTCTATAAATCTCTCTCTTTTGTGTGATACTGATAAGAACATATGGTTGGACACCTGCTGGAACCTGGTCAGGACTAGCCTTTGAAGCTATCGTTACGGGACCGCAGTATTTCATATAGTAAACCGCAGCTGAGAGGTGAACGCAACTCAGTATTTTCTCTATTTGGCTTTGTAATTATACTACGGTCCCATAACACCATCACCAAAGGGTTTGTTTTCACCAGCTTCCTACAGCCCACACACAAGTTAATACATCTATGTTTATGTGCCTGTACATGAGGTAACCATATGAATGTTTGATTTTTAGATGAAAGTAGTGAGAACAAAACTGTCTCTGGAATCATTCTCACTGTGTAGGAAACTTATCTGTGGCTCTGATCTTGAAAATGTCAAAGAGAAGTTAAACATATAAGGAACTGTGAGGCATTCAAGCATGTGGTGGATGGATGGATGGATCAGTGGGTGGACAGATGGGTGGGTGGGTGGATGGATGGATGGATGGGTGGATGGTTGGATGGATGGGTGGATGGTTGGATGGGTGGGTGGGTGGGTGGGAGGATGGATGGGTGGATGGATGGATGGATGGATTGATGAGTGGGAGGATGGAAGGATGGATGAATGGATGGGTGCATAGAGAACACATTAAGATGAGTTGGCTGGTGTAATCATGAATGAGAAGATGGACTGAAAAGACATAGGAGGTAACAGAAGCACCAGCTTGAATGATCGCTACTATCTGCCAATCAAACATCCCTCCTAGTCCTGAGAAGTCAAACCCAATGATGAAGTTTGAGTTTGGAGATCTTCACGATAATGGTCACATTGTGCTAGAAAAAAGCAAGACAATAGACAGAATACAACAGAAAGGTCGGGTGGGAGGAGACCCTATCAGAAGCACCCACAAACTATCCGACACTGAATGACGAATGATAGACTGGATAGCTTGAGAAAATATCAGAAAGAGGGAAGGGAATGAGGGATAGATACAGTTCACAAACACACAGTCTAACCATGGCTCATATCTAAGAATTACAGAGTTGAATTTGTCACAGAATGCGCAAACTTTGGTGACAACGACTTTGTTGCGGTAACAAAAACACTGGCTATTCTGTTCCAACTGTACAAATCTCCTGTGGCAATACTTTTCCTCATACACACACACATTTAGTTCTCTCATACTGCTCACTCAGGTGGATCCCCAGAATGATTCTACATGCACAAAGAATTCTGCAAAATTTTACATGAATAAAAAAGGACAGCAGTTCTGGTCCCCGTGCATAAAGTTACATAAGTTACTTCAGATATATCACATGGACATGTATCACATGGATGACTTAACAAATCTTCAGGCCAACTATATGACTATTCCAGAATATTCTTGACTCTAATTAAAATGTAACTTTCAACCAGCACCCTCTCTAAGCTGTGCATGTCTGTGTGTGCCCAATTATTTTGCAGACAGTGCACAAGGAAATTAATGTGTGCACAAAAGCCTCATTCATCTAAAATAATTGCAGTAGTTAATAATTATGCTTACTGAAGCATTCAGTGCACACGTTAATTTGTCATAGAAAAAAATTTGCACAGCATGAGATTTTTGCGCGCTCTGACAACAATACTTACGGGAGACAAAATGTCTAGGCTGATTGCATGTTGCACTAGACAAACGCTTCACTTGAGCTAGCAACATCCAAAGCTCTCAGCCAAGTAAATCAGCAAAAAGTCAAGTCAACTCAGATGCTACAATTGCACAATTGCGATACTTTAAAACAAGCACTCTGGGAATTAAAAAGCTTTGGGCAAATTACAAGTGAAACAGTACTTGATCATTCTTGACCTGCAAATTTTAAATATCGGTAGTCTTGTCTTCTGTCTCTGACAGCTTTCTGTGAGCCAGTCACCAAATGAATCTTAAAGCTTGAAAAGAAAATGGTCACTGACTTAGGTCAAGCAAAACATACTACCTTAACAATTTATTCATCACTGGGTGGAACACAATTTTGTTTGACTAAAGCCTCAGTTCCATATCAAGTCTAAGTCATAAAACACTATGACTGAAATATTGAGCAAAAAGAGTTTTCCACGCCAGGTGTTACTCTGAAACTCCAGCACTTGCAAGGTGCCTCATTCTAATCATAAAAAACAGTCCTGGGTTAATGTGCTTTGCATAGAAGACAGTGGAGTCACTGATATTTATGCACAACAGTTTGTTTCTAGAGTCTTGGTGGACTTCGGCACTGTATAGAATTTACCCCCTTAATTTTATCTGCAGTTTTGATCGCACATTGTTCAACTGACAAAATCTATCTGGCTTTCATGTGGAACCAGAAGTTGAGACTTGTTTTCCAGGCCCCAGACAAGGCCTCGGTGAACTTGCCCTTGAAGTGTGCACGTGCATCTGCCTCGGTGAGATGAGGGACCAGTGTCTCCCGCAAGTAGTTGACGTCTTTAGGAGTGCTGAGCTGTGGGATTCCCCCGGATAACATCATCATGAACAGTGACATTAAAAGGTTGAAGCGGCTGCGCAGAATGAGGAAAGCTTTCTCACACATGGTTTGAAATCTGGGGAACGAAACAGGAGATTTTCTAAACTCTTTCCATGCCAATCCCTGATATATCGTCGATATGGCTGACCGCGTTTGAACCAACCCACGATCTATCATCGACATCAATTCCAGGGTTTGTTTCATCTCGCACGACTCTGCTCTTCCTTTTGCTTGCACTTCACATTCCTATCTATCATACACTTCTTTATGTGTTTTTCAACTTCTTCATCCATTTTCCTCCAATTTGATATATAAAATGTTTAGGTTTCAATGATTTGAGGTGGTAAAATTCTCAATTTTCTGATTCACCCTTGCTTTGATTTTTCGCAAGCAAAAAACCCTTGGCACAAATGTGGAAATGGCCTTGGCATGAAAAGAGTTAAGTCATTCCAGCCTGAGGCAGGGGCCAGGTGTGCATGTCTGGGAAAGGGAGAGGTGAAAAATCTTCAAACTCAGCATGCCGTCAGGTATTTCTATACTGTTGTATGTGCATTTTTGCGAAAATCAGGATTGAAAGTAGGTCGCCAAAGGGCCTAAACGCTTACAACATTACATCACAAATACACATCTTGAAAAGTTTTTAACCAATTGGAAAGACACCTATATACAATAAACTTAGGAGTGAGAGAACTACTTTCATGATAAAACCTCAAAACCTGCCAAATGAAGCACACAACAAGAGGGCAAATACCCTTTGATATGTACTTTATGGATTTTATAAAATCTGAAATGTTACCTTTGAAAGTTCTGTGGGTTGGCATTGCCTTTAGTAATGACATGGACAAAATGGCTGGTCAGAACAAAGGGGACTCGCTCTCTCTTGACATGAAATTTGCTTTTGAAATTTCCCAGGAAATGACCAAAGTCAATGTGGAACATCTGAAATACACAATATCATTTATGTATTTTACATTTACAGATTGCTGATCTATTTCTTCAAAAATAAAATTTCAACTGTTTTGTTGTTACTTTCTCATCCAAATCTCACAACCTGCCAACTCTTATCAAGAATAATTCTGTAATTCCTAATTTTTCTGCAGGATTTACACTTCCCACCTTGAACTCAATATAGATGATTATGATCTGGAAAATTTGTGCCATTTACCTTTTATTTTTACCTGCTGTCAGAGCCGATCTATTAACAAGGTCTCTACAGTGGTGTGTGATTTTATGTTAAATCATCATTTCATCAGAAGATGAAGTACACAAACTTCTGAACAAGGTGCCGACTCCTTGCATCCGGCACACCAATTCACCTGACATTTGGATGTATTAAGTTTGACAGCACATTCTTTTAAATTATATCCATGATTTCATCCAATCCACCTTTTGATTGAGTTACTGGAAGGAGTGGATTCATTATTATTTGTGATTGCTTTGTTCTGGATTAAAAAGGAAGTTACGTGTCAACTCCAGCAGGCACCGCTAAATATGTTGAATGGGCCTGCGTTTACTAAGCGTTAACATGGGGTTGAGTTCTTCACTTTGTTCTATTGTAAAAAGCATTTTCTAGATCTTTGTAGACTTTGATGAAAACCTGAGTTCAAGGCCAAAAAATTGCCAGCTTACCTGACCAGAAGTCTTCATCATGATGTTATCATTGTGCCGGTCACCAATCCCCAATACATATGTCGCCACGCAGTAGCCAGCGCACGACAGCAGGAACTCTTCAACCGCAGCGTCCAAACTGGGGAAAGATAAATCAGCCATATGTTATTCACTTTCTCAATCTCTCACATTTCCATCAACAACTTTCCTGACATGACAGTCTTTTATTATATCATTTTCAAGACGAGTCCCTGGAATTGTTCCTTTGGCTATATTAAAAAAAATAACAAAACCCACATAAGTACCTGGTCAATCAATACATAATAACTGCAGTCAAAACACGATCGAGCTGTTTATAGAATGAAATAAGTAGGCTTAATGAATGACATGAGATATGAATGGCCTCTCTCTATCTATATATCAGTGTTGGACATTGCTTCCCCTCAGCCAACATTACTTCCCATTAGTAAACATTAATTCCCTACATTCACCTCCCGTCAGTCAGCATTATCTCCATTCGGTCAACATTGCCTCCCTTCTGTCAATATTACCTCCCTTCGGTAAACATCATTATCTTCCTTTAGTCAACATTATATCCCTTCAGTCACCTCCCATTCAGTCAACATTACCTCCATTCAGTCAACATTACCTTCCTTCAGTCCTATGCTTGTCTTTTAACCATTCAAACAAAGCCTTCTTGTCAAATGCAGTTCTCTTGTACCATCTCTGAATATTGGCCATGGTGTCCGCAGGGGACACAACTTCAATCATCCCTTGCTCCAGATCTGTCGCCATACACATGTAAGGATTCATCCTGAAATACAGAAAAACGTCTCTCAGCACAAAATTCCCAGCCTAGAATGAGCTGACTGAATATTACAACAACCAGAATAGAGCTGCCTGGGCCACTTACAGCCTCTAAAGGCCCTATTACACGTTCACATGGACCGGATCAGGTTAGCCTTTGGCTGTGCTTACAACTAATTGTAGGCCGCTAGGTTGATTACATGTTACGATTGGCCGGACGACGGACCGGATGGAAACAAGGGATGCTACTGTGATACACAACACACAACCCCGCCACTTTTGAAAATATTCAATGGCTATAAAGATAGTATTTTACAATTATTTTTATTAAGCAATAAAACGAAGCACTCGTGACCAATTTTACTAATTTTGACACGCTGATTCCGAATTTTTATATCAAATTCAAGCTAGAATGTCGTTTCAACAAGTTTGTAAAACGACATGCCATCCCCTGAGAGGAAAAACTTCAAAGGGAAGCAGCGGCACCAACTATTCACTCAAACCGTATGACAAAATATCAGGAGACACCGGAAATTGATGGGCGAGAGGTCGCCCGGCTGGCATACCATACGATTTCAGCTATTTTCCTCATTACACGCTACGATTAGCCGTAGGCACAGCCAAAGGCCAGATTTCGTCCGGCCAGCGTCCGGACCATCGTAACGTGTAATAGAGCTTTAACAGATTTAACATCTTGAATTCGAGGGGGACACTTTGGTCTAGAGGCAAGGTGCTCGCCTCCCATGATGAAGGTATCGGGTTTGATCCCCGGTCTGTGCAGGCATTTTGGAATTCTGGGGGAAACTTCCTGCCCCTGATCCTATGGTATTTAGGATCGAGCACCTAGTCTTCTAGGATACGGACGAAAAATTCAGAAGGCCTGCGTGCAGGCTAAAGATACTTTGGCAGTTAAAAGTCAAGAAGAGATGGCCGAACAAGGCTGCTGCCCAGGTAAAATTCTAAAAAACTAAACCTTACCATAAAAACACATAAAATTCAACAAGAAAAATAGAAAAGAGAAAAGTGAGGAGGTGTAAATGCCGAGAGCAGCAAGAACCTCCGAAAGAAAAGACTTAAAGCAAATTTTTAAACCCTTTGTCAGTAATTCAAAACAAAACAAAACCAAAACAAACAAAAAACCTTGACAAAAGGTGACTAAAACCAAAAACTCACCTAAAGTCCAAACCTTCAGCTTGCCAGATGTTGTCCATGACCTGAAGTATCTGCAGAGTCAACATATCTTGTCGCAAATCTGAAATATTGATGAAAACATTTTATAATAACTCAAAAGGCTGATTTTTACAGCATGATCTGTATCACAACACGAAAACAAATAAACTGTTCATATGAAAGGTCATTCAAAATCAAACAATACCAACGAGATGTATAAGAGTGTCAAGAACAGATATGATTCATAAATGTTTCCACTGAGTAAATTTTTGTGAGAGAGCAGTGAGTAATTTTTACAAACGTAATTATTGTGCCAGCCAGCATAACTTGGTCTCGTAAACAATTTGTTTTGAACAGTTTTTTTTCCTAATAGATAGACAGAAGGTGTGGGGAAGGATAGACGGACAGCGTAGGTGTGCATGACTGAGCACTTTTTATATCTCGTGTTTTGAACTAGGTTTAGTAGAGAGGGAAGGGGTGAGTAGGAATTAAATGTTGTTGAGACGTCGGTTGACGTACAGAAAATCCGTGATCCAGAGTAAAAGCTCGAGGTTTTGAACATGTTAAGAATTTATTGCTATAAAATTACATTTTATTGTCTTGAGTGATTCGATCTTTGATGTCGACCCAAGGTCGTTGCGTAGGGCTGTTACTTAAAATAACTCAGTTCGGCAGCTGAGCTAGAAGTGGTTGCACCAATCACAATCCAGGAATTAGACGGTAAGCTGCAGATGCAGTCCAGTATTTAAGGCCATACAGAACTTAGTTCTGGGCCACATGTAGACAATCCATTTACGAGGTGGACGGCGAGCTCTCAGCCAGATGAGAAGTCATAGAGACGCAGCGATTGAGCTGATATGTGCAGTGATGGAGCTTTGTCAGAAATCTACGCTCCTGAGCCCAAGCCTACTTGTTTGAGCATTAAACCCACAGCGCTAATATCAACCATGCTGAATTTACAGCCAGCTACACATGTAGACTGTTGACCAGTACTGCCAGACCACATGCATTTCCCGCGACCACGTGTGAACTACACCAGAGCGCTCCTGGCAGAGACGCTATATAAATATGTTTTAGTATGAAGAGAGATAGAACTTTAAACCTTACAGGATCTGTCGCCCTCGGGCGCGGATTCTTTTGAATGTAAATTTATTGTGACTTAGATAACTTCATATTACATTGCCTTAAGTACTTCATAGTTGCTCCTCAGCTTAGTTGAGCATTTTCAGTTGCTATTGTATTCGTTATCTATTGTATATTTTATCTTTGAATTTGTTAGATATATAAACTTTGCAGTCTGTTACTCAAATTGATTTATTTAGTTTTTAGAGTGAAAGTTGTTTATTTGTTTGTTTTTTTTTGTGCTCGTGTGATTGGGAAGCGGACCTCTTGATCTATATTCCCCAAAATCCCGATCCGCGACAAAGAGCATGTGTGGTTATTTATCCAACAATATAAATAACCAGAGTAGTCCAAATAAGGTGTACTATTTCACAAGCTGTTGAGTAAATAACTGGCTTGCTACAACACCTTTAAAGATGTATTTTGTGTGCCTCTTCAAGCAACAAGGTTTACTATCAATGAGTTCATATTTGCATTGCTGAATGTTGCTGAAATTAGAAAGAACTTTCATGTGATCAAAATACCAGATGTCCTAATTTCACTTCCAGAGGTCACTTACCATCTCCATTCTTGTAGATGATTTGTATATCAGTACCCATGTAGTCAGCATTAGAAAACACCAACCACAGTGGACGTTTCTTGGAATTCATGAATTTACACTTGTCCACCCTGCAAGGAAAATGCAGAAACTTGAAAAGCTGATCATTAAGTAATATGGCTGATATTTTTTGGCAAGAGTTGTCTTTTCAGTCACTGGGTATCTTGTTCCATAAGATTTCTTCAATTCTTACTTTTTGGCTAAAAAAAACAGAACTAAAAAAAAACCTTCCATGATTCTCCATTTAGAAGAACTACTTGGTCTGCTGGCTCGAGGAATTCACTGATGTGATCCCTAAAGTTTAATTTTGATCACCATTGTGTAAATTGAGGCGCAGAACAAAATTTCCTGTCATACTTTTTTAATTCTACTCAAAGAAAATGCATCTTTTTTTCTGCTCAAAATGTTGGAGCACTTTCTTCTGTTCAACTCAGTTGTGACTCAAAATCAACAAAAAAATTAAAACTACAGCAAACTTCAAGACATTTTAAAATATGCCCACTTACACCTCTATGTCTTTTATGCATAATATGATATTTTGAAGGCTCAGCAGTTAAAAAAGCCTTTCATGATTACATTGGAGGCTTTACTTCCTTTATCTTACTATAATTGAGCTAGAGGGTGAACCTGTAAGCAGCTAAAACTTCGCGACTACGCCATCAACAATTATGAAACTTGGTGTACTGCATCAATTTTTGACGAAGAGTTACGTGGACACATTCATTTTGAACAAAAATCAGTTCGTACTATTATTTATATTAATATTTTTTTAGCCGCAAAAGCAAGGATGCATTTTCATTGGATAGAACCGAAAAGTGTGAATGGAAATTGCGTCCTTGTCCTCTCTTTACATATTGGTAGTCTAAAATGAACGTCATCACATCTGTGTATTTCTATGTGAAATGTTGGTGTAATAGTAAGTTCTATTAGTCATTGCATCGAATCCAAATGCCGTTTTAATGTAGCCCAGATCTAGATATACGGTTGGCCTTGGTACATGGAAAATTTGCAAGATTTATCTTGCATGGGTTGGCTAGTAATATGAAATATGCCACAAATTTCCCGAGTCACAGTTGTCCCCCTGGAAGACACCACAACAGATATGCTGTACAGCTTCTTTATACAGCATAAAATTCCTCACAGAAGGAGCCACTGGCAAACTGACCTGAGTTCTTGCATCTTGTAGAGTGGAGACAACGGACTGTACAGATCAGACAGACATGACTTGTAGGTTTGCTGGTTCAGAACTTTCTGCATCAGACCCTTGGCTTCTTCTCGCCTAGCCTGGACAACAAATATATAAACAAGTTCAAGTCCAAGTTTAAGATCACTGTAGGCCTAATAAAGCCACACAAGAAAGATGTATATATACAGGGTTTGAAAATAGAAAAAAAAAAAAAAACGCAATTGGTCATAAACTCTCTCTGCTCCTTATTCGCCTGGGACAATTTACACATTTATTCATAATATACAGGGATGCCAAAAGTCCGGTTTTTCCAGTTTTTCCGTCAGCCCCGATTTTTTTCAGGAAAGAAGAGAGGTGTATTTAATTGTATTTTGTGTGTTAGTGATTATTTAAAAACTGTTTAAAAAAATGTTTGTTTTGGTGCAAACACAATGACACGTTTATTTTTCAGGTTTTTTGGGGCAAAAATCATTTGGCATCCCTGAATATATAAAATGAAATGTACACATTTTATCAGGCAAAACAGCGCGGTAGGAATGAAAGGAATCGCTTTGGAAGGGACAGCGTCCAGGCGAAGCAGGACATAGAAAAATACTGAGATGTGTTCGTTGTTAAATATATTTTCTATATTTGGTTTTACTAAAAAAGACTTTCCCTACTGAGGCACTTCTCTAATGAAACCATGGTGTAAGCCTGCTATCTCTAAATAAACAAGATGCACTGGATTACGGGTAGACAGATTTAAACCTGTGCCGCCCCTCCCCCTTTACATCTGGTAAAGCACCATATTAGAAATAAATTATACAGCTTTTTCCTTTTTTTTTTCTTTCTTTTTCCCCATTTTAACTTCATACCATTCTGCAACCCCAATGGTTTTCTGTGCATATATAATACACAATTTTTAAATGCAAAGGAGCAAGACAAGAACAAAATTAACAACTCTATTATCAAAAAAGCTTGCCATCTAACTAACAGTGAATACGTGAACTTTGATGAGTCATTTGTGCATTCGTGCAAACGGAAACTAAAATCAGTTCTAAATGATTGCTCCCACCCCTTGTTCCATCAGATAGTCCGATCCCGAAGAAGTGGACGAATACTATATTTAAAAACAAACAGAGAGCGATATAGATGATCTTTTTTTGCCATCCGCAATTCGAAGTAGCAGTGTTTCTTGATATAGTAGTATGCTGTTTTAGTTTTTCCTAATGGATTGTTCTTACAGTGTGTGTGTGTGAGAGCAATGTTCCTACTAGTTGGTAATGTTGTGTGAGCAATGTGCGTGTGTGCGGTGTGCGTTAAAGATTTGTAGGTCTTAGATATTGTACTGTTACTGAATGCTGTGACAACAAATTTTCTGGAAACAGGATAATAAAGTCATATCTTATCTAAAATCTTATCTTATCTTATCTTAATTCATTCATGGACAGATCATTCATACCTGGTCTGCAATGTTCCCTTCTTTAATGAGAGAGTTCAAAGCGTACAGTTTCTTGAGAGCATCTTGTTGCTTCATGAGAACATGCAAATGATCTAGGTTGTGTCGTAAATAACATTGCAAGATGAGGCAGTACTGGGTGCTCACAGCTGGGTTGTGAGTCTCTGACCTGTTAGTGAGACATTCATCATCATTTTGTAAAGGTATTGTAACAGTATCACACATATCGTCATTGATAGCACGTACTAGCGTAACCAACATGAGGCTAATTTCACAGTGGAGCGTTTTAAAGCTTTGAGCGATTTTGAAGCCGCTATTGTGAGACAACTATCAGTAATATCATGGATGTTTTTGAATATTATATGTGTTTTGATGTATAGTTTATGTTTGTAATACAATTTTGACCTAATCATACCTGTTATTTGAGGAAAAAACCTTTTGACTGAGATGTCGGTTACTCTAGTATGTGATATCGACGACAATATACAACATACAAAACATGCATGGCAAGGAAATAACCATTTCCATAAGGAACACTTCCAAAGGCAACATATACGCAGGCTATATAAATTTAACTGCGACTGTCAATTAGTTATGATTTCCGTAGGAAGGAGAAGAGAAATACAAAACTGTAAAAATACTGTAAAATACTTCACAGGTAATGTAATGTACTCTATGCATATTACTGTATATTTTCACCACTGTCTTGTACTTTACTGGACTGGCATTTAGCCTTGAGCAAGCCTGCAGGAATTTCTTTTCTCTTAAGAAAAAAAAAGATAAAAAATTTTTCTCGCATCCTTCCCTACCACGAGGTCATTTAAAATAAAGGATAACTGGCAGGTTTGTAAGTCTTTTAAATCAAATTCATGACTGTTCAGTGCAATTCACCTCAATGGTTATCAGAAAATCCCATTGGAGTTTTCTCTGGCATGAATTCAAACATAATTTACTATAAACCCTCAGTGAGATTTATATCTTTTTGTGGTTTGGTGCATAAATAAAGAAAAAAAATGGCAGAAGGAAAAAAATTTGTATTTGTATTTGTGTACTTCTTTAATTCCATTTGGGAAATTCGCCTTTGTGCCATTGCAGCCCAGTCACAACTGGAGCAGGCACGTTGTCGCCACAGTGCAGCGCATGGTTGGGTTTTTTTTTGGGGGGGGGGGAGGAATGGATGAGGGAGGGAGGGGAGGAATGGTAGGGATGAATTTTTATTTAATTTTGCCCGGGCAGCAGCCTGTTCGGCCTGCTCTTTACGATTTCCAACTGCCAAGGTATCTTTAACGTGCGCAACATGCACACGGGCCCTCCGAATTTTTTCATCCTTATTCGAGAAGACTAGGTACTTGATCCTACCCCCTCAATAGGATGAGGGACACGAAAATATGAGAAAAATCCCAAACTTCCAACATGCCTACACCGACCGGGTTTTGAACCCAGGACCCTTGGCATGAGAGGCGAGCACCTTGCCTCTAGACCACCTTGTCCTCATTGACAAGGATGCATGGATGAATAAAAAGAAAGAATGCATGGATGAATAAAAAGAAAGAATGCATGGATGAATAAAAAAATTATAACGGAATGACAATAAACATGTACACTAAAAACAGATTGAACAGAAAGGAAATGCAGAAGAAAAAAAAGACAGAAATACACAAAGAAAGATATAAAGACCAGCAAAAAAAACAACAAAAAAAACCCTGTCATCCATCACTGACCTGAGTAACCAGAACAGTTTGTGTCCTAGATGTTGGTTCTTCAGTGCTCTGTCCACCAGAAAGCGAGCCAGTGCACAAAACAAATGTGTCTCAAACTTCAGTGCCTGAACTAACTGGAGCATGAACTGAGCAAGATCATCGTCACTAGAGGGAATAAGGGGGGGGGGGGAAGCAGGAGAGAGAAGGTGCAGAATTACGTCAACAAACTTTTGAGTATTGAGATCAACAGAGGAATATCACAGCCTTTTCTCCCTGGATCTTTTCAAGTATAACTGGCATATTGTTTACCAAATGTTCCAAAGACAACACTTCAGAACGAAAGAAACCTGCACAAAAGTTCAACTAGTTTAGGCACAGATAGAGGTGCATGCATGAAGGTACAAAATGAGAAATTCAGTGGTATCTACACATTCCACGAGGTATGAATGTACGGGAATACAGGTGAAAACTTATTGAGGCCCAAGCAACTCACAGCGAGTCAGCAACACTACTTTCAAATGCTCAGACAAACCAGTGTATGTTAACTGAATAGATCTATTATTTTACTTGACACGTTTGTGATTTGGAGTTTTAGTCACCTTTATTCTTTTCCAGGTGCAGAATATGTAGATTTGTAGAACTGAGCAAATATTAAGTGTTTCACTGGACCAAATATATCATTATCCCTTTTCCTTTCATAGCTGTTGAAAATTAACGTTGGCAAGTTTGTACAGATTCATGAGCCTTGAAGGGTAACAAGGTTGAAAACCACTGATGTAACAACAAAGTGTGTCGTCCTCACTCCATATGCCTGGCAGCTCACCTGAGGGCGGAATCCAAACATCTGACAGCAAAGTCTCTAACATTGTGATCTGGATATTCAAAGTCCAGAATCTCTAGAGCATTGTCGACAGGTAGTAGAGGCCAAGTCTGTAGTAGAGCTGTCATCTGTCACAGGATAAGATACAACAATTGAAGCTAATTTCTTCAGCACTTGGTTTTGTACTAGGGAAGAGATTACTTTAAACTGGGGGCTACTGAGCCTGAGGGCCAAAAACCTCACATTCACGATAAGATTTTTGTTCCAAAAAAAGTTATTGTGACCATGTCCGCAATGAAAGTATTAATCTAGTCGATGTATTAATCACAATCCTTACCATAGCTCTAGCCCTAACTCTGAAGTATTTCACTATGCAAGGAAAAGCCAATTGGGTTACATGGTGTAAACTGTTACTTTGACATTTTAATTGTATTTATTTTGACCGGCACTTTGGACTCAGATATTTTATAAAATTATCAAATTTCTTTTATAAACTTCCCCTCATCTTAATGTGGCAAAATTTTCAAACAAAGTCTAATTTTGCTGCTGAACGAAAACAGCTGTATGTCAAAATCACTATTTTTCAGGAGAAACAAAAATTGGTTTTATTCCTGCTTTCGAGGAAATATTTACTCCAAACTGAATTGTAACAAACACAAAACAACAATCGCCTTGTAACCCAGCTAGTTAGATCAGCGAAATAAAAAAACTATCACATATCAAACTTTCAATTATTGGAAAATTTGACATACAACAGTTTCCCAGGATGGTGAGGATTTATTCTTCACAAGCTGGTCAATTCTCCGCAAATTTTTAAAACTAGGTGTAATCCTATTTTTTTTTCCACAGGTCATCCAGTACTATGAGTAAGACATCTGATCAGATATCGTCATGTCAATGAAAAACTTTCTTACGGTTAAGCAAACCTACCTTAGCCACATCAACATAACTGTTCCATTTTACACACTGTAAAACTTTGGCCAGATAATTGGGAAATCTCTGGCGAACCTCGTATCTCAGGAGCCAGATAAGCTCTTTGTCTTGTTCAAACAGCGGCTCGGATGTGGAGAGTGCTAGAGTCAGCTGTTCTACATGAGACTTACTGACTCTCATGGTCTGTAAAGCAAATAGAACAGACAGATACATAGTTAGATTAGATGGGGATAGACGCATGGATGGATGGAGTGACAGAAAATATAAAGAGAGAAGGGAAAGAGTAAAGTGAGTTTGAATAAATTGACAATTTACAAGGTTGAACAAAAATGACACAATGTTACCCGGGTGTGACAAAAAGATGTACCTCCTGAAATAACAGGTGAAATAGCATATGAAATGACAGCTGAAAGAACAGGTGAAATGATAATTGAAATAACAATTGAAATACTACATGAATAACCAGATAAAATATCAGATGAGATAACAGTTGAAATAACAACTACATAAGTAACAGTTAAAATAGTAGTATCACCACGTATACAGAGAATGCTGTGGCGACTTGCCACCATGTAAACAGGGAATGCTGTGGCCTCCTGCCCCCATGTATACAGGGAATGCTGTGGCCTCCTGCCCCCACGTATACAGGGAATGCTGTGGCCTCCTGCCCCACGTATACAGGGAATACTGTGGTCTCCTGCCCCCACATATACAGGGAATGCTGTGACCCCCTGCCCCATGTCTACAGGGAATGCTGTGCCTCCCTGCCCCATCTATATAGGGAATACTGTGGCCTCCTGCCCCCACACGTACACAGGGAATGCTGTGACCCCCTGCCCCATGTATACAGGGAATGCTGTGCCTCCTGCCCCCACGTATACAGGGAATGCTGTGGCCTCCTATGTATACAGGGAATGCTGTGGCCTCCTGCCCCCATGTATACAGGGAATGCTGTGGCCTCCTGCCCCCATGTATACAGGGAATGCTGTGGCCTCCTGCCCCCATGTATACAGGGAATGCTGTGGCCTCCTGCCCCATGTATACAGGGAATGCTGTGGCCTCCTGCCCCCAGGTATACAGGGAATGCTGTGGCCTCCTGTCCCCACATATACAGGGAATGCTGTAGCCTCCTGCCCCCATGTATACAGGGAATGCTGTGGCCTCCTGCCCCCATGTATACAGGGAATGCTGTGGCCTCCTGCCCCCATGTATACAGGGAATGCTGTGGCCTCCTGCCCCCATGTATACAGGGAATGCTGTGGCCTCCTGCACCCATGTATACAGGGAATGCTGTGGCCTCCTGCCCCCATGTATACAGGGAATGCTGTGGCCTCCTGCCCCCATGTATACAGGGAATGCTGTGGCCTCCTGCCCCATGTATACAGGGAATGCTGTGGCCTCCTGCCCCCACGTATACAGGGAATGCTGTGGCCTCCTGCCCCATGTATACAGGGAATGCTGTGGCCTCCTGCCCCATGTATACAGGGAATGCTGTGCCTACCTGCCCCATGTATACAGGGAATACTGTGGCCTCCTGCCCCCACGTATACAGGGAATGCTGTGGCCCCCTGCCCCATGTATACAGAGAATGCTGTGGCCTCCTGCCCCATGTATACAGGGAATACTGTGGCCTCTTGCCCCACGTATACTGGGAATGCTGTAGCCTCCTGCCCCCATGTATATAGGGAATGCTGTGGCCTCCTGCCCCCATGTATACAGGGAATGCTGTGGCCTCCTGCCCCCACGTATACTGGGAATGCTGTGGCCTCCTGCCCCATGAATACAGGGAATGCTGTGGCCTCCTGCCCCATGTATACAGGGAATACTGTGGCCTCCTGCCCCCACGTATACAGGGAATGCTGTGGCCCACTGCCCCATGTATACAGAGAATGCTGTGGCCTCCTGCCCCATGTATACAGGGAATACTGTGGCCTCCTGCCCCCACGTATACAGAGAATGCTGTGGCCTCCCGCCCCATGTATACAGGGAATACTGTGGCCTCCTGCCCCACGTATACAGGGAATGCTGTGCCTCCCTGCCCCACGTGTACAGGGAATACTGTGGTCTCCTGCTCCCACGTATACAGGAAATGCTGTGACCCCCCGCCCCATGTATACAGGGAATGCTGTGCCTCCTGCCCCCACGTATACAGGGAATGCTGTGGCCTCCTGCCCCATGTATACAGGGAATACTGTGGCCTCCTGCCCCACGTATACAGGGAATGCTGTAGCCTCCTGCCCCCATGTATACAGGGAATGCTGTGGCCTCCTGCCCTCACATGTATACAGGGAATGCTGTGGCCTCCTGCCCCCACATATACAGGGAATGCTGTGACCCCCTGCCCCATGTATACAGGGAATGCTGTGGCCTCCTGCCCCACGTATACAGGGAATACTGTGGCCTCCTGCCCCACGTATACAGGGAATGCTGTGCCTCCCTGCCCCACGTATACAGGGAATACTGTGGTCTCCTGCCCCCACATATACAGGGAATGCTGTGACCCCCTGCCCCATGTCTACAGGGAATGCTGTGCCTCCCTGCCCCATCTATATAGGGAATACTGTGGCTTCCTGCCCCCACACGTACACAGGGAATGCTGTGACCCCCTGCCCCATGTATACAGGGAATGCTGTGCCTCCATGCCCCATGTATACAGGGAATACTGTGGCCTCCTGCCCCCACGTATACAGGGAATGCTGTGGCCCCCTGCCCCATGTATACAGAGAATGCTGTGGCCTCCTGCCCCATGTATACAGGGAATACTGTGGCCTCCTGCCCCCACGTATACAGAGAATGCTGTGGCCTCCCGCCCCATGTATACAGGGAATACTGTGGCCTCCTGCCCCACGTATACAGGGAATGCTGTGCCTCCCTGCCCCACGTGTACAGGGAATACTGTGGTCTCCTGCTCCCACGTATACAGGAAATGCTGTGACCCCCCGCCCCATGTATACAGGGAATGCTGTGCCTCCTGCCCCCACGTATACAGGGAATGCTGTGGCCTCCTGCCCCATGTATACAGGGAATGCTGTGGCCTCCTGCCCCATGTATACAGGGGATGCTGTGGCCTCCTGCCCCACGTATACAGGGAATGCTGTGCCTCCCTGCCCCACATATAAAGGGAATGCTGTGACCCCTTGCCCCATGTATACAGGGAATGCTGTGGCCTCCTGCCCCACGTATACAGGGAATGCTGTGCCTCCTTGCCCCATGTATACAGGAAATACTGTGGCCTCCTGCCCCCACATATACAGGGAATGCTGTGGCCCCCTGCCCCATGTATACAGGTAATGCTGTGGTCCCCTGCCCCCACATATACAGGGAATGCTGTGGCCCCCTGCCCCATGTATACAGGGAATGCTGTGGCCCCCTGCATACAGCAGTGCTGTGGCCCCCTGCCCCATGTATACAGGGAATGCTGTGGCCTCCTGCCCCCACGTATACAGGGAATAATAATAATAATAATGTATAGCATTTATATAGCGCATATCCATTTAAAATGCTCTATGCGCTTTACAGAAACAACATGTCAACCACAGAGCAGAATGGAGCTGCCTGCGAAGCACTCAACACACTGCACTGCTTCTTTCTCTCTCCCTGTCTCGCTCACTCTCTCTCTCTATCTCAGAGCAAATTGTAACGCAGCCTGTTAGGCGCAGTTCACAACTCACAACAGTTCACAACTCACAACTCACATCAGTTCACACAACACACAACTCAAATAATATTTGAATATTTATTAATAACAATATATATTTAATAATGAATAATAAATGCTGGCAGGGGGGGGGGGGGGGGGGTGATGATATGGATAAATTTTAATCTATTAATTTCAATTTTCAATTTTGCCCGGGCCTCGGCCTTTCGGCCTGCTCTTTACGATTTCCAACTGCCAAGGTATCTTTAACGTGCGCAACGTGCACACGGGCCCTCTGAAATTTTTTGTCCTTATCCGAGAAGACTAGGTACTCAATCCTACCCCCCAATAGGACCAGGGACTTGAAAATATGAGAAAAATCCTCATGTATACAGGGAATGCTGTGACAGCTCGTGCCCCATGTATACAGAGAAAGAACTTCAGCACACAAAACTTAAGTAAGTTGTTCCACGTCCAAACTCCCCCAATTAAAAATATCCTCTTCCCTACCTTTGTCTCTAATTCCAAAGTCATCTACCACACAAGACAGTGACTATGACGAAAACCAAGGACACCAATATTGGTGGAAAACAAAGCTCTGGCCACTGGGATACAAACAAACAATCAAACTCACTGGTGAGCCTGCAGATCCGTCAGGTTCCATGTTTTCAGAAGCACATTCTAACACCTGGGGAACCAAAAAAAATATGGGAATTTAAATAATAAATTACCACAAAACAATAAAACAAAACTTATTGCAGTTGTTTTCTGAATGATATGCTCCAAAACTTTCATGTTACACAAATTTATACATTTAAAATTGACAATACATATTTAGTGGAAGCTGAGATATCTCACTTTGTTTTGATAGACTATAAGGTAGTTCCTCCTTCATCATAGGTAAAAGAACTATATATGTTGAACTAAATAATGTACAGTAGACTTTGACTTTATAGTTACAACAGAGGCAGATTGGATATAAATGTCCCATGGCTAAGTGGCTAATGCCATATTCCTCATTCAGATCACAAGGTCCTAAGTTCACAATGGGTGAATCTCCACCTCAATGTTTTGGATTCTTTCCCTAAGGCACAACGCAACTGTGTCACACACTTCCCTAGCACCCGCTAGTACAACGCAGCCTGTGTTGTGACGTTGCAAGAGTATTCCTTGGCCACTATAATGGAAAATTCCAATATCCCCTGACATTGAATCTCAAAAATAAAATTCTTGGTAAGCTTCCTTTGACCCAGGGTGGCCGGTGATACCACATGTACGACTAGTGTGTGGTTTGGACAGTTGTTGTGTAGTAACGTGATCTGATGGGTGTGCCAAAAAGTGTATGACCCCAGGAAGTGCTCCGGTCAGACATGGAATGCTGGCCTGTAGGGAAAGAGTTAACAGGCATATTGATGGTGTTGTACTCTAATCGTGTAACTGGTTTTGGGTTTGTTTTCCAGGAGATGAAAAAAACATCTTTTTGCGAGCTTTTTTATACAGGACTATATCTTTTTGGTCGTATTAATCAAACAAAACATGTCTTTCTCTCGCAATAAATATTTTTTTTTAAATGCAGGTCTTTAAGCCAGTTAATCCTGTTACGCGGTTATCACACAAAGTATCGTCGGGCACTTACGCAGTTAGAGATACGCACGACTAGAGTACGAAAAAATTCCGCCACAGAAATCAGTTACACGATTAGAACAGCCACACACGGTTAGAATTGTAAATATTGAAGGCTTCGAAGCTCAATTTTGCTATTTATAGTGCGTATAGACTTCCCATTTAAATAGGGAACCCCTGGAAAGGCGCGGTGACTATTTTTAGCTAAAAAAAATGAGTTGGTCAATTTTTTCCAGTTACACGGTTAGAGCACAACACCATCGATATGTACAGATGCCATACCAGATCAAAGGATGGATAGACCAGGTAAGCACAGTTGAGATCAGCCAAATCTGGAAAGTTGATCTTTAGGAATGTAGAATCCATACACATGGAGTTCAGTGAAACTCCGCCTGGGAAAAACAAAATTTTTTCTTATTCTGAAATTGTGCTGGGAAAATAAAACACATACCGTAATATATCTTATTATAAAAAAAAATAGTGGCGGGAGTAATTCATTGTGGTGCAGTTTTGATCCTTTTTTTGCTCGACGCTGCAGCCTTGATGACAGTTTCAAAAAGTATAAAATTAATTTTCTGAAGTGTCAATTAATCCAGTTCAATCACTTTTGTATTGACCAATTGTGTTGATTCAAGTTTTAGGTATTTTTTAAATAAAAAGTTGTAAAAATGTAAAATACAATGATCTTTGTTTTGGCTCCCTGTGGTAAGCCCACCGCACCAGAAACAAATGTACTAATATGCGGTCACTTCCGTGCGCACAATTTTCTATCACAAATGAGTGAGTAGTGCTCTGGAGCGCATGGAATCTGTGGTAAGACTGTAGTGTATAGGAAGCTTTGTAGACTAAAAAAAAGAGAGAGAGAGAGAGATGGAATGGTGGGTTCACATGTTTATCCCCAATAATGCCGGGAACTTCATCTAGTAGACAAATGAATAAATAATAATAATACAAAAACCCACTAATACCCGAAGTCAACCAGTCTTAGTTCTAGCAGCGTCTTAGATCTTTACTACTTTAAGGATCATCCATTTCCCAAGCTTGAACACAGCACTGAACACTGAAACTCTGGACACTGTATCCTCCATCTGCTGTTGTATTTTGTTTTTACTGCAAAGCAAGAGCTTTCCATTTCAAGCCATACAAAAGAATTTTTAACTACCCTGGTAAATGAAATGAGAAGTCCAAAAATGCAAAACCAACAGTTTCTTATACCTACTTCTGCTTTCTGTGATAATAGTTTATATGGCTCAATGGTAAATGTGAAAATCTATAATTAATCCTGATGACACATATTTTAAAGGTGGGAAATCTTCAGGCCGTAATCTGGTAACACATTCTTCTGACTGTTGCTCGCCTCTAAAGTTTGTACATACTGATGTTCATTCCTGGCAGGCGACGATGAGTGAATGACTACAATATCCCTATACATTTTACAAAAGAGATGGCACTTAACACTTAAAATCTGAAGATCTATTCTCATCTGTCATATTCTGACTCACCAAGAGGATAGCAATGTTCCTCAGGCTGCTGAAGAAGATCCTGTCGCCACATGGGCAATTCACGATCCCCACGCTGAAGACGCAGTTTGAAGTCGTAGATAGGAATGTTGACCCATGAATATAAATCCTGGCATGGAGAAATGTTAAATAGTGAGATAAATAATGCCAGTATGACCATAAGCATGCTGTGTCCTCAAACTTTGACCTAAAAATGAAATGTCCACATTTCTTGCTGCTTATGTTGGGCTTGGCAAAATACAACTTTCGTTTTCTTCCTTTTTTTTTTTTTTAAACCAGGTTTCAACTTAGTATGAAGTCCTTATTGTAATTCAGCAACTTTGCTTTTTTTAAATATTTTTTAAAATGAAAATTCAAGTCTTTTCTCTGCTGGCAAATTTCTCTACCAACCTTTCTCTTGGTGTTGTTGCCAATGGTGTACAAAGCAAAACACATCCTGGTGGCATGAGGCAGGTCCGCCACTTTAATATCAAACACAATCTCAGTTCTGACGTGACACTTTCCGCTCAGCACTGTCAGTTCTTCTGTCTCTTTCTCTTTACACAGTGATTCACCCCCATGGTAGAGACCGACATACAGCTTGGTCTGTTTTGAGCATGAATTGGAAAAGTGAACGGGCATTGTTAGCTGATGGGTTGCATTAGTGGTGGATACAAGATGACATGGGGCAAGATTAAAAAAATAAATAAATAAATAAGTTGTCTTTCTTTTTTTCTTGCCAGCTCTATGAAAGTGGATGTTAAAATCGGGCACAGAGAAAAAGTTGTATGTTGCGAAATCCTGCATGAGAAATAAAACCCAAACGGTACAGAGCCAACTAAAGAGAAGACAGAAAATGTTTGAATTTTCGGCTTTCGCCTTTATCAAGAAAAAAAAAAAATGGAACAGAGAAAACAATTGAACAATAAAAGGTTTCAACAGGAAATGTATAGAATTGAAGTGGATGCGTACTAGACAATTCAACATATTTAAATTTACATTCAGTTTTCTTGTGCCCTCTTACAGTTCTTTGCAAATGCGTTTCTTATTTTCCCACTGTTATCATGAATTGGAAAAAGGAGAAAACTCATGTTTCTTTCTTTACAGTCTCCTTGATAGGGATGACAAAATGGTTGCAGCTCACCAAAAAGATAACAAAATACAAAGACATTTATTTAATGCCTATGATGAAAAAGGTGTTCAGTTGCACAAGTAATCAAAACGCTTCCTTGTTACAGCTAGCATGAATGTAGGACACTGTAACATTGTCTCCACTTTCATGTATCTCATTTTACGAAATAACTGATAACCTATAAATGGTACCTTGGGGGTACAAAATTGCTGACTGAAATGTAACATGTGGTCTGTATTGTGAGGTTCTGCTATGTGATGAACCCAAGAGCACCTTTGCACTGGTACAGGTTATAAACACATTTTCCTTATGTTGGTATGTTTCATTTATGTCACTGACATTGCAAGGTGGATCATCATGTAATGCTTTGCTGCCATTTTAAGTATGAATGTTTATAAAAATTCAGGGAATTTCAAATTCAGTGACATTTAAGGAAACAATACATCCGTTATTGCTCTGTTACATTTACAACATCAAATCTTTGCTGCAAACTGTCATGCAAGGCTACATCACCATTCGGGGTATAAATAATTCAAAATTCAGAGATGTGTAACTTCTATCACCCCACGTATAATACCATCAAAATACGGCAAAAAAGAAAACATTGTATGTAGCAAAGCATAGCATAAGAAATAATACAGAAATGATACAATCAAACAGAAAGGAAAAGAAAACACAAGCCAAGCTTTCAGTTACCTTTTCCACTGATTGCATCACTTCTGTATTAATTCTTACTTGAAGCTCTTGCTACATACAACTTTTTCTTTATTGCCACATGCCGACTTTGCTTCAAGCCTTGCCAGGACCCCACAGATTTACTGTGTTTTTTTCATAATATTTTAGTCCAGTATAACACAACCCACCTTAGACCCATCAGCCAGCTGGATATCCAAGATGTCTTGAATTTGGATTTTATACAGAGTCTCAATATTCCACACAACGATGTTGTTCTCACTGCGGGTGACACTGTCTTCTCGCATGGTTGCACCTATAATGGGATTTGTCTTACGACGCACAGGAACTGGAGGTGTGGCCTCTGACAGAATTATTATAATGTTATCATCAAAACAATGATATACATTTCTCTGGAGGGATATTTGAAAACTGAGAAAGACGTCAAGTCAACAAGCTTTCATGAGGATGAAAGTTCAGCCAATGTTATATACATCCTTTTAACCAGGAGTGGAATCCACATCAAGTTTCCTGGAAACAGGCCTAATTTTATGGAACCGATTTTAGGACTGTAGCCTTATTGTGAGTTTGTTTCTTGCATTTGCACAGTATAATAATCTGACAGATTTATTCAAAAAAATATTTCTATAACACTAAACTATGCTAAACATTAAAAAGTGTTCAACATGTGTATTCAGAGCATGGACTATTGCTAACCAATGTTTCCATTTTAAGTTGAACCCACAAATTAATCTGAATTTTCCACATTTTTATCATACACATGTGTGTTCGTCAACTCACATGGACTGAAAAATGGTGCCCTTGACTTACCTGGGAGAGAAGATTTGAGGACCATCCAGAACTGTGGTGCTGTGTTCTTGACCAGGTTATGGTAAACATACTGTAGACAACAGAAAAAAGCACACAATCATTTCAACAACCAATGAAGAAAAATATCATTCAGAGTAGATCCAAGTATTGGGGTATCTGAACACTTGAGAAAAGGAGACACTTACTTCTCCAGCCCCCCAAGTGGAAGTAACCTGCGACGTTAATGAACAGTGGTGACCCCTGATACCAAAGGAAAGAAAAAAGAACCTTAAAGGCTCATCACATTATCTTACACAATACTAAGACTGCTGTACCAGTATATAAAGTCCCAAAGTTATTTTCTCTGACTCTGAGCCATTTTATTTGCTGCTTCTCCCTCTCCTGGATCCCAATCCCTTTTCCACTTTTTTTTTTTTACTGTTTCATTAGGCATACAGCCCAAACTTAACTTTTACATTATTTGTATTTGTATTTGTGATTGATTGTGATTGTTTATCCTCTGTTGCCGTTGAGCGTCGAGGGGAGATGCAGTTTTTTATGGTAGGCCAACTCTGCCGCTCTTTCAACTGCGATGTTGTTGTTTCTCAGGGTTCCTTTGACTCTGTCAATCCATCTTTTGCGTGGTCTGCCTCTTCCTTTGTAGCCTGAGAACTTGGTGTTGAAGGCTCTCGAGGCTGATTGACTAAGTGGCATTTGCGACAGGTGGCCAAACCATTTAAGTCGGTGTTTTTCTATGAAATGCAGGCAGGATTCTGTGCCAACAGCTGCTCTTACAACTTCATTTCTTTGCCTGTCTCTTCTTGTGATGTTGAGGGTTTTTGAGGCATGCATTTCATTTTGCTTGCAGTAATCCTGCTTTCATGAGTTTTACTTAATGTATTTGTGTACTACTGTAATCGAATTTGGGAAATTTGCCTTTGTGTCATTGCACCCAGTTACAATTGCAGCAGGCACATCGTTGTTTTTTGGGGGGGGGGGAGATGAGGAGGGGTGGGGAGGGAGGGAATGGTAGGGATGACTTTTATTTGTTTGATATTTCCAATGCCACCTTTCTCAGAACAGTGAGCATAAGCTTTGTCAAAACAGACAAAGAGGTCTAGAGGCAAGGTCCTCGCCTCTCATGCTGAAGGTACCGGATTCCATTCCCAGTCGGTGCATCCATGTGGATTTTTCTCATGTTTTCCTGTCCTTGATCCTATGGTAGGTAGGATCGAGCACCTAGTCTTCTCGGATAAGAACCAAATATTTGGAGGCCCCCTTGTGCACGTTGATCACGTTAAAGATACTTTGGCAGTTTGAAATCAGGAAGAGCAGGCCAAACAGGCCGCTGTCCGGGCAAAACTAAATAAAAACGAATCCCCCCCAACCCAGAAAAAAACAACAATGCCGACCAGCGCTGCACAGTGGTGACAATGTGTCTGCTCCACCAGTTGACACTAAGGCAAATTTCCCAAACGGGAACAGAGAAGTATATATATATAAATATAAAAATAACACAGTAGCCGGATGAAAGCCTGACCTTGAACTGAATCAGTGGGTAATCTCCATATAGAAATTCCTCTAGTCCAATGACCTTCAGGATGTATAACTCTGAATCTTCTGCGGGTAAACCCATAGAGTTCTGCCTCTTTTCTAGTGCTGCTCTCACTGCATCATGCGGAGTTCCTAAATGGTCCACTTTCAGCTTGTAACAAACCTGTCAGAAAGTCCAAATTTCAGGATATGAGAACTGCAAGACAGGAGTAGTTCATTTGATTGAAACACCACAATTACCAAGTTCTGCTCTAGTTTAGATGGCCAAAAAAAAAAAAAAAAAATGAGAGGAAGAAATGGCAGAGGCAAGGTGACTATTGCTTGGAGCAGAGACAGTTCTGGTAAGATTTACATCGAAACTTTCTCACAAAACCTCATGTAATCTGGATCTGATATATGAATCTTAGACCCTAAGACAGGAAAAGTGCACAACGCAGGGATGTAAACATAAATAATACCAACAACACAAACAAGAAAAGAAAAAAACTCTCCCTACGCTAGGTGGATCCTGGGACACCATCCCGGGGGCAACAAACAGGGCAAAAAATGGATTTCACACTTTTGGAAAGTGATATTAAGCCATTTCATGCATTTGTATTCTAGATTTGAAAAAAAAAACGACAAAAAAAACAACGGAGTATCAATGTGATTCCAAAAAAAATAAGGAAGACATTTTTTACTGATAAAAAAATGTTGGAATTCTGACACTTTCTGAATAGGTTCAATCTCTAACGGCTGCTCCATATGTTAAACCATCAAGTCCAGATGTATAATATTTACCCCATTATCTCCAAACCCTACATCAATCACAATGAAACCATTTGCAATTTTCTCCTGCAGCTCCACGGGGACAGACGGAGTGCTGCGTAGACGTATTGGATAACGCCACATGAACTTCTGTAATGGAGTCTGTCAAAGAAAAAGAACAAAGAACAATAATGAAAGTAAACACAGGGCTCATACAAAGTCTTGAAAACTAATTTCAAGGACTTTTTAAGGACTTCATAAGGACTCACAGTAAAAAAAAATTAAGGACCTGTGTGCCTGTGACCAAGAAATATTACAACTTTACAAGTGGTGTGCAGCGCTCATCGAAACGGAATGTTTCTGTATCCAGTGTTTAAACATAGTAAATTCCCTCTGAAAAGTTCAGTTATTTCAAAGTACCAATTATCCTGTGTGCAACTGGAAGATTTGAATCTCAAATTATTCAACTGAAACACAAATTTTAAGGACGTTTTAAGGACTTGGGCATAATTTTCAGAATTTAAGGACTTTTTGAGTACTCATTTTTTTTAAGGACCTGTGTGAACCCTGAAACAAGAGTGGGAATGGAAATACAGGGCAATAAACATTATAAGACAAGACAAGAATCACTTTATTACCACATGTAAAGCAAATCATTTTCACAGAGAGTATCATAACGGCACATACATTCACACCTTATGACATGAACTTGTCATAACTCAGTTAAATAAATAACTTATTGTGGTGTCGGATGCAAACCAGCCAAGTCAAGATAAGCAAATTTTACAGGAGGAACAAACTGTTGCGGATAACACAAAAGGGAAATGTACTTAGCTGGTTTGATCACATGTCTATTTTGAATGTTTTTATTGAATTATGGTAAGAGCTATTTTTACAGATGATGCGGGGTTCCAATCTTCATAAATTGGTACTATAAAAGAAAATATGAAATTTTCGGACTCAGCTGATTTGCGCCCGACACCATCGATATGAAATAACTTGGCATAGAACCCTTAATTACACACGACACAGATCTAGCTAGGATGTGTAGTTGATGTGAATTGCAGATGGTAAGAATGATATTCTGTATATTTTCTCTGTTCGCTCTGTGTGTTATTCTATTGCTCCTGGACCAAAAACTTTGTTCAGGTGAAAGTTGATACTGTCATCAGTTGTTTTAAATATGTTGCATCCCTTATAAACATAATGATTATGGAATCGAAGCTATGCAAGTGCAAGCTGAAATTTTGTCATGGTTTGAAATAATTAACTGTAAAAAATAAAAAAATAAAAAGAGAGACAGGTGAAGGAGGCACCCTCATGTTACACTGAAATGCCAGCACTCAGCAGTCTTCTCTGGCACGGCATGACATTATTAAAGCAAAAACTGAGTCTAAATCTCCTGCCAAACACGCTATCTGACCTGGGCTCTTCTCTTGGTGGTGACCTCACGACACAGCTCAGACATTTTCTGTTTGAAATGGTTGATTTCTGCCGCTTGGAAAGATTCTTGTTTCTGCATGCCTGAAGACGCACACGAAAGAAAATTTTATAACAACCCAGTCAGGATGCGTGTCAAGGTCATCTCTTAAAACGCTTATTGCTAAATTTGACTCAAGTCAAATTTCAGATATTATCTTTTAGTTGTGATGTTCAACTTTAGTATACTGTTCTGTATTATTTATTGCACGAGCAAGGCTTTGCTACATACAATTTTTTCTTTTTGCCACATTTTGACTTTACCTGAAAACCTCTCTTTCAAAAACTTCAGAAACTTACAAAACTATTTAAAATGATCACAAGCATGAAAAGAAAATCAATGATGCCAATTAATACATATCATGAAAAATGATTCATTGATAAATCAGAAAGAGCTTCAGATGTAGAACACTGGGGCATCAGGTGGCATCTTTCAGATATGGAACACTTAACACTTAACAAAAAAAAAATACCATCTGATCAAAAGGGCTGACGTAACTGGATATAAAACTGATGCTGGGGAAAAAGTTGCTCATTTCTCACCTCGGCCGATCAGATTGTTGATGTTTTTATCTAACGTCTTTGAGGATGTGTCTCCCTTCTTTTTCACAACTTGAAATAGGCCTAGAAAGGGTTGCAACTCTTCTAAGTTCTGGCTCTCATCTAGAACCTCTTCCTGTCATGAAGAAACATAACAGTTGTTTCAATATAGACTATAGCTCTTCCAACCTCTGCTCTTGTTACATTCATCCTAATTCACAACAAAGACCAGGGAAGTTATTTGTCCATGATTTAAACACATCCTAAATACCCAATGTACTGGATTAGGAAGACAACTTTTATTTTCTGTGGCTGAAAGACAAGAATGAAATAGTAAATCATAACGAATCATGTCAGTATAGTCATTGACAGATAAGATCCTCATCCAAAGACGATTGCAGCCTTTAAGGTTTTCACATCCTACCTAACGAAGAAAAATTGGGGGCTACATTTTCCAGGCAGGGTACCTTGGCTGATTCTTTGCATAGGCGTGGGGCACACCGTCCACTCCAAGGCGTCGCTGCCGCTGGCCAAGGATGGCTCCCCACCACAGCACAACTAACTAACATAACTTCCCCAACCATCAGGATCGACTTGAAGGAAACTGGCTTCCTGGTCAGTTACTGCAACTCTCCGGATGCCAAAAGAAATTTAGTTTAACCACTGATATATATGCACTTTCTGATTTTCCTTCCTCAAGAGTGGGACTATACAACTAAAAAGCGGCCCATGGTCATTCTACTGTATAACATACATGAGTAAATGGATGGTATGACCACACAACTGAATGGAACACAAGTGATGTTACAGTGCATGCCTCACAGTAGTCTTAGCCTTACCCTTTCTCCAAGCTTGTTGATGTAAATAAAACTGTAGGAGTCCTGAGACATTAGATTGTTGGCCAGGGGATAATTATGCACTTCTCTCCAGATGGTCTGTAATAAAATAAGTGAGAAGATTATCTAAAAACAATTAGCACTATGCCAGCCAAAGTAAATCTGACAATTTTCAATATCTGTGGAATACATCACTTTCGGAATGATATATTGACCCTTTCACTGCTATGTGTTCTTCCTCCTTGTAAGCAGAAGAAAAACCATAAAAAAAACCCAACCAACTTTTACGGTTCATGGACTTACAGATTAAATAATTTTAATAGACTTTATGATGAACATTAACAATAGTGCATCTGCGCAATCCATTTTAAGATGTATCGTGTATGTTCCAAGAGCACTTGCACTCCCAATTTTGGGACATGTGGTATACCTCCACAGGGAAGATAAGAGAAGTCAAAAATTGGCAAAAAGAAAATGTTATATGTAGCAAAGCCTCGTGTAAGAAATAATACCCAAACGATACAATAAAGCGCAAAGAAAAAGGGAAGACAAAAATATACCAAGGTAAGGGAAGGTAAGGGGTTGAACTGGGCTTCAAAACGAGGATGAATCTGAACTCACTTCATATGTAGAAACATTTCAATAGCTTCCTACCATCTCACAAACATCTCTGGAAAATTTGAAATAAGAATAAAATGCAGCGTAAACATTCTTTAAAATTTGTTGCTTATTCTTTGAGAAAACAGTTACCAATGGCAACTGGAATTCTAGTGGAGGAGAATCAGTTTGTGATAAAACTGTTTCTTGTAATAAAAAACATGAGACTTGACTTACCTGCTTGATCTGGTCCATGGGAGAGAAGTAATTAACAGCAAGTGGTACCAGAATTCCATTGGGGAAGAGAAAGTCTACTTCCACTTGATTATTGATGTCCACCTGACCTTTGATGCTAGGCAGCATCAGTAAACTATCCATGGATGTCACATCTGGATAAGCCATGCTAGCATGGGCCTTCTGTAACTTTACAGATCACTGGATTAAAAGAAATTATTAATTTTTATTAACTGGTGTTTGTGCATGTTGCCTCTATGACTGTGGGAACAAAATCTCATTCAGCATTTCTGCTTGATCTTTTTGTCAACCATTTACATTTCTCTTTGTGTTTTAAAAAATTGACATGGGTGCGCATAACACAAAACATCAAACCTTTCACACATTAATCCATTGATGGCAATTAATGCACAGCCTCCTTAGATCTCTTTGTGAGCATGGACAAGAATAAACTAAAGCATTGGTGTTTCATGTTTTGGCTCTGTTATTATGTTCTCATGTCACTGTGAACTAATCCTCCATCAAAACCCTAACCATAAACTTTAACTCTATGCCTGAAATAAATTATAATAATATTCTGAATAAATATGATCTGTATCATTTAATACAACTGAAAATTAAGTACAAAATGGCATCCACTGTGGTGACCGGCTCTTCAACCAAATTGAACCAAGAACTCATTTCAAATTTACTACAGTGAAACTTGGTTACAACGAGATATAATGTTCCACCAAAAATGTCTTGTTATGCCCGGGGTCTCGCTATTCCAGGAAGGAGTACAAATTTAAAGCAAGACAAGGGAGAAAAATACTTTATTTTGCTTTTGTTATCTCCCTTGTTAATATGTCTGTACATCAATGTACATGAAATATCCAACTGACGGCAGATCTCAGCCTTCATATTGATACTTTGATTTTTTTTTTTTTTTGCAGACGGTAGCCATGTTTCAATCAAATTACAAGATGAGATCAGAGTAAGATGCAATTTAAAAGCTAGAAACAGAGGAATACATTTGTATCCTATGGTTTCTCATGCTGGATCATTCATTCAAAGTTCTAATGTGAACAGACTGGCCACGTGATTGCGACACAGGGAGTGTACACATGTGGTCACGAAGCCCTGTGTAAATAAACAGCATGCGGTGTGTGGCGATGACGATTAATGACTGTTCTACATGTAGATCTAATAATTATCGCACATCACGGGTAGTGAACAGACAGTGCACTGGACGTCTGACAAAGCTACACAGTTGTAGCCTACATGGCTTGCCCCACAGTTTGCCTCAATGAGTGATGAGCCATCAGTTTGAATTGACCACATGTAGTATGCTGTCATAGCATGTGGTCATTAGGGAGAGAAAGCACACTAGGCCTATCTAGAGAGATGGCCAGGTGGGGCCACAGCTTGCAAGGTCTCGTTACATAAGCAGTGTTGTTAAGCACGATGGTCCACTGTATCAGTCCATGAACAAGAATGAGTGACAAACATTTTTCTGAGCAACTCAGTGTGTCTAAAAAAACAGTGGACCTATTGTCATTGAGTTGTTCCTTCCTCACTTTACATTCACAGGATGTCATTTTAAAAACACTAAACAGGTTTTCTTTTCACGTGAAATTTCTATCCACCTTTCAATAGTTTCATGCCATATTACAATCTGTGCAGTGTCAGGTAGAATGTGAGGAAATGTTAAATAAGATCTGTATTTCACAGAATCACACCATGAAAAGACAAGGTTGATGTTTCTCTCAGTTTAAATTAGTAGGCCTAGACTATAGACAAGATCTAGATCTAGATCTAGTCTAGATCTACAAAAAAGCCAAAAGTGGCAAAAGGTGCCTTCCTTCACAGGTTTGGTACTAAATGTCCGTGTCATATCAACATTTCATTCCATTCCACACGATTTTCATATTTTGCTGTGGCTGTTACAAATCACCAGTCCACACTACTGTTGACAATGCGAAATTCTCAACTGGAATGATCCAGACAGAGAATTGACAATCTTTTTTGAAAAGTTTCTGTTTGACTCTTCGCCGTCTCAAAAGTTTCCTTGCGATAAATTCAGACAAAGCACTTACCACTTGATGCTCAGGGGTCACATTTGACTGACATCTTGAAGTAGTAGAATTTTTCAAGATATTTAGGAACTATCCGAAACTTTATCCTACTTCCTGGTCTTGTTTACCCTTCCGCATAGGCCAAATCAGTTTCCTCATAGATTTTTCCGTGATGAATTTATTTACAGTAACCTCCCCTGACAACACAATTCGTCACTTTCGTTTATCAAATGAATCGATGTTTTACTCGGAACTCAACACCCATCATCATCACCATTAGTTGCCCTGTCTGGAACAGACATTGGCGATCATGGCTCTCCACTCGGATCTGTCATCAGCCAACCTCAAGAAGGAGTTGTTATTGTGACGTTTATTTGTTGTCCACAGAGATCTCGGGATATCTCTGGTTGTCCATGAATTAAGACTTTCAGTGAAAGGTTCTCTCTGTCTACCCCTGCTTTTCCTGCCTTCCATCTTCCCTCTACTCCCTACCCATCATCTTGTGAGCTTTTATTATAGATGACTGATTTTCTTTTCCAATGAATTATAAAAGAAATGTACATATAATTTTTGTGATTGCTCAGGCCAGACATTTCACAGTTCCTACAATCTGGACTCGACTTTGCTGATTTTTGGTTGCTGGTAACTTTTTACCAGTGGGAATGCGGTCACTTTCTGGAAAAGGCATATTCTGAAAATTTCAAATCTGGCTTAATCTGATGCAAAATTTTGAAACCGTGAGCAAGGAGTGACAGAGTGAGATCTGACTCAGATTTCCCCAGTGAACCCCATTTTCTCCACCCACATTATGGCTATTGCATCCCCAACAAACAGGCTATGTGTACAATCCTTTCCATAGGGATTACTGTGCCTATTTTATGAGTGTCTTGTTATTTCAAATAATGATTTTATATGATACAGGTCCTTGTGCTACAACATCAACAAAGTCATCATCAACAAACTTGTACATTGTACAACAATATCAACAAACACAATGAGAAGCAGTGAGTGTAATGAACGAATTTGATTTTATTCCTCATAAACTAATTGACAAAATAACATTGAGGCAATAACCATTTCATCTTTTACAAATGAATTAAACATGTAGTCAACATCTGAACTAGAACTAAGAAATGAATGTAAGCTGTCACCATTTTACAAGCCTATGCGAAATAAGCAAACCATGCTTAAATGATATCTTTATCTCTTTTCAATAATACATGCTAAATCATATCATACATTTAAGACCAGTTGCACGTTTGAAGGGAATTTCCTTTCTTTGTCTAATACACCATTTTTGCAATGTCAAAGACAACAACCACCTTGCTAAAAGCTGAGACAGCCACTGAACACAGAAACTAAAGTGACTATCCACAATAAAAGGCCATTTTGGCCAATTTTTTAACTGCTTCCCCCCAAGCATGTTTTTCATGCATTTGGCCTCAATCTCCCCCCCCCCCCCCCACACACACACACACACTTTCCTTGGATAAGCCTGAGTTCCATGGTAGAAAGACTTGATGGTTTACAACTTTAGGTGGCATTTTGCATGTTTTGGCTGGTTTCCATAGAAACATGTTTATTTCGAGGGCCACAGGACAACCTGTATGAACCTTGATTTTTGTACACACTTTTCAAGGGAAGTAAAACACTTTATCAGACTTAATAATTATATTTTATGTATGGTATTTCAATTTTCACCATTAGTTTTCAGAGTTTAACACCTAAACTTAACGCAAAGTGGCCATTATCGTGCCGATGCGCCATAAAACCCAAACTCAAACCCCCAACTGATAGGTTGAACGCGTTTGGATTTGAACTTTAACATCTATTTTCAACTGCTATGAAAAATGAAGAAGTATTTCCCCCCATAAAATATTATTTCTTTACTCCTATCCAACAAGATATTTTTCACATAGAAATAAATGAATATTAAAAAAATCTAGAAGCATAAGTGTGGCAAGTAAAAATAATGCGTCTACCTGAAAGATGCATACTGCATTGTTTTGGGCATTTGGCCCCAGTGTGGCAGAAGCATGGTACTTTTCTTGGGCTTCAAAGAGTTACATCCACTACATTAAATAAAGGCCCCAAAGAACTGACAATCACAACATCCAAATGATCAAAATAGTATTGCAACAACAACTCCACTTTCCCCACACATCAAAACATCTCCAAAATCACAACAGAACTTGAGAAAAATGTGTGAGCTCAAATTTCCCAGCAATAAGGTCATTCAGAGAACAGACATGGGTCAAAGTAACTCAAGATTCAGAAACTTGAAACCGAAACTTTCCAAAAGGTTAAAGATCACAGGTAAAGAAAATCCTGAAAATGAAATGGTCAGTCAGGTACAGACTAGGTATAAAATGAAATCACCAAGGTTCACCTGTTTCTTCTCCAGTTTCAGTCTATACTTTAGTTAGCAGTAAATGAATCCCCAGTGAATATTATCACAACTTTTTTCTTGTGTTCCGTAAGCCACACTGTCAGAACTTTTTAAAAACCAAATCTGCAATATTCTGGTTTAAATGTTCACCTGTGCACACTGTCATCAACTCGGGCTGGTGTCTCACTGGGTCAAAGTTTAAGTTTTGCATCTTTTTTTTTCTCTCTTTTTTTTTTTTATTAAGAGCTCAGATTGAAATGCGATTTTGAATGTATTCATTCAGTGCATGACTCAGTGATCACTAAATACAGAAATAATAGGTGCCTAATTAAGCAAATAGAGATGAACAAATTCAATTTTTATAAATATATTGATGCCTATAGAGGTGTGTTTGTACATAGATACTCAAAGGAATTAAAAGTGAAGAACTAGGTAAATAAATAGATAAATAAATAAATGGATGAGTAAGAGAAAACATAACTAACCAAGTAAATGAATACACAGCTGTCTCTGGGGACTATCCTGGGGATCGGACCCAACTTGAGTCTTTTATATCCCAGAACTGTTAACCACTGAATTCTGTGTTGCCGGCCTTTCAAACTCTCTAGGTCTTTAACATTATCAGCTGTTAAGTTCTGCATCTGTTTTAACACAGTGTGCAATGTCTCTCTTTCCACCCACTGACTCCACGCAGTCTTGACAAGCCCCAGCTAGTGAGACAACAGACTTATTTCAATCTTGCCAGTGCGTGAGGTCCTACATGTATTGAACTCCACAGTTCACAGCTCACACTAAAACTGCGACAAAACAGACTTGACTCAGAGTGCCACCACCATATCGAAGGTGTTGAGCTCTGACCGTGTAACTGGAAAAAATTTACCAACTCATTTTTTTAGCTAAAAATAGTCACCATGCCTTTCCGGGGGTTCCCTATTTAAATGGGAAGTCTACATGCACCATAAATAGCAAAATTGAGCTTCGAAGCCTTCAATAGTTACAATTCTAACCATGTATGTGGCTGTTCTAATCGTGTAACTGATTTCTGTGGCGGAATTTTGTCGTGTGTATCTCTAACTGCATAAGGCCCCGCACGCACTATGTTAAAATTAACCACCCGTTCAATGCAAGCAATCTTTCGCGTGGCATGCAGCACGGTAAACTGTTTGCCAAGCAAGCAAAAATCTGCGTTTGCACACTGTGCAGCAGGCGAAACGGGATAGTGCGCACGGCCCCTTAGTGCCCGACAATACTTTGTGTGATAACTGCATAACAGGATTAACCGGCTTAAAGAACTGCATTTTTAAAAAAAATATTTATTACGACAGAAAGACACGTTTTGTTTGATTAATACGACCAAAAAGATATAGTCCTACATAAAAAAACTCGCAAAAAGATGTTTTTTTCGTCTCCTGGAAAACAATCCAAAACCAGTTACACAGAGTACAGCACCATCGATATCTGATTCACTGACAAATCACAAGGCTACACATGTAAATCGTGAAATACAAATAAATGATCACTAAAAGCACACCTGAAATATCACCTTGACTTTTACATACAGTTATCATTTCTACCAATACACCCAGACCACATTTACAGCTTACCAAACAGAAAAAGAAAAGAGCTAACACTCGGCTGACTGCATAACTTTCATAATTCTCAAATATATTTCCAGTACAAACATTTACCATGACAAAATCCATCGAACCACTTCCACTTTGGAATATTTTCTAATTTATGAACAACTACTGTGGGATCTCCCACAAATTCTGCCAATTCACTCGCCTTTGATAACCATGTGAGTAGGACTTGCAGTAAACAGCAAGATGCCACATGTCAATGACTTGGCACTTTAAAAAGTTGACATCAATCATACAGTCACTGAGACAATTAAAATACAAAAAAAAATCAAAGCAACGTAAGTTAAAGATTTTTCTCTCAAAACCTGGCTTGAGATGAACTCTATCAAGCTGGAAAATTTCATTTCTGTATTTGTATACTACTTTAATCCCATTTGGGAAATTTGCCTTTGTGTCATTGCACCCAGTTACAACTGGAGCAGGCCACATTGCAGCGCCGGTCGGAGTTTTTTTTTTTTTTTTGAGGGGGGGGGGGGGGGGGAGGGAGGAGATGAGGGGGGGAGAGGAAGGCGAGGGAGTGTAGGGATGAATTTTATTTGAATTTTGCCCTATGACAATGGAGGGGCCAGCGGAGGAAGCCTCCCAAATCCATCTCATATATATGGATCCATAATGTGTGATGAGATATTCAGGTCACACTTCCCAATGGTGGGGGAAAAAAAACAAGAAAAACTCAAAACGTCTGCCATACTTTTATAATTTACAGTCCTTATGTCCAGCACATAAACATTTATCATCCACAGTCATCTGGTAGATTTTGATCATAATGAACCCCACAAGCACATTTATCAAGCCACATGGCAAGGATGCAATTTCCAACTGACGTGAGAGAGATATTTTTGTACGCCATTAGCACACTATCAGAACCATTTCCCCATACTGCCTCCCATGCTTTTCAGTGTTTATCAAGCCATATGGCATGAATGATATGACAGAGATACGATATCATTTTTGTGTGCTATTAGTACGCTATCAAAACCGTTTTCCAATACTGCCTCCCATGCTGGGTCCCCTTACACTATAGCCAATATCTTCCATGGTGATCAGATCGGCAATAGCAGCCATTATTGCACCTTCCGTACAGGATTTGTCCCATGACGTAGGCCCAGGGTGGGTGATTTTATTGGACAGAAGTTTATCAAGCTGCTTCCGGAGATCCTGCAATAGACAACATAATCAAATGAAATAATCTCTGTTTTCATTTTTTTCACAACTCAGCAGAGAGTAGAACACTTCTAAAAAGTCTTGAAATCTCCCAAACAGGGAAGCACGAGTGAAATGTATCGAAGCATTGCTACTTTCCTTAACATTATTCACAATAATACCATGGGTGAAAGCGAAATCAAGTTACTGTTCTTGAAAGCAGTTGTCCACAGACACAAAAGCCCTGCACAGAGTACACCCAACATAAACATGCCTACATTGGTTTAATAAACTAACCAGAGAGTATAGATGTACAGAGCGGTTTCACTATTGGTCGATTTGCATTGTTAGCATGGAGCGGAAAGTAGGCCGCTGCGGTAAACAATACCTGTTGTGCATTTCTACAGGGCGTAAGAACTTTCAAACGGCTCTAAATAGTTTGTCAGCCCAAAAATATGAACAAACCACAGTAAAAGATATGCTCCCTATCTTTGGTGGAGAAGGCCTCTTTCAATTCTTCAATTTCTTCTTTACCACAGCGACCTAGTTTCGCGATTTGGTGGAAGTGAGATCTCTCTATACATCTATACTCTCTGAACATATAACACACAAATGTGTACATTGTAACATGAACTATCAACAAGTGCTGCACCTCACTTATTCAGTTGTAAAGCTCTGTCTGGGTTTAATGACTGAGGGATACTGCAAAGGAGATTTCGGGTCTGTCAGTGCCATATTTTAATATGGACAGCAAGCGGCAGATGAAGCAAATTACCAGCGAGACACGAGGATTTCAGTTAAAAAGCTGGTTTTGTCAGATCTCTCTGGCTAACCTTCACAATGAATAATTCATATTCTTCATGCAAAATCATGATCTATCTGGATGGCCTCTGAGCTAGTAAAGTAACCAACAAGATGAGACAAAACCAAACATCAAAAATAGCTTTAATTTCTCAATCGGCATGTATTCCAATTCTGGGTAAATGTATAGTTCAAGATAGCTCCTACATCAAGATCTCACAATGGAAATAGCTGCCCACATTTACCATTCCAATTTCACTGAAACGGTAAATCAATGTATTAAACCGTGTATATCTAGTCATTGGATTTTCTCACCTCGTCAATTATACTACCACTATAAACAACAGATACTGATTCCGTCAAATTCAGAGGTGATGATTTTGTTCTCAAATCCACCCCAGAGACCCGTGAATCTCTACTGAGAGTGAAACAAAAGAATGTTCTGAGTCCGTAGTTTCAATTTCTTACTATCTATGGATGACTAAAGACATCGCAGGTGCACAAGACAAAGAGTCAAGCATGGTATTCAAAGCTCAAACATGATATTCTTCTGTCTTGTTAGAAAATTGGCCATAAGAGCCTTGACCGCCTGAGCCTCACCTTGACCAGCTGGGCTGTTGATGCTGCAGCTTTAAATCTGATCCAGTCATCCACACACACCAGTTCTGTACCCTCCTCCTGTAATACAAAAGACGAGCATTAAAACCTGATATTCATCTATATATTGCATTTATCCATGTTTACTTTCATTTGGTGCAGATACTGGGATACAACTTAGAAAACAAAGTTTGGAAACTACATTCTTCATATAAATATTTTAATTTAAGAACTATTTACTACAATTCATACTCTTGTTTCAGGTTTTGTGAGGGATTCTTACCACGAATTTATTCTGAGCTTGAATGTCAGAACGTGAGAATCAGTGTAATCAAAATATAAATGATGTTCCAAACTTGATTTGAAAGAACACATACAAATAACAGAAAATGTGAATGATCATCATATTTCAAGGTGTTATTTTTTGGGGTAACTTATTCCAAACTGTTGTGATCGCATACAACTTTCCCAACTATGATCTGATGCACCACTGTTTCCAATCTTACCCTAGCCATGAAATCTCACAAACAGAGGTACAGTAAAATAATAGACGATTTCTAGTTTTCAGTGCAAAAGAAAAAAAAAAAACGGAGGTGAAAGTACTGAAAGTGAAAATACAGGTCAATCCCGAGACCGAAAAGCTGTAAGTGTGATGGTGTGTTATTTCTCATGAAACAGGTTATATATACACTCTCCTAAACCGTGTCCATTTCTCTGTAACATGGTATTTAATTGAAAGATGCAGATATAGCTACTTACTCAACTGAAATATATTGACATTTAAGTGCTGACACAAATTTTGAATAAATTTCGTACCACTGATAAAATCAGCAATAATAAACTCTCCAACGAGTATCAAAGCACAATCTCACCTGCATAATGTTGATCTCTCCACCGAAGAAGAGCAAGGGGTAAGGTGACACCATTGAACTGTCATGTACATACACCTGGGGGAGATCATGTACAGACAATACAGGAGACAGAATCTTAAGAATACTGACAAGGGACAAGCCCAAATCAGCCACAGACAATCCATCACTGAAAGTACTTTGAATATAGACCAAATTTTTACGGTTTTTAATTATTTAATTATTCAGAGAGCAAAACATGTCTGGATATGTGAAATTATGGGACTGGGAGAGATACAGGAAACATTGTGAAACAAGCCATAATGCAAATTCCAAGCATGCTGTATATGTATGATTTGGCTATTCCAGAATTTCTTCAACTGTACTGGGACTTCAGATGTTCTTTTTTATTTCTTTTCTAAATTTGAACATGGTACTATGTTTAGGTGCACCAGATTGTATGTTTGCTTATTCTTAGCAATGTTTAATAACTGTATACTATCAATATATTAATATGTACTGAATTAAATTTTAACACTAATACTGACCAGTGAGGTAATTGAGAGCATCAAAATACAAAATATAAAACAAATTGATAAAACTTAATGAAAATGGGAAGAGGATTGTTGCCTTGAATAGACAGGTCACACTAACCTTTGTGGTCTTCAGTTTATGGTAAAACACCAACCACTTGCTCTCAAAGAAAGTTTCTCTCATATTGACAGACTTTGGGTGGGCGTGGACTCGACCGCCATCTTTGATTAACATTGCTATCCCCCTGACAAGTATACAGTGATACACATAAGGTTATCTGCTCTACTTATAATAATACTCCTGATTAATTGGTTAGGCTTATGAAGGCTTCCTTGTGACAGAAAATGTTTTCCAGCATTTACAGCTAGCATGTACGGTGCAGAAGACAAGTGGGGCCACAGAAAAAGCATTGCAACAGATCTGAGATCACCTACAGATGTGACCATTGCAGAAGAGGCTGTCACTCATGCATTGGCATGTTCAAAGAAAAGTGACACGGCCCAGCAGAGCAGACAGTTAAAATAGTTTGGATGCACAACTTCATGATAACCCCTGGCTGACTGTGGCCTTACACTTACTAGTACTTTACAGAGCAAAAATGATCAAATCTGTCAGTGGAAAGTGGACAGACAGATGGCAGGCAGTATGATTTGGTATCTCAGTTAACATTTGAGATATGTTCATTCATCAAGAGTTAAAATCTAAGCATGTCAGCAAACCAAAAAAAATGAATATGATTTGGAATATGACTAATATATATATATATATATATGGATATATAACAAATGATGATATAATTATTGCCATTTCCTTAATGGTTTAAGTAAACAAGATGACAAAATTGCAACTTACAAATGTCTGAAGGTCACAATTAAAAAAAATAGCTAACTGACAACTGCTTTTTTTTCATGTATTATGTAGGCAGGGAGAGGGATTTAAGGGCAAGACCAAAAATAAACGAAAGGTACCACTGGCAGCAGCATTATGTATTATGTAGACAGGGAGAAAGATTTAAGGACAAGACCAAAAAAAAATGAAAGGCAAACTGGCAGCAGTGTTATGTATTATGTAGACAGGGAGATGCAGTGGCAACTTACTTGTGTCTTGCACTTTTTGGAGTGGGAACTTTGATGATCTGGGCCACATTGGGATAGAGACCAGCACACAAAACTGCTCTGATCAAACCCAAGTTCTCTGTTGAATGTGAGATTTTTCAAACTTATTGGTATGACAAGGGGCACATATAATATACTCACACTTATCACTTATACTATACCCTCAAGAAGTTCCAGGACTTGTCTTCAATCTTTCTTATACAAAACGTAATAAATATATAATAAATATCATTATTTCTCAAAATACATGCAATATCAAAATACAACAATAAACCTACAAATATAAATTATTCACCAATAACTCTTGCAAACTTTACACCTTCAAAAATCTTTCAGAACAAAATGTGGTCCGCAACAATGAAAACATACAGACTGGAGATTATGTATTCAAAAACTCACTAACAGGTGGAAAGACACACCTATCTCACTTGCTACAGAACCTGCAGTTGTCTTACCAATCCTGCGTGATGCATATTAATGATTTTTTTTCACTCCTATGTGTACAACGCCACACCCGCATGACCATATTGTATGCTTGTTTAACCTAAAGCCTTCTTTGCATGAAGTTTCGACAGGATCAGATGGATAGTTTTTAAGTTGCCATCCCCAAAGTGAGCTGTACCGTGACCAGTCAGAAAGAAACAACTATTCAAGGCAAAAATCATTTTCTTCAGTAAGAAATTTGTCTTATTTCCCCAAAATTTTGGAAAATGAACAAGTAAAGATACACATATTCTATTTGCTTTATTCAGTTCAGCACTCTTGGAAGCCATTATTTGCACAAAGTTTCATTGACATTCACATTTCACGCACATTCGGAAAGTCAGAATCAGTTTTTGAAAATACTTTCCAGACACCCACGGTAAAAAGTTGTGCTTGAAAAAAAGCCGACTAATGAGTCTCAAGTGAGTTATCTACTCACCACTATTGCGGTTTGCCTCTGGGTCTTTAGGATTTTTGGAAGCAACAAAACCAGTATCATGCAAGAGTTCTGCCAACTGTTTCTTCATGTCCCTCAGCATCTGATGCAACAGCAATAGACATACATGATACAGATCAAGCCATCCAGCAAACAAGTCCCATACATGGCTTAACAATAACTTAACAATAAATAATAATAATAATGGATGGCATTTATATAGCGCATATCCACTGCCATTAGAAATGCTCTATGCGCTTGTTTATAATGCAATATATCAAACTTGTTTTGCAAATGACATTAGTTGCAAATACCAGTTATGAATTGAATGTTTCATTAAAGTAAGCGCTAACTGGGTAAGTTTTATCTATCTCATCCCTGTACACCTGAAAAACTTTATCTTAGAGAATTCCTGAACCTCACTGACAATGTTTTTCCACAACATTTCCAGGATTAAAATGTAAAATTACAGGGCTGCACAGGAACTCTGATCTTAGCACTTCTTGATTTCAATATATCTGTCAAGTGTTTTCAATAGGAAAAATCCACATTGGGAAAATGTTTTATAATACATTTGGATCCCAAACATATGTCACAATATCCTGGTCACTTTCATCCATCACATCTCTCAAGCTACTTCAGTACTTTTCAGTTCCAGGTATTTGGACCAACACAAATAAGCCCATAGTTCACCCTCTCTGCTGCCTGGTGTGCCGTATTTAAAACATGATACCTGGTGTTCACTGTTCTATTTAATTCATCAATTTGTCTATTTTAGCAAAAGAATTACTTCTTTGTGATGAATGCTGATATTTTTATATTTATTTGATGACATAAAGTTCTGCAAAGCTTCAGAAGTTTTGGACAAGGCAATCTTTCCACGGCACTACAAAGTTAATGTTTGTGTTTTAATCAGAGAGTATGTAACAGGAATCACTACTGGTAGATTTGTACCGACAAAGGCGGCTCTGCCATTGTTAGCATGGAGCTAAAAGTAGCTCACAGCAGTAAACAATAACTATATGTTTTCATTTGGAGAAGGAGGGCAGATAGCTCTGAACAGACTCAATCATCCCAAAAGTATGAACAAACCACAGTATGCAGATTTGCACACTCTCTACAGTGCAGATGGCCCCTTTCAATTATTGTTACAGCAGCGATCAAGTTTCGCAATTTGGCAGAAGTGATTTAGCTGCAAACATACAAACTCCCCGATTTAATTCAAGTAACCAATAATCTTTTTTGACCGACGAAAAGTTAAAACATTGATGAAAACCACATTACATTGGTACAGAACTCCATCAGATTGTATCCTACCTTTAACGTGTTCTCGGACAGAAAGTTTTCCCAACAGTAGCTTCGATTGTTGCCACGTTTCAAGCTCTGTTCCCAGCCCTGCGGACGTTGAAAGTAAATTTAAAACACTGTGGATAACAGATTCCATGTTTTCCTGCATTATGAAAAGTGTTTTTCTAAAACTGCACCATTTTTCCAGTCCCAGCAACTACACCAAGACATCGATCACTTTCCTGAAAAGGGACAAGTGTTGACACCTGAATATAATGGTTATATCTTTCTGATAGAACATTAGGACGTCACCTAAAATGATTTGTTGAGTATCTGGAGATCTGACCATGTAGTTTTTTTTTTGTTTTGAAAGAGACAATGAGGGTGGGAGATGCAATAAGGGATGGCAGAGAGGCACAGAAAAAGGGGACTTTCTGCCAGGGTGACCAACCGGATTAAAAAAAAAAAAAATCCGACCAGCCAAAGAAAAATCCCACCATCATAGACCAGGAAAACACTTACAGAACAACAACCTGTCAATTTATCAGGCATAGAGTTGTCCCTGATAAGTAGGTTGTTTGAGGCCATAGTTGGAACATTCAAAACATATCAAAAGTAAAAACATCAATACTAAAGAAGCAGGCGATCTACATAATATATAACATAATTTGCTAAGTTTTGTCATTAAACTGACATAGTGATGGTTTATTTTGGCTTTTCCTAGCTTTTTCCAACTTTCTAAGTGACCTTATCAGCATTGTAATGCTGATATGAAAGTTAAGCAGTTTACATTTACACTGATAAAATGTGGAAAAATTTAAGCAAAAATGAAAGCGCGGAAAACGGCCCCCAACTTGTCCACACCAGAATTAAAAGTACAAAATCCCTCTCTCGTGGTCACATTTGCAACTTCACATACAGCATTTTTGGGATAGAAATCTCTATTTCACTAGACACACAATCAGCATGGTCAGTCTTTTCTCCCTTCACTATGTTTTCTATCTGTTCAAGTCTGCTTCCCCCCCACTGAATTCACTGTCTGTATGACAAAGCGGCATACTGCCAAAACCCTAGTTCTGCGATACTGACATGCCCCTGATACGTTCTGGTCGTACATACAAGGAAACTCCATGCACTAGAAGATACAATACTCAGGCGAGCAATAGGCCAATTCACCTACGGCAAAATGACCACGGCAATAGGATATGCCGCTTCTGTAGGTCACATTTCCCCAAGCATGTATTGCTCAATATACTGCTTTGTCATACATAGCCAGGAGAGGATAGGGTAAAAATACGCCAGTTCGACAAATGCGCTTTTACAAAAAGTACTTTGAACTTTGCTAAATCCTTTTCAGGATAATAAGTTAGAGGCATGTAGATCTCATGCAAAAGAAAAAGCTATTTACAGCATTACATCCATTTGTCTAACAGATCATCGATTCATCAGAATCATCGAGGTAACATAATCTTTACCTTTAATGCATTGATAAGCATGATGTGGTCACTCTTGCTTGCCATCGACAGTCGTCCCCGAGCCTTGTCAGCCAGATCTTCTTTGCCCTGCAGGATCAAAGACATCCAAATATTGTTGCAACTGACAAACTTTAAGCAATTGGTGAAGTTGTCAACTTGACGAAACCACAATCAGAGACAAGCATCATGACTTCGAGCGGCTTGAGGCTGTGCACCAACATTCAATGCTTTCATTAAGTAACAATTAGTGGAACAGATGAGAAGCCTCAGAGGACTTCTTGGCATCTCATACATGGACCACATCACCAACACGAAGAAGTCCGACAAACCATCACCCAACAAGTAAGGCACTATGAAGACCTGCTGACCACAGTTAAGAAGAGGAAGCTCAGATGGTATGGGCATGTGACAAGATCAGATGGGCTCTCCAAGACCATACTACAAGGAACAGTGCAGGGGAAGAGAAGGCGAGGCAAACCGAGGAAGAAATGGGCAGACAACATCGCAGAATGGACTAAGATGAGCTTTCCCACAACCCAGGCACTTGCTCACAATCGCCACAAGTGGAGCCAGTTGGTGCAGCATTCGTCACTGCAGCGCCCCTACGACCCCGGCAGGTTATGGGATCAGTGACAGCGACAGTGATGGTGTGAACAGAAATAAGACAAATCATCACTAACACCTGACTTTTGGGAAGCGGTTTGGTGTGTACATACCCCAGATCTCAAACCGTTACTTTTTCTGTTCAGTCACATTTTGTCATCAAATTAGTCACTGTTAGCAGGATGTGGTAAATGTAAGGCTTTACCAGTGGTATGGTGAAGGCGTCCTTGAAGCTGAGACTTGCAGCAACTGTCAGGATTGGGTCCAGGCAACAGAACATGGCACCAAACAGGATCATCTTCCCTGTGTGTGGTTCTACTGGCATCCTGGCCAAGTGGTAGCCCAAAGGCAGAAGGTTCTCATCTCTGTCCAGGGCATTCTGAGGATCCATTGTAAACTAATTATACATAAAACAATGTGCAAAATATAAATGTATTTTTCCTTGTATGTTAATGATTCATTTATCATAAGTCATGTTTTCCCTGCACTTTTCTTTTTTTTTAAATCGGTAGGATTTCCTTCAATTTCCTCCTATGAAATAAAGAAAACCAAATGATCTGTAGTCTTTACTACATTTTCATGCAAAAAATGTACAGCTCATTTCTGAAGGAAAGTGCACGTCCAGAAACTCCCACTCAAATCCTCTTATACAAATGTCATTTTGACAGAACAGTGACTCAAAGTTCATACCCAAAATATGTGCTTTTATTATTATTATTATCAGGGATGTAAATGACATTTGAAAAAATTCTCTGAAAATGAAACGCCAGGGGCCGCGTAGGCCATAAACATGACGCCATGATGTTGTGTTTACAACTAAAAACAATAAGAGTTACTTCCCTTGCCTCGCATCTATTTCCCCGCTTGGCTAGGCCTAGGCTATTTTCGTGGGTCAGAGAATTTTTCTCTGAAACCTCGGAGATTCTTGGACTAACGATAGTGAAGGAAACTCGTCCGTCAGAGAATTTTTCTCTGAAAATTCGTCGTACAAATAGCAAACCAATGTCGTGACAATAGTATTGATGTAGTTGTGAAATTAACTGTTTTTCTTTGTAGTTTTTGGGTTTGGATTTGTTACTGTAGAAAAAATATATTATCAGTGAATAAAGAAAACAAAAATAACCAGAAATAACTAAAAATAAGGATAGATTTAGCTCTAGATCTAGGAATTTACACTCAAAATTCAAGAAAATGAAAAAATCTGAAACCAGAGAAAATCTGAAAGATTTACACCCCTGTATTATTTGAACTTAAATAATGTTAAAAACAATTTTAAAATTTCTGGTATGTTGGTTGCGTTACTATGGTAGCAGTATAAACTCAAAGTACTGAATAAAAGAGGATGGGCAGTACATTTACTTTTGAAAAGTTGCCAGGGGGAATATAGGACATAAAAGGTTGGGAACCCTTATTCAACATCTTCTTGGCAGTGAACTGACCGTTGCCCAAATACATAGTTTTTCCTGCCTCACAGTAAAAAGGTGACCAGAAATACCTGAGGTCTCAAACACAGTAAGTTCAATTTATGAAGTTAGGGATATAAATGAAAAACTATCCAGATTTTTGTTACCAGTTCAATCAAGGTCTCCACTGCATGGGTGACGGCTTCCACAGATGGATGCTGCATGGCTTTCCTGATGAAAGGGATGATACGGCCCAACTTCAGCAACTGTGGACAAATTCAGCAAAGCATGAGTGATATTGAAATTCTACAAATTCCCTCCTTTGATGTGATATTTTACATCTAAATTATGAACACTTTAATGAGCTAATTTATTTGATTCCTTTAGGGTTACATGTGAATCATTCATATGTAGTGAACATTTACAGTTACAAGTCTATTAAGGGTTCAGAAACTACAAGATCATGTGACCATACACTGAACACAAATATGAGGATTTTGCAGTGTGTCAGCAGAAAGCCTAGACAAGTACGGTTTGCCAGAATAATCAAGAAGTATTTTGTAACAACAGATAAATATTGATATGTTTATGTTTGATCTACCCCAAATGTAAGCAAAATGTGATGACAGATTCCCTTTTCAGCAGTCTCCAAAGTTTAATCCCCGAATATTTCTTGAGAGGAGTAATATAAACACTGCGGCATACTTTGGCTGACTTTCAAATTTTTTCAGACATTACCCCCATTCCTAATTGTTGCATAACACAGCAGTGAACGAGATCAACATACACTGGAACAAAAATACTAAGGCTCAAAAAAACTGAAAAAACTCGAGGAATTTCAGCAAATTTACATCCCTATGTCAAATCCACACATACTGAAGAGCTCCACAGGTTTATGCAGCTGATCAAGCCTGCTGTTTCCAATGCTTAACTGACAACCTACAAAACTTTGATTTGTATCAATATACAACTTAAGTATATGTGCTCACACAGGCCCTGATCTATCCAAGCGCAGCATTGTTAACCCTACATTAATTTTACATTCAGTTGGGGGATGTTATGATGAAGAGAGTGAGAGTCTGGGGTGTGTCAGACCTGCAAATGGAAAATAGGGTTAAGGCTAGTCCAATCGCCTTAGGTTTTGACCAGGTCATGAAGGTTTGAAAGAATAATATACATAAACGTACAAATCTTAACCCCTGGAACCCTGGCCACTTTGCCATAAGTAAACCCTATCCCTGGCTTCGTCAGCCAAAAACGCCCATATCAAAGAGGTGCAAGTAGCAAAATAAACATAGAAGTTGGGACAGAAGTAATTGATAGGGATAGTATGTAAAAATACTCTTCTTACTTTCAAAGCCAATATCGCTGTGTTTGATGCCACTTGGACCTGCACGTGGATCTACCTTTTTTCGCCCCTGAACGCGAAGGAGTTTCACCAGCACGTTTCATTGTTGATTTTTCAACAAAAAACAACAACCAGGCACATCTATGGACGCAGCCATTTGCAATTACCATATTTCTAAGTGTCCGACACCGGAAGCCACTCATTGAGCCTATTTTTAACCATTTAGGACTACGAAGTTTAGGGTAGGAGTGTCAGACCGGTGTACCGGTCGGTAGGGTATTCGTAGCAGTGGAGTCTGACCAGTGTACCAGTCGGTAGGGTTCAAGGGGTTAAGGGCCGGATATGTCAACAACAGTCAAAGGTAATTTGGTCTAACCTTGATTTGAAGACATAATTCTTCTAATCGAGTCCGTAACATTTCTGGTGGAAGATAATCCTGAGCCTGGTCATAGCGGAACTTGGTGATTAGATGGAAACAGTAGCCAGGCTGAACTCTGAAACAGAAGAGATGAATTGTCTCATTTCATAATAATAATAATAATAATAATAAAATGTTTTACATAGCCCTCTATCACCTGGGGCTCTCAAGGCCCTTCACAAATTTTTACACTTGACATTAAACAAAAATACATTAAATATACAAATAAATTCAATCAAACATACGGGTATCTATATATAAGATACACTATCCTGAAAACTATAAACTGATCCCTGTGACCAAAACACTTCAAATTTAAAATGCATTTAACTCACTTGATCCGGATCCCGTAGCATGCACGGGATGGGTCGAATGTCGTAATTTCCAGATCCCGGACCCCCTACGGGATAGACTTTAATATTTTTTCTGCCTATTCACATCCCGATGAGTATACGGGAACCAGAACTTACCACTGCTAAGCCAATTCTTTTGTTTCATTTCGAGTTTCGTTCAGCTGGGGTGAAAACTTTTGTGGTTATAGCAAGGTAAGGGAAGTCACCCCGATCGCTTCACCGTTGTGATTTCTTGGTAAACATGTCGTCCAAGCACTAATATCTTCGAAATTTTTTGAGGATTCAGTGATTCAGACTCAGGGATGTAAATGGCCTCCTCAAAAATTCTCTGAAATTAACGCGGTGTTCTTTGAAACCAGTTCTGACACTTGCGGCGCGCAGGCTATTTGTCTAACTCTAATGAACTATGATGGAAAACATTTACATAACAACCCAATATACTTAACTTTACAGTTTTACATCAAATATTTAAAGTAACATACATTTTGGGCTTTGATTATTAAGTCCATGATAGAACACACAGCACAGGTGCTGACTTTATCAGTTTACTGTGTCACAAATCCCAGACTGGGAGATGTAATAATTATAACAAGACAACAATCACGAACGAACAAGTTTAACACTTAACAGAACAACCCATCAGACTCACACATTTATTAAACATAATTATACAGATAATAGCGCAGTTACATATATTATATTATTGAATTTAACTGCCGTACAACGGCCTTATTCCCACATGCACTCTTCCTCGGATCCACAACCCGGTAGTTACTTCCTAAAGACACTTCGGCCTCAGCCTCTCCCCTCAGGGTCTTACTAGCACATTAATAATTCACTGGCACCGCAGTCTCTCAATATCACCTTCCTGTTGCCATAACACCTTAGCATTCCACTAGCACCTCAGCAGGGCAATAGCACATTATCATTTCAATAGCCCATCAACATGGCTGTCACAAATCCCAGACTGGGAGATGTAATAAGTTATGACAGGACAACAATCACGAACAAACAAGTTAACACTTAACAGAACAATCCATCAGACTCACACATTTATTAAACATAATTATACAGATAATAGCGCAATTACATACATTATATTATTGAAATCAACTGCCGTACAACGGCCTTATTCTCACACACACTCTCCCTCGGATCCACAATCCGGTAGTTACTCCTAAAGGCACTTCGGCCTCAGCCTCTCCCCTCAGGGTCTTACTAGCACATTAATAATTCACTGGCACCGCAGTCTCTCAATATCACCTTCCTGTTGCCATAACACCTTAGCATTCCACTAGCACCTCAGCAGGGCAATAGCACATTATCATTTCAATAGCCCATCAACATGGCTGTCACAAATCCCAGACTGGGAGATGTAATAAGTTATGACAGGACAACAATCACGAACAAACAAGTTAACACTTAACAGAACAATCCATCAGACTCACACATTTATTAAACATAATTATACAGATAATAGCGCAATTACATACATTATATTATTGAAATCAACTGCCGTACAACGGCCTTATTCTCACACACACTCTCCCTCGGATCCACAATCCGGTAGTTACTCCTAAAGGCACTTCGGCCTCAGCCTCTCCCCTCAGGGTCTTAATAGCACATTAATAATTCACTGGCACCGCAGTCTCTCAATATCACCTTCCTATTGTCATACACCTTAGCACTCCCCTAGCACCTCAGCAGGGCAATAACACATTATCATTTCAATAGACATTATCATTTCACCAGTACATTATTAGTTCCCTAGCCCCTCAACATGGCAATAGGACATTATCACATTCACGCTCATATCTACGTCCCTGTCCGTGGCCTGACTACCACGACTTTATGTGCCTCTACTGTCCTGCACTGACAGCCTCACTTCTGGCCTATGTGTGGCCTCCGGCCCTATGCTGGCCTATCCCCTGTGCTCATCGAGGTGGCTCTGCGGCCCGTCCTCGACACCTACAAGAATAACATTACATTGGTATAATACCCTACCATTTCTATTCACTCCACCTCTCCTTACAACCCACGAAGCGTACACACACTAGTTCACCTTTCACTCACCACACATCTTACGGTAACACACCTCCATCGGAGTACACACTACTCACTCGCGCTACAAATCCATGAACTCACTTCATCTATCGCTCATGGCGCACATTGCTATATCCAATATCACGGACTTCCACATTCCTCACATATACTTATTTACATCATGGTAATAGACGAATATAATATAATACATCAATCATAATAATCAATCAACGTTCTACGTACCAGTCATCACTGGAAAGACTCTCTCACTAGTCTTCTCGACTGCTCCCCTTATGTCGGCCCGATGGGCTCTTATTCACAGGTCCGTTCCGTAGGACCTTCTAACTTGCAGTGATAGTAATGCAGCGCTTTCGCCTCCTTCAGACCCTCCCACTACTCACAACAGCACGCTTAACTTACTTGTCTACCGTGAGCCCTTCTTACTCTACACCCGCTTTGTAGCAATCCCCTTAATTGCACTCACTCCACTCGTGACATCATCCCCCACCCCAAAAAAATTAATGCAATTAATTTCAAATCGCATTAAGATGACTGTCAACGAGTGAGCGTGAGCAATACGTACACTAAAAGAAGACCTAGCAGTTCCCCTAGTATATAAAATACCGAAATCAGGGGAAAATATGGGGATCAATATGGCCTGCAATATGCATATATGTGTCACATCATGAATAGCTAACTAAACACAATATCTAATACAGAATCAAAAACCACTCAACCTATCAACCATTCTTCATATTATATTTATAATGTCAATATTTTAAAGTCGACTCATTCACACAGATCCTGTCAATGTTCCTGTCCTCCGATGTATAAGCTCCTTAAATCTTCCCCTAGGCTCGACTAAGGTAGTCGGCGATATGATTGCTGGTTCCTGGAATTGGTTGAATAACGAAGGTATACGGCTGCAAAGCCAATGCCCATCTAGACAAGCGTGGGCTGGACGAACGATTCTTCGACAAAAATGTCAGTGGCTTGTGGTCTGTCTGGATACAAAATTCTCGTCCCATGAGATAACGTCCTAATTTCTGGACGGACCACACAATGGCAAGACACTCACGCTCTATCACAGAATACTTTCTTTCTCTCTGCAATAACTTCCTACTGACATAACATACAGGATGGAGACATTCGTTCTTCTCCTGTAGAAGACAAGCGCCGACACCAGAGTCCGACGCATCCGTTCTGAGGATAAAATTAGATCGAAAATCGGGTAATATCAGAATGGGTGACGATGATAATGCTGTCACCAAATTATCAAATGATGTCTGACATTCAGACGTCCACTGGACCTTATCGGGTTGTCCCTTCTTAGTAAGGTCAGTAAGAGAAGATGACAAGGAGGAAAAATTTGGAATGAACTTTCTGTAATAATTTAAAATTCCCACTAAGCTTCTGACTTGTTTCTTTGTTTTAGGGATTTGCAACCCTACTAACTTGTCAATTTTTGTTACTTCAGGTCTCTGAACACCTCTACCCACAATATGTCCTAAGAATACTATCTCTGGACATGCCAAATCCATCTTTGCGGGTTTAGCAGTTAACCCAAAATGACGTAATCGTTGAAAAATTACTGTTAGTGTCTGAATATGATCAGACCATGTCGACGTATGGCATGCTATATCGTCAAAGAATGACACGACATTAGGTATGTCCTTTAATACCAGTATGAGAATACAGATACTCTGGTCTCTCATGAAACCTCTGCAGCATATCAACGTGGAAAACCTTTACTGATCCATCAATGTGGATAGCGTAATCTACCTTCGAAACAATTCGCTCAATAACATAAGGACCTTTCCATGTCATCAATAACTTATTATGGTCCGTAGGTAACAACAATAGGACCTTGTCTCCTGGCTTAAAAATTCTCAGTTTAGATCCTCTATCTTTATAGTTCTTTGCTCTTGCTGAAGCGATACTAGACGCTTCTTCTGCTATAGTGCGCGCTGAAGATAATCTTTCTCTTAAATCAACAAGGTCTATCGAACCCTTTTTAAACGGTTCCGAAACCGTGGGGATCTTTTGAAGAGGAGCCTGGGGTGTACGACCCTTATGCGTCGTCTTTTGGCACGCACTGCACGTCTTACAATACAGCCGTACATCTCTATGTATCGATGGCCAATAAAAATCTTTCAGAATTCTCTGCTTGGTTCTAGCACTTCCCATATGATGCGCTAATGGAACATCATGGGCCAGACGCAATACTGCAGCAATCAACGACCGTGGCACGACGACCTGCTTTTGAACGGAAGCCACTGTGACGTACATACGGAACAGAATGCCCCCCTGGACAAAAAAAGAAGATGACCCGTTCTTATATCTCCTCGTTTTCTCGGTTCGCGCTTCCCAAAAACATGGGTTTAATGATGGGTCCTCCCTTTGTAATCTCGCCAAGCGCTCTGGCGTGATATCTAGGTTGACCGCTGGCGTCGCCAAAGGTCTAATCTTATCTTTATCAGCTACCCGTCGACGTGTTTCGACCGCGGCGCAAAAGTCAATACCTTTTGATTGCGACCATGCTTGCACATTCTCATCGGAAGGGGAAACTACCTGTGATACATTCCCAATGATGAGCTGGGCGCCTGGAAAACAACCAACGACTGCTTCGACTTCCCCGCTAAGGAAAGGTGTATCTATCATTATTCTTGCCATGGGTAATTTCTCAATGGCCCCCGAAAATTGGATGCACGGGACAGTCTCACCTGTAAGCTGTGAATCCCGAATGCAATCCCTATGCACTCCCACAACGGTAGATCCTGTATCTCGTAAAACCGAGACCGGTTCGTCCCCAACAAACCCCGGATAAACCCTAAGACCACCTCCTGTATGACATGAATTTATAACGGGGATCTTTCTCCCACAAGGTAAAACACCGGAAGATAACTTCTCACAACTGGGACACTTAGAATACTGTCCGCCTCCGTTGTCCGATGTAACGCACGCAGCCGCATGGTGAAATTTATTTGGGGAACATGGACTGGAGCTACTGTCCACGTTCGCCGCTATCCTACCTGCAGGGCAATTCACGCTGATGTGATCTGCTCTACCGCAGTTCCAACACTTCGCGGCCCTACACTCGCGTGAAAAGTGACCCACGCGTCCGCAAGTCCAACACTCCGCTCCCTGTGCTGCACTAGGCCTGGGTCCCCGTGACCCATCGCGACCGGAACTAGAGTCCCTATGCCGTCGGTCATCGGCAAAGGTCACAAATCGCCCCCGGCCATTACCGCGACCTAGCCCTCCTGCTCGGTCAAACTTACCGGATCCATATGCCGGTGATTGGTGATAGCCCCTACGCTGCCCCTGGGCTTGCCCACTATAGGCACCACGCTGACGCGACCTGTCCCCAAGTCCTGCCGGCGACCCTTCGACAACGGCGACGTACCCAGCATCTTGGACGTACGCCCTGGCGACTGGTTTGGACGGATGTGCCGTACGGTATGCTTCCGCCAACTCAGACGCCTCCTGCACCGTCGCGGGTTCGTTCTCTTTCAGGAAAGCCACCAGATCTTTGTGGCACGACGCGTACAGCTGGTCACGGATCATTAAGTCTTTCAGTTTAGCAAAATCCGCGCCCACATGCGCCAAGTCTACCCAGTTCGCGAAATACTCCGTTAGTCTCGCGACGAAGGCAGCAAAGTCCTCCCTGGTATCTGCACGTGCCCGCCTAAACTGCTCCCGGAAATATTCCTCGGTACGCGCAAATCGGCGAAGCAGCAAAGCCTTCAGCTTATCGTAATCTTGCACGTCTTCGCGCTGTAGCTCTTTAAAGTAGGTTAACGCCCCTGCAATAGGGACGCCAGGTACGTGGCCCATAATTCCTTATTTTCCCCCCATTGCAATTGTGCGTTCAGTTCGAACCTGTAAAGGAAGGCGTCTATGTCGTCCTTCCGGTCGTCGAACGTAGGGAGCTTAATCCTAACGCCACCTTTATTGTGTACCTGCCGCTCAACTGTTTCTGTTGGCGCATTCTTTTTGATTTCCAACTCCGCTATTCTCATTCGCGTCTCTCTCTCCTGTTGGTTATCCCTAGTTTCTATCTCCCTTAACTTTATCTCCCTCTCCTGCTCCTGAGCCTTAGCCTCTCTTTCCTGTTGCTTAAACTCCCTTTCCTGTTGCTGAGCCTCTAACTCCTTTAACTTAAACTCTCTTTCCTCTTCCTGAGCCTTTTTTTTCCTGCTCTCTATCCTTAGCATGCTCATCGCGCATTTCTGCCTGCTGTTCTTTAATCCAGCCGCGTAGCTCTTCTCCCTCCAGGCCAAGTTCCTTACCCAACTTCATTAGTTGTTGGAGTTCCGCCATTTCACAGATTTATGGTTATGGTATCTATTATAAGACGACCAACCTGTCGGTATGATCACTAACGATACGACCAGAGACCTGAGATCACCCCAGATATAACAATACCCAGTTGTCTCAAATACAATTCAGAAATTTACCTTTACAGCACAACTAATTCTATATCTATAAAATGTATAGCACTATTAATTATAAAAGAAAATAGAAACGACAAGAATGAAGAAATACAGTAGAAGGACCACAAGTACGTCAAGGACAACGAACCAGACTGGGACAAAGCTTCTACAAAAAAAAAAAAAACTATAATGGAAAAAAAATGCAACCTACTACGCCGATTACACAACACGGTACGAACAAGAACAGAGTCTGTAAAAAAAGAACGTATCTATAGATAGGTAGAAAGAGGGACAAGAGAATACGTCTTCCTGCGGAACAGAGAAGATATCGACGCTACAACTAAACACTAACAAAGCCCTACAGAATGTTCACCGTGATGAACGAAGTTCCAAGTTTATCACACCTTTTTTTTTTAAAGGATAAACTAGGTTCAACACAGCAAACGAAAACAGCAAAAACAGAGAAAAAGACAGATTAAAGGAACAGCCCCCAATCCAGGGTACAAAATTTCAGTTTCACTTAACTTCGAATTTTGAGTTTAACTCCTCCCCTTAATCGGAGCTCTGGCTGCTTGTCTCCTCAGGCTGCACGCACACTCTGCAGAAATTTAAGTACACATTAATACATATTCATCAAAATACATGCATCAATACATATTCATAAATATACATAAATCATATCATGAAAATTCCATTCATCCCACGAACACAGACAACAGCATGAATTCCTAGCTCAACAGAAAAACAACTAGATATAACGAATACACAATGTCAAAATGACCACAGGTAAACAGGACGAGCCCCCAATGTCACAAATCCCATGGCCCAGACTGGGAGATTTAATAAGTTATGACAGGACAACAATCACGAACAAACAAGTTAACACTTAACAGAACAATCCATCAGACTCACACATTTATTAAACATAATTATACAGATAATAGCGCAATTACATACATTATATTATTGAAATCAACTGCCGTACAACGGCCTTATTCTCACACATACTCTCCCTCGGATCCACAATCCGGTAGTTACTCCTAAAGGCACTTCGGCCTCAGCCTCTCCCCTCAGGGTCTTAATAGCACATTAATAATTCACTGGCACCGCAGTCTCTCAATATCACCTTCCTATTGTCATACACCTTAGCACTCCCCTAGCACCTCAGCAGGGCAATAACACATTATCATTTCAATAGACATTATCATTTCACCAGTACATTATTAGTTCCCTAGCCCCTCAACATGGCAATAGGACATTATCACATTCACGCTCATATCTACGTCCCTGTCCGTGGCCTGACTACCACGACTTTATGTGCCTCTACTGTCCTGCACTGACAGCCTCACTTCTGGCCTATGTGTGGCCTCCGGCCCTATGCTGGCCTATCCCCTGTGCTCATCGAGGTGGCTCTGCGGCCCGTCCTCGACACCTACAAGAATAACATTACATTGGTATAATACCCTACCATTTCTATTCACTCCACCTCTCCTTACAACCCACGAAGCGTACACACACTAGTTCACCTTTCACTCACCACACATCTTACGGTAACACACCTCCATCGGAGTACACACTACTCACTCGCGCTACAAATCCATGAACTCACTTCATCTATCGCTCATGGCGCACATTGCTATATCCAATATCACGGACTTCCACATTCCTCACATATACTTATTTACATCATGGTAATAGACGAATATAATATAATACATCAATCATAATAATCAATCAACGTTCTACGTACCAGTCATCACTGGAAAGACTCTCTCACTAGTCTTCTCGACTGCTCCCCTTATGTCGGCCCGATGGGCTCTTATTCACAGGTCCGTTCCGTAGGACCTTCTAACTTGCAGTGATAGTAATACAGCGCTTTCGCCTCCTTCAGACCCTCCCACTACTCACAACAGCACGCTTAACTTACTTGTCTACCGTGAGCCCTTCTTACTCTACACCCGCTTTGTAGCAATCCCCTTAATTGCACTCACTCCACTCGTGACAATGGCAATAGTACATCATCATTTCAATTAGCACATTCACGCTCATATCTACGTCCCTGTCCGTGGCCAGACTGCCACGACTTTATGTGCCTCTACTGTCCTGCACCGACAGCCTCACTCTTGGCCTATGTGTGGCCTCCGGCCCTATGCTGGCCTATCCCCTGTGCTCACCGAGGTGGCTCTTCGGCCCGTCCCCGACACCTACAAGAATAACATTACATTGGTATAATACCATACCATTTCTATTCACTCCACCTCTCCTTACAACCCATGAAGCCTACACACAATAGTTCACATTTCACTCACCAAACATCTTACGGTAACACACCTCCATCGTAGTACACAATACTCACTCGTGCTACAAATCCATGAACTCAACTTTCATCTATCGCTCATGGCGCACATTGCTATATCCAATATCAAGGACTTCCACATTCCTCACATATACTTATTTACATCATGGTAATAGACGAATATAATACATCAATCATAATTATCAATCATCGTTTCACCTACCAGTCATCACTGGAAAAAACTCTCTCACTAGTCTTCCGACTGCTCCCCTTATGTTCGCCCACTGGGCTTTCTCTTGCGTCCGCTCTTTAGGACGTTCTAACTTGCAGTGATAGTAATACAGCGCTCTCGCCTCATTCAGACCCCCACCACTCATAACATGCACGCTTTCCCTTACTTGTCTACGTGCGTTAATTTTACTCTCCTCCTTTCCCCCCGTAATTATTAACTATCGCTCACTCCACTCGTGACATACTGTGCCTTTGTAGTTGGCTCATGGGTGGTTCTATGGTGAGACAGGTTTGAGTTCGCAAATAATGACTCTTGGATGCTTCTTTGGTGAAACAAAGTTGATTTAGTAGATAATTTATGGATGGCTCTATGCTGAGAGTAGAGACAGAGTTGACTTTGCAAAGTGTATGGCTCTCAACTGAGATAGAGATGACTTTGAAGATGGCCCATGGGTGGTTTTATGATGAGACAAGAGTTGAATTTTTGGACGTAACAAGCGATTCCATATTGTTCTTACAGATCTAGTTCTATAACTTTTTCTATTATTTTACCACCTCACGGGCTCTAGATTCCGATTTCTAACGTCTTCCTAACGTTGCTGAAACACGTGAATGCCTTAGCCCAGGCCTAGTTTATCCGTGATCGCCAATTACGTTCAAAGATTCTAAAAGTCTGCCAACCTAGATCTACCACCGCCAAAGATGATTGTAAGCTATGTAAAATTGAAAAAAAAAAAAAACATGACAGTGAAATAAAATGAAACCAATTCACAAAAATGTGTCCACTATTCTTACTCAATGACCGCCATGGTTTACGATACAATAAAAATCAATAATGTGTGGCCTACACGTGCTCACGTACTCGAGCTCGTATGAACGGCCGAAGCGCGGGGACACGGGCGAAGGTGTATCACTGTATGCCGTGACAACTTATTACGCAACATTACTAATGCCCGGTTGAGCGGGGACGCGGGGGGGGGGGGGGGGGGGGGGGGGGGGCGGACGTCATCGCCAGTACGGCAGAACACGGTAGGGTAGAGCTGTCGCGTTTACGGTTGCGCCCGTTGAATCGCTAGGTCCGGCGCTATTACTATTAGCGGTATCTATGGGAACGAATCAACGCTCGTAATAGAATTTCGCTCTCGTCTATTTAAAAAAAATAAAAAAATCGGGAGTCCGATTCTCTCGGAAATCGGAACCAGAACGAAATTCTCGGATTTCCGAGGATTCTCGGAAGATTTACATCCCTGCAGACTACGGATTTGAGCTCAGTGATGACCAAGATCCAGAGTATGAACCGTCTGGTACATATAGATCAAAATTTCCGGGAAAATGGATTTACATGACATTTTCAAAAAATCATAAAAGAAAACTATACAAGATACCACTTTCCCCTTTGGCATGTTTACTGTTCTTGTATTGAAAATGATGTATTCCAAAGGGCATTGCAATTGGTTGACTGTGAGATTATGAATTTTTGAAATACCCCCAAAAAGCCCAGGATGTAACTCTTGCAAAATCTCAAAATGCCCAGGATCAAGTGAGTTAATAAGAGTCAGCCTGAACTTAATCATAACCATTCTATCCCATCTCCAGTCAGACAATGATGAAATACGAAACAAGTGACATAGTTGTAAACTACACAGGGAAACCACAAGGGAAAACCAACCATGGTCAGAAAATCTGATTTTCCCCCTTTGTTCCCTCTTACAAGTTTGCTTTATCAACCTCATTTCTGTGACATCAAAGTTTGCAAAAAAGAGCTGGTCACACACACAAAAAAAGCCGTCCTTTCACTTTTCAGCTGCAAGAGGGAATGAGTGAACTGTCCAACTTTAAACATCAGTTCTTTCAGTTTCATAGTTCTGTCACTATAGCTGTTTTTTTCCCCCTTGTGGTATTCAAAGTTTGATCAGCCAATCTCAAACCTGCCAGCTCGACCTCTCCTTTGCTTGGCATTGGCCTTTGACACCCACTGAGCCTCCAGCGAGGTCAAATTCATCTCTGGCTGAAATCCTTTCACTTTGATCTTTCCACAGTCAATCACAAAGACAACATCATCAATGGTGATACTGAAAGTTAGACAAGATATTGTTAGCTCAGGTAAACAAACCGTTTCCAGCTGTATTGAATAGCTTCAGTTCAGACATAAGATCTACAGACAGTCAACCTATCAATTCCATCGACAAATGGTACCAGATTTATAAACAGCTTAGCAAACTGCGAAAGCCGAAAATCTGTGTCTTTTCTGTCCTCTCTTTAGTTTGCTTTGTATCGTTTGGGTTTTATTTCTCACGCAGGGCTTCGCTACAAACAACCTTTTCTTTTTGCCCAATTTTTGAGTAGCTCTAGAACTGTACCTGGTTTCAGCGATGTTTGTAGCGATGACAATTTTGCGCACACCCGGTGGTGGACGATCAAATACCTCTCTCTGATTGACTGTTGGCATAAGGGAGTGGAGGGGAATGACTCTTAGCCCACCTGGAATAGTAAGAGGGATAAACACAATGACACAATCACATCTCGCCGTGATAGAAGACTGTTCAGGGCAGGAAAGGAATGAAAACCTGGGTGCTGACCTTTAAGTGCTGTGTTGTGCTGGAGCAGTACCTTCCCCATATATTGTGGCATAATCTAAGTAAATTGTGGCATAATCTATGTAAATTGTGGCATAATCTATGTAAATTGTAGCACAATCTAAGTAAATTGTGGCATAATCAAAGTAAATTGTGGCTTAGTCTATGTAAACTGTGGCATAATCTATGTATGTTGTGGCATAATCTATGTAAATTGTGGCATAGTCTATGTAGATTGTGGCATAATCTAAGTAAATTGTGGCGTAATGTAAGTAAATTGTGGCTTAATCTATGTAAACTGTGGCATAATCTATGTATGTTGTGGCATAATCTATGTAAATTGTGGCATAATCTAAGTACATTGTGGCATAATCTAAGTGAATTGTGGCATGATCTAAGTATGTTGTGGCATGATGTAAGTAAATTGTGGCATAAACTAAGTATCTATATTAATAAAAGTGAAACGACAATTGCAGCGCGCCTTTCGCTACTCCTCTGTTAATGCTGATTCGGTGGCCCTCAGATTTTATACAACGCTTAGTATAGACTGTCGTCGTGTCCCCGGCACAGAAAATAAAAAAATAATTAATAACTCGCAGAACGTTTGTATTAGTTTCTAGGTTGTGACACATTGGCGTTCGGTCTATTTTTTCGGCAAATTAATGTAACTAAGATTGGTTTCGGTATAGACTGCATCACACTCACAAAACAACTTCCGGTTAGGACTGGTTTGAATGATGAGATTGAGTTCTAAGACTATCAAGTACGAAACTGTGTGTGTTCTCAATGTGCCTCGACTAGGAAAAAGAAAGGGTCTGGAATTGGGAGACTGATGCTGCAGGGCCAAATTTACAGGTTTGTGTTTTCAATATGCCTAGGAAAATATTTCTTTTCCATTAACACATGACGTTATCACTTCCTGCGATGTGCAAACAAACTAACCCGTGCGCAAATCATAGCCATAATTTGACGGGTGCTGGCGGGACGCGCAGGACGTCAATGCGCAAAAGGAGAGCAGTAAAACGTACCTAAAAACAAACAAACAAAAATAAGATAAAGCTAAATGAACAGGCAAAATGAAGCAGGTCCATAATATTAATAATCACCCAGAACTGACACTAATAAATCGATTTATCCCGGGCAGGGCCGGGAACTCATCTAGTATTGTATATAATAAATCAGTAAATTTCTCAAACAGCATGTCCATTTTTATGTTAAAATGATCATTTCTCACTGTGCTCACAAACAAGGCTCTAAATGTCCATGGACGAATGAATGAATCAACGGAACAAACTGTCTATACACAGATAATGAACATCAACTCACCTGATTTACACCTGGCTGTGCCTTGAATTAGGTCATGCAATTTCTTGATCTCTTCCCAGCCAGGTACAAACACCAAGATAGCACCATCCTGGGGAGGGATGGGGAATTGGGGAGGCAATCAGGCGGTTCTCAAATCAAGAGGGGTGAGGGTAGCCCTGGGAAGGACAATTCCCTTCTCCGGAAAAAAAACAACAACAAAAAACAAAACTATTACCAAATCACCGATCTCAATTCTTCTTGTTCAAATTCAATCAATTTTTGCTTTCTTCTTTAAAGTTGACCTTTCTGGGATTGTCTGGGTAATTTGGGCATAAAAATCTCAATATTTTATGAAGTCTGCATAAATTCTAACAGAAAAGGTATTCCTATTTAAAGACACAGACAGTTTATACATAATCCGTTTTCCTATCTCACCTCCATGCGAGTACAGATGTGGTTGATGATATGGTGGATCAGCTCAATGTCTATCTGCATATAATCAAAGTTCTGTAACACATTAATGGTTCTGCTGCTGTAACTGCAAAACACAAGCAAAATCACTGTTTGTGACAAGAAAAGATATATGCTGTAGGTTTAATATCAATGTTTCCAAATGGATTATAAGGACAGTTTTAATGCGAACAGGGTTCATACAAAGTCTTGAAATCTAATTTTAAGGACTTTTTAAGGACTTCCTATGGGTTAACAGTAAACAAATTAAGGACCTGTGTGCCCGTGAGAAAGAAATATTACAACTATACAAGTGGTGTGCAGCACACATCGAAACAGGATGTTTCTGTATCCAGAGTTCAACCATAGTAAATTCACTCTGAAAAGTTCAGACATTTCAAAGTACCAACTATCCAGTGTGTAATTGGAAGATCTGAATCTCAAATGTTTCAACTGAAACACAAATTTAAAGGATTATTTAAGGACTTTGGCATCATTTTCAGAATTTAAGGACTATTTGAGTGCTTATTTTTTCTTTTATGAAAATTAAGGACTTTAAGGACCTGTGTGAACCCTGTACGAAGATATATTTTAGACATTATGCAAAGTTTTCCAAGTTCTCTATGAAGATATGCCTTAGGTATAAAGCAAATGTTTCTACATGAACCAAAGCAGTGATTTCTGTATGAAATTTGCTTCAGGTAGAACACAAATGTTTCCACATGAACCAAAGCAATGATTTCTGTATGAAATTTGTTTCAGTTATAATACAACTGTTTTCACATGAACCAAAGCAATGGTTTCTGTATGAAATTTGTTTCAGTTATAACACAAATGTTTCCACATGAACCAAAGCAATGATTTCTGTATGAAATTTGTTTCAGTTATAATACAACTGTTTTCACATGAACCAAAGCAATGGTTTCTGTATGAAATTTGTTTCAGTTATAACACAAATGTTTCCACATGAACCAAAGCAATGATTTCTGCATGAAATTTGCTTCAGGTAGAACACAAATGTTTCTGCACTGACCAAAGTAACAATATCTGTATGAAAATTTGCACTAGGTTTAACTTACTCTCCCACCAGATTGCGACACCAAACTTGATAGTTCTCTTCTTCCTCTCTATCCTCTACTTTCCTTCTATATCTTGGCTTGCGAGAAAATTTGTTCATTGACTCTACAGGAGAATACCTGTGGGAAATAGGGGTTAGAATATCAAAATGTGCACTATTTTTATAAATAAATTATTCAAATTGACGGACAACTGACAATGATTTGCTTCCGCTGCCCTTTCTTTCAATATTCATTCAACCAAAAAATATCATAAAACAATCATGATTTTGCACAGATATAAGAAAACAAGAAAAAATATATCATATGCTAATCTTGATAAAAATTCATTAAAACTTAGTAATATCACAATAAAGTAAATAATTTCAAATTACCATAATATAACTAAAATACTAACTTACACAAAAAAAGAAAACTTACCCTGTCATCTCTATCACATCTTCAAGCAGGTATTGTTTGACTGGGAATGTGTAGCCAGGGATGTTTAACATTGGACAATTGTCTGAAATCATAATTAAGACACACATACAAGATGATTGTCTGAAACTATAATTAATATACACATACAAGGTAATTGTCTGAAACCTTAATTAATGCACAACATAGAAGGATTGTCTGAAATTATAATTAATACACAAATACAGAAGAATTGCCTGAAATTGTAATCAATGCCCAATTACAGAAAAACTGTCTGAAATTAGAATTAACACAAATACAGAAGGTTGTCTGAAATTATAATTGATACACAAATACAGAAGGTTGTCTAAAATTATAATTGATACACAAATACAGAAGGTTGTCTAAAATTATAATTGATACACAAATACAGAAGGTTGTCTGAAATTATAATTGATACACAAATACAGAAGGACTGTCTGAAATTATAATTGATACACAAATACAGAAGGTTGTCTGAAATTATAATTGATACACAAATACAGAAGGTTGTCTGAAATTATAATTGATACACAAATACAGAAGGAGTCTGAAATTATAATTGATACACAAATACAGAAGGTTGTCTGAAATTATAATTGATACACAAATACAGAAGGACTGTCTGAAATTATAATTGATACACAAATACAGAAGGACTGTCTGAAATTATAATTGATACACAAATACAGAAGGACTGTCTGAAATTATAATTGATACACAAATACAGAAGGTTGTCTGAAATTATAATTGATACACAAATACAGAAGGACTGTCTGAAATTATAATTGATACACAAATACAGGACTGTCTGAAATTATAATTGATACACAAATACAGAAGGTTGTCTGAAATTATAATTGATACACAAATGTATGTTTCAGCATGGATTTTTTGGGATCCATTCTCAGATGTTGTTCGAGTTTGAGTTTGGAGAAAGGTTGTTGACATGACAACGGTCACATTGTGCCAGGAGAAAGCAAGACATTAGACAGAACATAGCAGAACAATAATAAAGAAGGGGACCCTACCAGAAGTGCCTTCCAACCACCCGCAGTGATGTTGTCAGCCAATTCATTCTCCTTAAATCAAGGTTGTTTTTCATGGTTATTCAATTGTATGTCAAGTATTACCCCACAAAGGCAAAACGGACAATGAATATCTACTAAACAAAACAAACAAATAAAACTCACTAAAATATTTAGAAAACATTTCAGCATTGAGCGTGGCACTCATGAGAATGACCTTGAGATCTGGTCGTTGAGGTAGCAGATCTTTCAGGATGATCATCAAAAAATCCGACTGCAGATCTCGTTCATGAATCTCGTCAATGATAACATGGGTAGCTCTGTACAGGGACCTTGCAGCAGTAAAGAATCGAGTCAACAACACATTGTACATTACATGTACGTATAAGAGCGCAGAGACATTGATTTAAGACATATTTCAGCAATGAAAATTGGAAAATATGATTTCGGAGGAAAATCCGATGTAGGACACAGAAGGTGGAGCCTAAGTCAGTGCACTGCCATTTCATCCCATTTTGAATGAAATCCACTTTTTGAATGCCTTCATGTGTGGAATCCAATTGAGAACAGCCACTGCAGTACTTTATTCTGCTTATATAAATGTTTTGCATTTCTTGAAAATAATAGTTCGTCCATCAGGTATGATGATGACCTTAACAACACCAGAGGAATAAAGAACAGAAATTGTTGAGAATTTCAACACATGGACAATAAAGAGAACTAAAGGACACAGAGGACAGAATGGAAAGACTGTTCTTTCATGACTTATGGCTTCTCATGTGACTGATAAGTCCTATTTTTGCCCTGCAGACCCTTCCGCATAAATGACAAGAGTGCTCCGTTGGTTCAGTACCACTGGGCCTTTTCTTGCGCCGTTCTCTTTTTTTGATAGCCTGCTGGACTCTGTCAGCTTCCCATGCTTTGCTGCCTCTGGTAAGGGCCGCCCTCCAATTTGCACGATCAAGCGAGAGCTTTTCCCACTCACTCACATCAATGGCAAAGGCCTTCAGTGATTGCTTGAGAGTGTCTTTGTAACGTCTCTTTGGGGCCCCAACATTCCTCGTTCCATTGGAGAGCTCAGAGAAGAAGATTTGCTTAGGGAGTCTGGAGTCGGGCATTCTGACAACATGTCCTGCCCAACGTAGCTGAATTTTTTCAGGTGGCAGAAGATGCTCAATTCCTTGGCACGATTGAGGACCTCAGTGTCTGGAATTTTATCCTGCCATTTGATCCTTAGGATCTTTCTAAGGCAGGCCAGATGAAAGTGATTTAGCTTTCTGGCATGCGATTGGTACACTGTCCAGGTTTCAGCCCCATAGAGTAGGGTGGGAAGGACCACAGCATTGTACACTTTCAGCTTAGTGTCTGTGCAAATGCCGGCAACATCCCATACTCTCTTTCGAAGCCTGCCAAATGCAGAGCTGGCTTTGCTGATTCTTGAGAGAATTTCAGTATCAACACGAGCCGCGGAAGACAGTGTACTGCCAAGATAGGTGAAGTTCTCCGACACCTTCAGAAGACTGTCATGGACTTTGATATTTGGGGTCACAGGATACTTGTCGTCTGGAGTAGGCTGATGGAGCACTTCCGTCTTCTTTGTGCTTATTGTGAGGCCAAAGTTGTCACAGGCACTAGAGAACTTATCAACACAGTTTTGCATGCTATCCTCATCGTGTGCCAGAAGTGCACAATCATCAGCAAATAGTAGGCCACAGACTTGAGTACTTTTGGTTTTGGTTTTTGCCTGAAGTCTCCTGAGGTTGAATAGACTGCCATCAGTTCGGTACTTGATGCTTACCCCTTGAGGAGGAGAGCTAAAGGCTTCTTGTAGCATTGCAGAGAACATGATGCTGAACAGAGTTGGGGCTAAGACACAACCCTGTTTTACCCCATTTGTGACAGCAAAGGGCTCTGAAACACTGCCGTTGCTTTTGACTGCAGCTTGCATGCCATCATGAAACTGGCGCACTATTGTGATGAATTCGGGTGGACACCCAAACTTCGCCAAGATTTTCCAGAGGCCTTCACGACACACTGTGTCAAATGCTTTTGTGAGGTCAACAAATGTGATATACAGCGCTTTATTTTGTTCCATGCATTTTTCCTGAATCTGTCTGGCAGCAAAATTCATATCCGCCATTCCCCTCTCTTTACGAAAGCCACATTGGCTCTCGGGAAGCAAGTCATTTGACGAGAGGTGATCAAGAAGGCGATTCAGAAGCATTCTTGCCAATATTTTGCCAGCAATTGAAAGTAGAGAGATTCCCCGATGGTTGTCACAGACTTGGCTGTCCCCTTTGTTTTTGTACAGATGGATGATTGAAGCATCTTTGAAGTCCTGTGGCAGCTTCCCTGCTTTCAACATATGATTGAACAACTCGGTCAACCTTTCAATAAGCTTTTCTCCACCGAAGGCATACACCTCAGCAGGAATTGAATCCACGCCTGGTGATTTGCTAAAGGACATCTGATTTGTGGCAGTTCGGGTCTCATTTGCTGTGAATGGCTTGGCAAGAGCTGCATTTATAGGAGTCTGAGGGAGGCGGTCAATGGACTCAGTATTTATATTTGATGGCCGATATAGCACACCTCCGAAATGTTCTGCCCAACGCTGAATTATGGCATTCAATTCAACAATGCGTGTTGAACCATCTGACGCAAGAAGTGGCATAGTGCCAGAGCGGGATGGTCCAAACACAGCTCGGAGGCTCTCAAAGAACTTTCTAGTGTTGTTTGTGTCGGCATATTTCTGAGTTTCTCTTACTCGCTCTTCAAGCCAGTCATTTTTCATTTTCCTCAGCTTCTTCTGGAGTACACCCCTACATGCACGCAGTGCATCAGCTTTTGCTGTGGAAGAGGGGTCACTGCAGTGAGCTTGGATGAGACTATTTTTTTCTTTGATGAGCACTTTGATTTCATTATCATTATCATTGAACCAGTCCTGGTGCTTGCGGACAGGAAAACCAACTGTGCTGCTGGCGCAAGAGTGTACAGTCGTATTTAGGTCAGTCCAGCTCTGTTCAATGTTCTCAGGGTCAAAAGTCACGCAATCCAATTTTGAGGAGAGTTCTGATGAGAGCTCGCTCTGTTTCTCAGCTGAGCAGAGTTTTGAAACATTTAGGCGTTTAGGTGGCGCTTTCCCTTGAGGGCGTCTATTGCGCCTCAATGTTAGTCTGAGCTTGCAAACAATGAGTCTGTGGTCAGTTCCACACTCGGCACCACACATCGCCTTTGTTACAAGGACATCCTTTCTGTCAGTCTTCCTCACAATGACATAGTCTATGAGATGCCAATGCTTTGAGCGGGGATGCATCCATGACGTTCTGTTTCTCACGGGGAGACTAAAATTTGTGTTGGTAATGAACAGGCCAAATTCAGCGCACAAAGTAAGTAAGCGCAACCCATTGTTATTGCATGAACCAACTCCATGAGGGCCCAAAACATTTGGCCACGCTGAGATTTCGGAGCCAACCCTAGCATTGAAGTCCCCCAAGAGAATCAGCTTATCAGCTGCCGGGACAGAGCATATGACAGATTCTAGATCAGAATAGAACTTGTCTTTGGCTTCATCTGGGTTTGTCATGGTGGGCGCATATGCGCTAATGAGGGTGGCTGACTGGCTTTTCCCAACTGGGATCCTGAGTGTCATTAGCCTGTCATTTATTTCAATTGGCATGGACTGCAAGTTTCTGACAAGGTCATTTTTAATTGCAAACCCAACACCATGCTGTCTCGGTTCGACTGCACCCTTGCCTTTCCAGAAGAAGGTGTATCCACCACTGAGCTCTTTGAGTTGGCCACTATCAGGGAGTCTGGTCTCACTGAGTGCCACTATGTCCAGGTTGTACCTGCTGAGCTCAATGGCAATAAGTGCAGTGCGTCTTTCCGGGTTGTTTGAGTTGTCCTGTAGTGTGCGTATATTCCAGGCTCCTAGCCTGAGTAAGCTGAATTTCTTTTTGTTTCGACCGCAAAAAGGGATCCCCACTGGTCGCGGTATACCAGTCAGGGTGATGTGAAGTGGGCTTTCTTTAGGGCACCTTTTCTAGCCCCTTCCTCAGTTGAGGTGAGCAGTGCTATCCTTAAATAAGGCTGCTCAGCTACTGTGGGTGCTGCCTCCCCACGCCTCCACTTCAATCGACGATGAAGCGACCATAGCCCACAGCCACCAACGTGTAGGTCTGTGCTAACAGCTTCCAGTCTATCCAAACCTGCTGCCACCGCACTCGCCCATCGCCGTTGGAATTTTGAGAGGAAAGAAGACGAGACAAAGATGAAAGAAGACGAGGTGAGTGTTAAGACTGGCGCAAAGAATTTGTTTTTAGTGAGAAAGAGCTGCGCAAACATCAGACTCACTCTCTCGCCTGGACACAACTTATCCAAGTGGCAAGACAGGGTCAAGACGACTGGAAATGTATCCAGGTGCAGGAGGATGCCAGAGGGACAGTCATATTGCCTGACCGGCTGCCTGTAGGCTACTCCACAGCCTCGCAGTCCCAACTGACTAGGGTGAAAGACCCAAACCAAAGAACACCAATACTGGTGGATGCTCTGTGTCACGATATCCAGGCCAGAGTGACGGTATATTGCCATCTGCCCTATCAATCAACCACTGGCCTGCTGCCGCCAGCTTCGAAGCTGCGTCTGGGAAGTTTGCTCAATTCTTCGTCTGTGATTTAGGCAAACAAGCCTATGACCACACCGCTACCGAGGGCCAATATGAAGGACTCAAGTACTGAGGGTCACATTGTGCCCTAGCATGTGGCCGTTGGGTTAGATGAAACCTCCTCCGCCCTGGCCGTTTGCACCGACAGGTGCACGCCCACTGATACCATGCTAGCGTACCAGTTCATGAAACAGGTTGTACTGGATTACATGTTACCAGTAGCAGATTTTTCTGACCTGACATTTCTTGAAAATAATGAACACATTATGATCTCAAACAAAATTTTCACCATCATGAGGAACCAAAATCTTTCTTAAGTTGAAATCCCCTAAATAGCTGATAGTTTTCATATATGAGATCGGAACATCTCATTTCAGAAGTACTTCATTCATTAGCACTGAACTGTATGAGGACATTTCAGGTTGTTGACTATTAGATGAAAACTATGAAATCTGTCGCTGTGCACTACCCTGTGACTGAAAAATGTGTGCCGATGTAGGTCAAATTCATGTTTGGATGTTATTTTATACAATGTTCTAGACATTTTTCTACCTGCAATTTCTACAACTAATTCCTTCCTTAAACCATTACAAAATGGACCTTGAACAGACTAAAGCAGAGCGTGGCAGGAAATGCCGTTTGTGTCTCCTGTAAAATTTTGTTTTTGTACTACATAGAGACTGTTTCCATAGGAAGCCAGGATAAGCCAAGAACTTACGGATCACTCTCCAGAAATTTGAGTACAATGCCTGTGGTACAAAACAGGATAGAACCTTGAGATCTTGGACGTTTCCTGCAAAATGCAAAGAAAAAACATCTCATGATGGCAAAACTTCGTTTTCAAAATCGTCACAAGTCTTTGATTGATCTAATGTCACCTGTGGTAAGTATAGAACAGTGTATTTTGCTTTGAGTCTTTGTTACCAAAATTTCATTGAAACAACTGATAATAAATGCCACTGTTATTAATAATAATTTGACATATAACAACTAAGATATAGGATACTAAATCTAAATTTCAAGCATCACAAAGCAAAAGTGGCAGTCTCAATGAGCTGATAGTGGAATTTGCCACTAGCACCACAGACTTACGTCTCCAGTCTGATTTGATAGCCAACGCTGGACCTGCTTGTATTGTCCACAGTGTCACATCTCTCCGCTGCTACACGCTCTGCTACCTGAAACACACCCACCCAAATTTCTTATGCAGCAGTTAAAACATTACATGAAGTGACAAACATTAATACGGATAAGGATAAAAAACTCTGAGGGCCAGTGTGCATGTTGGCCACATTAAAGACACCTTGGCAGTTGAAAGTCAAGAAGAGCACTAAGCAGAGCCTGGGCAAACATCTCAAAAACTCATCCCTACCACAAAAAACACACAGAAACAAGAAGAAGAAAAATAAAAAGAAGAAAAGTCAGGTGTAAATGCCAAGAACAGCCAAATCTGCTAAAACAAAGAGCTGAAACACCTAAACACAAAACATGAATTCCCCATCACTACATTGAATCCACAACATACACACCACAGACAAGAAAAAAAGCCAATACAAATTATCATTGTCTTCGTCATCCATTCGCTAACCTGTACAGGCAGGTTTTTCTGAGTTTCAATTACATTTTACTGAGTTGGCTGTTGTTACGGGGACAAAGTGTTTTACACAGAAAGCTCTAGCTGAATAGTGAACACAACTCAGTATTTTCTCTATTTGGCTTTTATGTTCCCCTAACACCATTCTATTCAGTTTCAATCACATGAAAGACTTTCTATGCACAGTTATCTATCACTACTAGGGAAGGGAGAGTTGTAAAAAAGGTTGGTGTTAGGGGCACGCAGTATTTTACTTTATAAGCCATTGTTGAAACGTGAACACGACTCTGTAGTTGGAGTACGTTCCCCTAACAACATTCCTTTAAACAATGATCCACGTACACAGTCTTGAAATTGTTTTGTCACTAACAGTGGGTAAAACCATCATGACTGTTTATTAAGGCTTGGCACCAACACCTGATGCAAAGGACAGTCACCCACTCACAGATATTGCGCTGATCCGCCTTGGCTGTGTACAGATGATTCGACACTGAGAGCCCACACCTTGCTCTATGTAACTGTCTAGGATAAATTGTGGTACCTAGGAAAAAAGTCAGGAGTAAATACATCTTACTTTCATTGGAACACAAGGGTGACTTAGTTCATAAGTTACTTGCTCAAAATAAATGTCAAAGATCATTTTCACCATTGCCATTTTATGCTAGTTTTTGTCAAATTCATCAATTTTACATCTTACTTTGTCAAAATTTACACATAACCGATTAACCAATGTTTCCTCGAAACTGGACGGGCAAGCGGCTGCTGACTGTATAAAACGTTTCGGCTCAGTGGTTTGGGAAAATTAGAATGTTGTACACAACCACCAAACTTTATCATTTTTGAAAATCTTCACTAGAGTTGTAAATACTGAAAACATACTTTCCTCCATTGTCCTCATTCCATAGAACAAGTCGGTGGTACTGACAACAAATGAAGAGTCCACAGGAAATATGGGCTCCATCATAGATTTCATGTTCAGAGAAAACTAGCGTTTGAACTTTGATCAAGCTTTTTCTTTCATGGACTATGTTATTTTTAGATGACAAATTTAGCACACTGAGCCCACTTCTGTCAAAGATACTGAAGAAGGTTGTATAATGAAATATTAACTTGGGCTTAGGGCAAATAGCCCATAATTTCTACATTTGTGACTTAGCTTGACTTAGCTTCCCATACACTCTTCAAATACATCACACAAATTGCAGAGAGATCAGTGCTAGTCATTCTATATGTCAGCTGATATACTAACTAAATTTAGACTCAACTTGTATGGTGGAACATAACAGAACTTGCCTGAGTAGTTTTCCCACAGCCTGTCTCCCCACTGATGACCAGAGCCTGACTACTATTTACAGCTGAGATGACAGCCTGATCACATGACCGGATGCAAGAAAAGACAAGGAAATAAGACATTAAAATACTGCATTACTGACCAGACATAGATCAATGAAAATAAAGTAACAATTTCATAAAATCTCAAATGCAAATTTTAAGGATTTTTAAGGACTTTTTAAGGACCAATCACACAAAAGAAAAAAAAAATTCAGGATTTGTGAACAACTTGTAATTATTTTATTTCCCTGTGGGCTTCCTTTGAACAAAACACAGGGAAACACTGAAGCACCAGGTATTCTATTCAGAACTGTGTTAAACCAAGGCTAGTCAACACACGCATTCAAATGGGGATGTCCAGCAGGGTTATTTAGGCACATATTGATTGCAACTTCTGTGACCTTATAAAAATTTATTTTTTTACACACTCAGCAAACATAACAAGCATTACTATGCATTGTGTATTGAAGTAGTGGTTATTGAGAGTGCCATTTGAAGCATTAAATCTCAAAATTTTCATCACATCACATATTTAATGAACTTTTAAAAAAAGTTTGATATCATTTTTCAATTTGAAGGATTTAACTGCAAGCATTTAAACATTTTTTACTTGACAACTGCCTTCATTTGCATAGACAATTTTTACTTAACAGCTGCCCTTATTTCCATACCCTCACCTCTTTCGTGTTGTAAGAAGGCAATTTTTTCCTAAATTCCAGCATTTTAACAAACTGTGGCTTATCACTGAGTTGTTGCATGTGCTGTGTCATTTCTTGATCCAGTTTGGGGTTATCTGACTCTGGTAAGGTTGAGACAAAATCTGGAAACAGATAATGGAAGGACATGACAGATTTACAAGGCAATTCATATTCAGCATCAACTGACATCTAAGGAACCATGATGAACATCCAACATTAAAATGTCAAGAGGACATGAATATATACACATACACATCAACCTAGACACTCGCATGATGATGCAAAACGTTTACCCTTGAAAAAAAAAAAATCTTAATTGTCAACTAAATCATGACTGTAACTTTTGAAAATTAAATTTCCAAATTCTAGAACATTTTCATTAATTTTCTTTCAATGAAAGAACAAATGAATCGTTCAGTTCTGTTTGCTATTTACACTTTGAAACAGGAATTGTCTGTTATTGGGGTTAGACTGAACATCTGCCCAGCGATTCTGCTGGTCACTTTACCAGCATCTAAAAGACAAAGCCAAGAAAAGACAGGTTACACTTACTTTAAGGACAAACAAAACTGTTATAATTTAAAGGTTGTACCTGACTCGGGTTCAGATCCAGCGAAAGGGTAGTCTCCATGTGACATCATATACTGAACCACACCTGCCACACTAGGCAACTGGTTCCCATCCTCGTCGTAGCCATCCAGGTCAATGACCTCGTCCTTCTGGGCTGCGACAGTCTCCACTGTGACTGTCATGGACACAAAAGTTTTTTATGGACAAGTTTCATCAACATGGCAACTTCAAATTCCACAACAGAATTTCTAACTGTGAATATTAATTTTGTGGGGCAAAATATTTGCAACTGGAGCAATGAAAAAGACAACAACATCTATTCAATTTAATATAACAAGAAAACACCTTCACAGTTCATCACCAATAGGCTTGAAAATTATTGAACAGACCTCTCTGACATTTGGCATGAAGCTGTGAAATATGGTTACAGACTATTTAATTACAAAAGCATACAATAAGAAGAGACCGAAGAACAATCTGCAAAATGCACACGTAACTGAACTGTTAACTCGCAAAAAGGCTAGGTGAAATGTTACGACAGGAACATGATTGCACATGTGCGTTCATTACCAAAACTCTTTGTGAGCACTAACTCTCCCTAAGTAGCACACGGCGTACAAAAATGCTCGAAATCGCGCCTCTTAGTTGTCGCCGGCTGGCGGTCATAAATCTCGTGCGCGGGAATGCTCACCGGGGGTCAATGCGGTCAGAATCGCTCCGCGGGCATCAATTAACGGGAGACGCTTTCATGTTAAAATTCGGCTCTTTTGATATCAAATTTGCGACAGTCCCCATGGACCCATTCCGATGTCTTGCTATGAAGACTCTAGCAACAATCTTTCCCTTACAGTCTGCGCAAATTCCAGCTTTCTACCTGTTTTTCTGTTTCTTCTACGCACGTATGTATTACCTAAATTTTGTACTTTTCCCCTGCCCAATCGCAGATAAACTATTCTTAATTACACAAAACTGGCCGGCAAAAACAGTTAGCAGTTTTCATCTGTGTGATCAGAAATAATTTCTGATCTGTCTGCGCTAATTTCAATAATGCCGCAGCTTTAGTTGGAACGCTATATCAATTTATATGTGACGTGCTCACCTATTGTTGTTAAGTTGGCCAAACTACTGACTTTCCAGTGATGTAATAAACTGCTTGAACATAATAATAACGTGAATCATGCACGAAATAAGCATATTTCTGCTCTGGACATTTGTGACGTGTGTTTGGTTGATAAAACAAAAACAACAAAAAACAGACCAAAAACCTTTTTTGTGTGTGTGTGTGTGTGTTCATCAATTGCTTGCGACTTTTTTTGGGGGGGGGGGGGTTGTCTGCCGACTAGATATCAGGGAAGGCTATATCGAGAAACATTCCAAATATATCTGTCCAGAATGTTACAAAATAGTTCAGGACGCTAAACGTCAACAAAGCACAGTTTCACTTGATTCTCCGACCTACTATTGAAAACAGTTTAAACATTAGGAGCGAATACAACCCCATCTGTAACGAAACAGCAGAGCCAGCGAATGTCTCACGGCTGTGTCCTACTGAAGCAGTTTGCATCCCAGTCGTCTCACCTCAGCAGCCGAAAAAAAAACCAAAAAACTGTAGACTCTCCAAGTACAAGTCTCTCTAAAACAAACATAACTGACCAAAACATACCTCACACTGAAACAATCAGCCAGGACATACCCTATATAAATGTAACTAGCATAATTTTCAGCGACACGGACGCCGACAAAACAAACTACACACAAGAATTGAAACAGGCAGAAGACGCATTATCTCTTAGCACATTTTCTGGGCTCACCCTTAACTCTGGCCCTCTTGCTTCCTGTTTCGATGGAATTCTCAAAACACACAGAATCTCACCATATGCTTATTATAGCAGCAGGTCATTTATTGATAACCACTGCCATAAGAATCTCAGCCTAACTGAAGAGATTGTCACTCAGGCAAAAACGCACATACGCAACCCCATTCATCATCGAGGAGGCATGTACACTGCAAATGACATTCGACTATCTGAACAGCTCTTTCAGTCAAGTTCACGGAGCCATCTCATACACTAAACCCGTCCACACAGAATCAATCTGATAGTGATAGACAATTACAATGTGACATACAGGAGGGTGTTGCCCAACAAAACACTCCCAGAACAGTACATTGTAGAACACCACTAGATCTACATACTATACTATATAAGACAATAACATTCGGGTTCGGCTGCTGGGTGAACAAGGCCACCAGGCTATCGCCAAACTCAAAAAAAAAAAAAAAGTATGTAGCATCAATGGTGACTTTCGTAAACTAGAATTTATCATGAAAATCCATCTGTTGCAAGTAGCTCCGTCACTGAGCTGCACAGTCAAACCCTGGCCTAAAGTGCGGCCAAATGAAAATTCAGAGACTGACCCCTCCACACAACAATGAACCAAATTGTGAGGCATTTCAAAACTGTATTTAGTGTACATAAATAAGCTGTTCCAAGTAAAAGAAAATTAATGCGCAAACATTCTTACGAGGAGACGGCAAGTGCAAGCTAAGGCGACATAATATGCCATGTGACAACACGTAGCTGTTTAAATTGACCTGTGCGCATTATAAAAGCTGCGGCAAAAAAGCCACTTGGTGAGAAAGCTTGTACATGTCTCTACTTCATATGTTGTAAATTTGAACGGGAACTGACTGGCGGTTACCGAATTATGGATCTTTATTATGTCATATCTAACAACAGTGTTAGCATTGAAATAGGGTCAACTTTAACTACCTACTACAACTAAACCAATCAGTATTTAAGTATTTTTCTTTCGATATCTTACACTAACAGCATTTGCCTACTGCTACCCATTAACACTTAATCGCTGAACCAAACATTGTTAGCGTAATAACTCCCCGATAAAGTACAAAAAAACACGTTTTGCAACATCCATTCTACGGCGCTCGCTGACCGATGAGTAACACCGATCACCGTCACGGCCCAACGATCGCGGGCGCCTCCAACCTATTACCGGCGGCCAACTAAAGTATCCAGTTTTTGTACGCCGTGAGCAGTTGCTGTTAATGTTGGGATTACTGTCTTTGCATTATGCTGTGCTGACGAAATATCATAAAAACCACAGAAAAACTGTTGTGTAAATTCCATTTTTTTTTTTACTCTACTAAACCATTGACCTGCCGAACATATGAATGGGTTTCAGACTAGCATTAAATAATCATACATTTTAATCAGCAATAAAATCATTCGCACCACAATAAACACATACATAACATTATTTGGCCGTTTGAACCTCGTTAAAACTAAACTCAGAGCTGTTAGTACGGGACTGTAGTATTTTATACTGAGAGCTATAGCTGAACAGTAAAGACAACGCAAGTTTTTTTCTCTACTTAGCTTTGTATTTAGACTACCGTTCCCAACAGCCTCAGAGGCTAGTTTATACTAGGTTCCAACAGCTGAGTTCAGATCATAGCAGTGCATGTTCACCACTTGCCGACTCACAAAATGACTAACATAAAAAGCAATACAATGTCTATCCAACTTACTAGTATCTCCCTCTTGTACCATGTCCACGTCTTCATCGGCCAGAACTTCCCAGGTGTCAGGGGTCTCTTCTTTCACCTCTTTTTTCATACCTTTAGTGCCACCTCAAAAAAAAACAACAAAAAAAAGGATTGTGTTTTGAAGGCATGTGGGCTGGGCTTTGTTTAATGTTTTCACATCGCACTTCTCACAAATTTCACCTACCCATGTCACATACTTCACCTATCCTTGGAACACTCCTATACCATAGTCATTATCACCTGTAGACACACACCAGTTTGGGGCAGTTTAAAACTCCACAAAAAATCTTCTACTTAACCTACAATATGGAAGCAGTATTAGCATGTAGGTCATTATGATTAAGAGATAGGAATATAATAAAAATGTTTTATACGCAAACATATGTTGTCCAGTGCGTAATGTGAAACTTCACATATCAGGGTTTGAGTGGTGTAGCATGAAAAGTCAAAGAGTTATTCAATTGTAGGCTGCAGCATATCGATCATTTGCCTGAAGTGGTGTGAAAAGGTTAAAACATGTTGAAAATTTCAGTATTTTGTGCATCTCTTAAATTTCGAAGCAGCGAATTCCAGGTCTCTGGGCTTGATCAAACAGAAATTTAAGAAAAATTCTAATTATCTGACAACCAGAGTAGAAAGTGAAACTAGAAAGCTGGGATTCTGCTTCATGCATGTACTGCCTAAGGCTGCTTGCAATTTAAATTTGTAAAAACTTCCTTTCAAAATATTGGTCAAGAGACAGATGCATGTTTTTTTTCTTTCTTTCTCTCTCTCTTTTACTTCCCCTTCTCAACCTGTCTTTTCTTTGGCACCTTCTAACAAATAAAAAAGAACACTGGAGAAAAAAACAACAAAAAAAAATAAAAATATCAAGAGACATACTCAAGAAATAATTACCACCTACAAAGACCATGAAACAAAATACAAACAATCAGAAGAAAAAAACAAACCAGGACTACAGGACCAGCATGGAAATAATCACTAATTTAATTACCAGGCCAGCTTTCAGTTTCTAGGACCTTCATCAGAGAAACACACATTTAGGTATTATGAAAAAGGGGACACAACTATCTTACAACCAATGGAAAGAACAAGGAAAAATCATTAAAAAATAAAAGAGAAAAAGAAAAGAAACATGGTAAAGAGTACCATCTGAGTCACACAGCTTTAGTCAGGTGCCTATTTCCTGTTCTGGGTGTTAGTGTTACTCACAGAGCCTTACACAAACTATATAAAAGCAACCATCTAAAGGACTAACTCTCGAGGCTCTTTGATAACCCCCCCCCCTTTAATGACACGCCCTGAAATGTCCTTGCTGTATAGCCTCGAATGGGACTCCTCCCAAAAAAATGTAGGCATAAAGAATTATAGACATACCATACATAAGTCAGAAAATGTAAGAATCTTTTACTTCCACAAGCCAAGAAGGTGCTTTCTTCTGTTTCTGGCAATGTGTATGAGAAATGTGTACAAGAAAGATGATATGCTGTAAGTTTTACATGCAGCTCCCAAAGGGATCACCCAAATTTGTTCCATTCCACTTACCTTGTGAATGTGTATGACTCGGTGACTGGTACATAAATGTGGTGCTGGAGGAGGAAGATGCTGCTGCTCCGGTGTGGTCCCACTGGGATGCTGATGCAGCGGATGCTGTAAAGGTTGCTTCTCTCTCCTGCTTCCATCTGTTTCCTGCATTAGATAGAATCATCCTTTTGAAGCAAACATCATAAACACCACCGTTTATGTTTGACACTTGGCATGTTTCAGGCAACATACTTTCTTTTTGTCTACCCAATCAAACTGCAAAGAGTACTGGTAATAGCTTGACCACAAGTTCAAATTTGTAGAACAATTTCATCACTTTTAAAATTCTTCAGTACAGCTGTTATAGTATTTTTTGCAACTAAATTGAGTGACCAGGATTCATCAATCCGAAATGGATATACTAATTTCTTATCCTGTGACAAAAATTCTAAACTGAACACATTATCAAATACTAGATGACCTACCGGGCATCCCCAGAATAAACAATCATGTGCTCCCTCCCTCCCACTCCCACTCTCTCTTGATACGGTTAACTTTTATGACATGCACGGAACTATATATTATGAAACAAACATGCAAAAATACAGATGTTACATAGCAATAAACATTGCCATGTTTAAAAAATACATGCTTGAAGTAAACAACTTTTAATTATAGCCATCATCTTCCTTATCTCAATTGCCACCTTCCTGCCAAATTTAAGGCTTGAAGAGTATATAGTTTGGTCAGTGACTCATGCCAAAGGTTGCAAGTTACTGAAATATATAATAGATTGTAGGTGTGCTGTTTACAGTGGGTTCTAGTCTTTATGAAAGTGGTTTTATGCAACTAATCTTGTACCTGAACTACAGTACAATTCTATTTTCAGCAGATAATCATCTATGTCCTTCCAGCACAGCTACATCATAACTGGAGTGATCTTTAACTGCAGAAAACTTACTCTCAGAGATTTCCATACCTGGCCTTACGGTTGAGGAAACTGACGAATTAGAGGTAGAAAAGGTAGGCCTGTCTCTTTCTCCCTCTTGCAAGTTGCTCAACAGCTCACGAATGTTCCTCTCTCTGTTTTTGTCAATGGAAACTGTAGACCTCTGAAAATAAAAAACTGGCTGTGTCTCTGAAGTTGTCGGTATACACGGACTTTAATTCTCTACCCAATCGGACTTCTTTGATCACTAAAACAAATGGTAACTTTTATTATGGTTGGATGAATACTGCGTGCACAAAAATGACAGTACTTTAACGAAACTTGCAGGCATAATCTGAAATGGCTTTCTGCCTCCTCTCATTTCTGTCAAACTTTTATATTTTTTCATCTCTGCAGCAATTACAATGATACACATCACCCCCCCCCCCCCCCCCCCCAAGGAATTGCTTCTCTATTCAACACCATTTTACAGTTCAGTCAAACCCACTTCCCCAACAACAGCTTCTTCACTTCCTCTTTTCCAAAACTTTAAATACATTAAACAGTGATGAGAAATCTCCACTTTGTTCAGATTCTTATTTCAACTTTAACCTTTACATCTTTCCCTCCAAACTACATATATCTGCAATATCCTCAATACCGATACTTTTTGACATGCCTTCTGGCATCCATTCTTTCTTTTTCCTGGGGTTACTGATTTCATCTAAAGGTTTACTGTAATCACTACACCCTGTGGAAAGCTTACATTTACTTTCTGCTCTCTTTCCTTGCGGGCTTGGCTGCGCTTTGCATACCACAGTCCTATCTCTTTGCCTTTAAGTCCAGGAGGTGGTCTTTCTTTCTGTGATCCCTGTCGGTCTTCCCGGTATGCTCCTCCTTTAAAGCACAAGAAAATGACAGTTGAGTATTCAGTCTGAATGACTGAACTACCTGACATTCTTCTTCTTTTTTTATCCCATCTGTCAGTTCTGCTTCAGTAAAGACAGAATTATTTATTATCTAAACTGGACCTTCTCTGTGCAGTACAGGACAGCCACATCATCCATGTAACTTTTTTTTTGCTCATTTTAAGAAAATCAAGTGGCACTTTTGCTGGTGTTCCTCTGGACATTGCTGGAAATCAAGTGAAGATTAGAAACATTTTGGTACTTTCAATATTTATAATTCAAATGGAAAAGGATGAGGAGTATGGTTAAGGAAAAATGGGACGGACACCATCACAATTTAGATACAGATATATGAGTCTGTGATACGAATGTGTCTCCCATTCTAACTTGTGAAATAAGAGTAAGGAATCTGTGGTTTAAAGAATGTTTAGATATGATGATGGGTAGATAGCTGATGGTACTACCCTAAGTCAAAATGTGCCAAAACGAACAAGTTGTGTATAGCAAAGCCTCACGTAAGAAATAATACCCAAACGATACAATGAAAGGCAAACTCAAAGAGAAGACAGAAAATGGCTGATATTGTGGCAACAGTGTTTTTTGTATCGTTTGGGTATTATTTCTTACGCGAGACTTTGCTACATACAACTTGTTTGCCACATTTTGACTAAACTTTGCATAGCTTTGCTGCGACCCCACAGTTTTTCTGTGGTTTTATGGTATTATCCTAGTAAAAATTCCATTCTGAATCACACCTTTTACCTTTGCAGCATGTATGATGCTGGACAAAATTTTGTAGCAATAACCCTTTGTAAAGGTCTCATAAAAAAGGCAAACCAATGCCATATCTTCATGAAACAGACCTAAAACGTACATTTTTGGACAGCATCTAAATTTGTTGGTGTTAAAAAATCTTGGATTCATGGACCGTTCCTACAAAGAAGTCCATGCCTTCTGTCTCTGTGTAAAGGGTCAAACTTTAGTCATGCACGTCTAAATAGGCAGTATATAATTATCTCCTTGAAGCCTGACATAAAATCCAAAAATATGAACCCAGATGAAATTATTTTTACATAAAGACAAAATCAGTTTGTTATGCATGAAACCAACAGAGAGAGAGAGAGAGAGAGAGAGGAGAAAGTGATATAGGCTGAGAAAGAAAGAAGACCTCCAGTGACACCTTCATGTTGGGATGTTGGTCTAGATCTAAGTGCTGTAATTGTACACTGATTGCAGGATGCAGACAAAATTACATGTGCAAACCGTAAAGCCTGCTGACCGGTCAGTGACCTCACTCAGGGGGAATCTTATCTGGGTCGCACTGACCCTTGTTGATATGCGACGATCACACAACTGGTACTGCTATCCACATGGTTTGGTCTGTATTTGATCGGTATGAAAACATTCACTGCCAAACCTTATCACGCTTGATAATGAATTAACCAGAAAAACCTTTGTCTGTCAGTCTGTAACCAATGATCTAACTTATGATACCAAACTGACAGCTGTAGTTTTCATGAGAACGAAGCATGATAACTAGCCATGCTCCCTGCACCCTAAACAAATGGTTTCATCCAGTTTGGCACATGCTAATGAACCAACGTGGGCATTTGGGGCATAGATCATTTCAGAACTTGTTTCTGATTAGTTCTTAGATACAGACAACTCTAGATGATGGTCAGCTGGTGAGAAAATGAAATAATATCGCGAATTTGTTGAGCAACAGTTCGTATGTCGATGTTAGTTACACCTTTTGATAGTGTGGGGAGAGCCTTTGAAAGCTTTGTCTTTGTGATTCCAACCAGTGGTCCATTGGTTAACATGTCCTTGTCACAATGCCTTTGAATTAGAAGAGTTACAGTGAGCAATAAGATGGTAGTTACGTCTCAAAGAGGACATTGTTCTAATATGTGAAAATACGGCTTCTGTGCTGCGCAGTCAGTTCGACCTTACCAAGTTTACATATAATCCGTGCACAGTAAATGCCTAGGAAGCTGATGCCATATTTTGATGCCTCGCGCAGCATGGAGGTTAAGATCTAGGCTATAGGCCTACATGGTTTAGATTTATGGGATGAAGAGCAATGAGATTTATAAAAAGTGAAAATGGCCACAGATCTACATAATATTTACCACCAGCTAAAGGTACAAATTCCTTGGATCCTGATGCTGTATCTGATGATGCTTGCCTGGGTGCATCGTAGTGATTCCTGCCATATCTTTCCTTCACGCTACTACTTATACCATAGCGCTGAGTTGGGGTAAACCCACGTCCGCCGTCAGCATTTTGATTGTCACCATAATTGTTTCTCCATGAATCTTCTTCATAGTTATTGTATCGTTGATCTTGTCGTCTGCCATAGGCACCATAATTCTGGCCTCCTCTGCCAGAGTCAAAATACCTACCTCTACGGTTGTGGCCCCTGAAGCTCATTTTGAGACAATCTAGATCTAGTCTAAAGCTAGATCTAGATCTAGATTCTATATCTCGATCTATTCTAATCAACTTCTTAATTATCACTTTATTAAGCCACAGCACACGACGCATTTAGATCGAGATCCATGGCATCACTTTGAATACTTTGATGCCCAAATGTGACTAACTGTTATAAATCTGTGTCACTTATTTTCTTTTCTTCACTCCGACTTTTCGGTGAAGTCGCCGACAGGTCCCAAGATCAAGAATCGAGACTAAGCTCGGTGAGTCGGTAAACCTAGAATCCTAGAAGGCTAGATCTAGAATCTAGATCTCTATATCTAGTCAAGTCTAGAAAGGTGCCACAGCCACATTAGAAAAATCATATAACCATGAATGTTTAGCTTGTGAATGTCGTGGCCTACTGATAAAAAAAGACTTTCATTTTTTCACTTGTTCCACGAAAGGGCAGTGGTTACAGACACGCTTTTTCTCTTGTTTACAATATGAATTTACTCGGCCTCTGCTTTTCCCACACGACGTTTGGTCAACTGCTCTCCTGTGCTGTAAGTTAATTTTTTTTTTTTTATGTCAGTTCGTGGAAAAATACGATGGTGGTTTCAACTTTCAATTAAATATGCTGACCAGATTTCTAATCGATTTTTTGAATGTGTTTGGTGCTATAAAAACAGACTATACAATGTAATGTCCTGACCCTATGCCACCACTGATATCTAATGTGTTGCTAAGTGATAACATCTTTTTACATCTAATGTAATTTTTTTTTGGTCAAACTGTACGTAGCTGATTAATGTACATTGACAACTATTACGAACCGAGACACCAACAAGTCACTATGCAGTCTTGCCTTTTGTTAATAACAAACTCAACAAACTTGTAAATTTTATTTTGCAGAAAGTTGTTGGCGATTCAAATAAGACAACAAATCATCAATTTAACCACTGCCGTGGATTGAAATCGACTTATTTTTATTTTGATCTTATGGATGGATCACACAAATACGTACCAGTCACATACACATGCTGACTTATATGCTGCACATTCCATCAAATACAAACAGCAAATCAATATGTGTGAATGATTAATAAGTTTATTGGTCTTAATGTTCACAAAATTCACAGTCAAAAAAAATGAAATAGGTCAACATGGCGTTCTAAGTAAAAAGGTCAATGCAGCTTTGTAAATAAAACAGATCAACGTGGCTCTGTGAAAAAATGATCTCTACTGGGATGATAATAAATATACGTAATGTTTGCAAAAAAAGATGTGGGGTTCATCTATAAGCTTCCCGTTAAAATGATAACATAAAACAATATCGAAATGAGATGGCCAGGTACCAAAAATAGAGAACACATCATAATGCACTCTCTAAAGTGTCCACGGATCAAAAAACTTGAAGGGCTATCTTTCTTGCGCACAATTCCTTTTCTTCTCGTGATGTGATAAAGAAAATGACGGATTTATATTTTTGTCCTCTGCTGAACATGACTTCTTTGCTGTTCACAAGAAAGAAAAAAGGAAGGCCATCAAGTAACTGTGGGGGCACAATAATTATAATGGTTGCCTTTCTCTGTAAAACTTGAAAAGTCTAGATGACCCAGGCACAGGACTCCCTTATGCGCAAAGGTCCAAATTTACAAATTTACTCTGGGCGTAACAGCAATCCTCCTCTTTACACCACATAAAATGATTCAGAACATGAGATGTGCAAGAATAATTCCTCTCAAATAAACGACTGGAAATTTTATGAATTTCGTTTGACATGACCAACAGAATCTCAAAACTAATATTATACATAACAGATTTGTGCACGAGTAAAAGTAAACTGTTGAAGAAATGTTTAAAAAATGCCTTGAAACTAGAGTGAGCATATCCAATTTTCTTCTCACATTCACGACCAACAAATCAACAATACTTTAACACTTATACATAACTAATGTCAAGAAATATGATCTGCATCACCCTGAGCTCCAAATAAAATCCAAAATTCAACAGGAGTGACGCATGAGCATTGTGGAATGACAAGTCCATGCTGTTATTTTTTTCTGATTCAATGAAACTACCTGCATAAAGTTTTCTTTTCTTCGTGCTTTAGATTGAGACTGATTCTAAAAATTATTGTTGAATGCATATAATACCAGGGATGGAACTAAGACAAGAAAAAAAAGGGTCAAAAACTTTTTTAGGTGATCAAAATAATGGCTGGGGATTTTGGGGGGTCACACTGGCGAGGTCCAGGGACTCCCAGTGGGGTACTCCCCCCCCCCCCTCCCCAATGTGGACTTTATGCATTTCAAAACCTAAACTAAGCCTTTCCAAGCACTCTTGTTCTATTCCTTTATAATCCAAAAACATCCGAGTTCCTACACTGTCAGTGTCATAGTAGGTTTCATCCAGATTTATGCAGCTGCAAAGGACCAAAGTGTTCTTTAATCAACAGTAGTTAGGAATGTCTGATGTAAGGCCAAGGGATTTAATTCATGAAAACACTCATGCCTAAAAATAAATACAACACATCTTTGCTCCCAAACAAGAATCTATGACCATAACATACCAAACAAGAAGCTGAATACAGAATAAATTAAATCACACTTCTAAGAGGCAAGTTGGTGCAGCAAAGAAAATTATGCGTATCTTCCTTCACAGGCTGATGCATATTATATGGCACTTATTGAACCAGTTAAAACCTGAATTAACCACATACTATTCCAACTTGACTATAAAGTACTGAGCTGTAATTCTTTACCGTATCTAAAGACAGAGTGAGATATCAGAATTGGAAAACCAACAATAAATGGAGACTGGAAAATTCAGATTAAAAAAAAAAAGACTCCCATTTTAATAACTGACAAAATCTCAAAACATTGGAATGGGTAAAGATGTCCCTTTTCCAGTAATGCAATATCTAGGGAAAAGTTTTCAAAATTAAGTGTTGCATAATGGGACTAATCCACTCTGTTTCAAAATGCATCACAGACACTTGGTGAAAATTGTTTAATAGACATGCATGGATGAAAGCAACTGGAGGTTCAGAAACCTGAGAGGCAAAATTTCCAAAAAGGTCCATTCTTGAAGCTGAAACTGTCAATCAAATATTGGCTAGCGATACAGCATTTATGTCAGGCCAGTGGTTCTTTTTTCAGGCTCCGGGTCTACTTCAGCCAGCCATCAACCATTTTCTCCATACATTTATTCTTTAGTGAATATTGCCGGTTTCTTTTTCTTCTTCTTATTTTATTTTCTTACTGATTATAATGTAATTGTCCTATCAGTATTTCCAATGAAAGTCACAAAACAATGTCCTATCACAGTCAATACATATTTTCCCATAGTATACCCCGGCTAACCAGTGTCCCCCATTTTGAAGAGAAGAACAATGCAGGAAAACCTATAAATTGTAAATGACATCACCAGATTATCTTCAAATGCCCACTGACCCAGTCTGAACCATAGAAGTGTGAGTTAATTAGACCTGCTTTATTACATATGGTCATCCAACAAGCCTGTTCTTCACTCAAAGCTTGCATCATGTATGCTGTCGCCATACATTTGTAGTAAGTACATACATGTAGTACTACCGTGTATCGGATGCTTGCATGATACCTTTAAGTGGGTAGTGGAGACCACATGCGTTTCACCTTGATAGAGTCCATTTCAATGGCAAAACTACACATGCCCGGGTCACACTCATGGTGGCCGCGAAAATTTTTTAAAACCGGAGATGATATTTTTTCTTTCAGGAATGAAAACTGGAAATTCAGAATAATCTGGACAACTTTCACCCTTGGACATGTTGCACATCAAAACAATACTGACATTTCCCCATGCAATCCTGTGTAGTACACACAATGTATTATTTGTTAGCAATCTTTGCAAACATTAGAAATACAGTGATGTTTCAAATATCAGTTTCTTCCTTCTCAGAGACATAATCAGCACATTCCGATGACAGTAGCAAATATTGGAGGGATAAATTTCGAGATGGATAAACAAAACAGAAATGACCTCAATAAAAAATAAGTGATCAGCGGATAAAAAGAATAAGCTGAAAACAACAGCCACAGTGAAGCAATGACCACATTTCTTGAACTTTTTACTTTTACCTGGCATATTGTAACATCTGGGTTGGGAAGATCCAGTCAAAATTATCTTAAAATGTGTAACTGGCAGCACTGCATGTGGACAGCCATGCGACCTCTCAAGTTCTGCCCATATTCACAATATAAATCAAATCTGTTTGATGGACAGGTTATAAGTAATGTAACTATCAGAAATAGCATGCAAAGTGCAAATCTGCACAATCAAAACATGAGGATGGAAGTCTGTGGCTTGCCAGGAGCCTGGTCTTGGAAGATGAACTGAACAAACCAAACAGGCAATAGAGCAGGAAGGGAAATTTAAGTAATTATAAAATCTGAGACAAAACTGATAAAGGCAATGAAAGGAAAAAAATGTCCCTGGAAAAAAAAGACAGAGAAACTTGAGAGACACATGACTGCAACTGCTACAGGATTGCTCACCAAAAATAGATATTTGTGTCCTTCTAAAACCAGGACTCAGACCAGTAAGAGAGCAAACATGTATCTAACCATCTCTTGCTAGAAAGCATAGAAATGATCTTTTTCAAGAATTTTGCATTTTGTGAATTTCTTTTTAACAAAGAAATCAAACAACACAGGCAGAAAAGGAGCTCCATCATTGATTCTATAAGATGTGCATAAATGACAATGACAAAAACTGAAAATAAAACTTCAATCAAAAATGTGTTTTTGCAAGGCTGAAAATGTTTCAAGTTTTGACAAACATTCCCCATTGTGAAGATAAACAACTATTGGATATAGACAGAACACCAATGCAAGCAGCCCCCATAACTAAAATGTGCAAAAAATGTTGGCAAACTTCGGGCCACCCATAATGTGCGGATGCTCAATTTTGGCAGCCTCTGACACCACCCCTCCCTTTCCAATGTACATTTTTTGTTTGCCTGGCTTCAATTCAACCCCTACTAATCCCTTGCACAAATGTCCAGCCTTTGGAATGGTGAATGTCCATGGTAAGACCTTGATATTTTAACCCTCGTCCTGCGGGAGACCAATATATATTGGCCTCCTCGCACAACATGCGTGGCCAATATTGTGGCCTACATTTTGCAAACCGAGTCCTGCGGAAGGCCAATTTATTGTATGCTCCTCATGTTTTGTTTATTTGGTTGCTATGACTTTTTTTTCCCCCCCCACACTAGTTTCGCTCTTTATCTATCCTGTCACCCCTACTATGTCATTTTGTTAGACAATGGAATGGTCCGATTACATTACGATGCAACTAGTCATAACTATTCGTCATCCTCATGTAACAGTACTGACGGCCTGAACTTCAAACTGGGGAAAATCTCAGGGAAACTTTAGACTTTGATGCTGGTTGTCGTCTACATGTGAAATGAGAAGAAAGGGGCCATCTGCATATTTGAGAAACCGTTCTGTCCGTAACAATGAATTCTCATGCAATACTAGGGCATGCTGCATAATGGCGTCTGTCCGTAGGTTTTTCATCAGGGAAAACTGGGAGAAAATAACCGACTTTGTTGTTGGTCATTGTCTTTACTTAATGTGGTAATTAGAGAGATATGTTGTTGCTTTGATTAAACCACTTTTCAGTACATGTACATCTTCTACGAGCTGGAAATCAAATCTCTTGCTAAAGATACACTAAGAAAACCAACACTGCAGTAAGTGGAACCTATACATAATGGAGGAGGGAAAAGGCAATGTCATGATACGTGTGGTAAGTACATCAAGTCCCTGGCTTGAAAAATAATTTGTTCACCTGCATGGCCTGACTTAGGGACAAAAAAAAAGTGCAGAGCTCCTGGGAAAAGGACAAAATGTGTGTTAAACGGCATATAAATGCAGAAAATTCTTGATTATGTGCCTTCTATGTAACATTAGAACTTCGCGCATTTCACCAAAAGTACTTCATCCAAATATCATAGGGGTTGCTTACGATTTATCCACCATTATTGTTGTTATTGCGCCCTAAAGTAAGCACGATACACGTGTTCAAAAAGACTAGATTGACCCAACCGCCAAGGTTATCGGCCACATGCAAACAATTGATTGTCTGGCCACTGGCTCTCCCTGCACATGGCATTAGGTGGACCAGTTCACCCAACGCGGGATGGGGGTTAAGACTTAAGTGCCATTTTGCATAGACTATTTGGCTTGATTCACTCAATACTTAGCCTGAATTTGATTTCTTTATTCTCCTACGTTTTTGCTGAAAAAGAAAAAAAGTAAATAAAATGGAACTTCTTCATTCAGTACCTTACTTGAAAAGCGTATACACTCTTTCTAGACATCCCCACCCTCCGCCCTTTTCCGAACAGGCGTACTTTATGGATGGCCTCTGAATGAAATTTGAAGAACAAGTTTATATGATCAACGGCGAATTATGCGACTAAAATTGTGATCTATGCGAAATAGTTCAAAATATCTTTTAACTATATGACGTTGACAACAAAGCACCATATAATTTAGCAATTTATATAGACCCATCTTTTGATGCAATAATCAAAGTTTAAAGTCTATATTTTCTTCCCACTCCAAGCAAAATCAATCGAAGGCAAATTAACCAACAAATTGAACCACATTGCGTAATAAATGCATGAATGTGCCAAAATAATGGACCAGACATGTTTAAAATAATACATGTATGCATAGTGTAGGAAGATAACAATAGATTAAGCGAATCCTCCCTAGGCTGAACATTTTTCTTTCTCCATTAATTTAACAATTAAAATTTTTAATATTAAAAATAATAATAACAATAATTATAATAATAATAATCATACTATAGCTAAGCTATACACAAATAGTGAAAAACAGTGTGACACATCTAGGATAGGAGAAGATTAAAAATATTTGCCTTTCTATACAAAAAAAAAAAAGTTAATTTTATGCTAGATAAACAGTCATTTTTCTTTCTTTCAACTTTTCAATAATCCAATTAATGTGAACAACTCTGTGACATATCTTAGACAGCAAGAGATTAAAAAGTTTGGCTTTCTAAGTTAAGAAAAGAAAACAGTTTAATAATATAAAATACATGAATACTTTCTATAGAATTATTATATAATAGCTCATGAACTTTTTTTTTTTTTTTTTAACTCTTTATAAGCTTTTGAAAAGCTAGAATCTGACAAAGTTTGAAAAGCTGGAAATTAGCAAGGCATTTTAAAAGACTGTGTGCACCAAATAACACAAGTTTTTAAGAAGACTTCCTGGAATTTCAGGACAATCCCTTGCTGCGATAAAAATAATGGGAAAGTTTTCACAATGACATTAAATTTATATTGCACTCGTGTTTGAAAAAGATCACGGAAAGCTCAGCACTCAACAAACACAGGCACAACTGACTCATCAGTGACCACCCCTCCCCTTCCCACACTCTAACTCATTCCTTGCTGCATGCCACATGTTCTGATTAGTTAACTGTACTAACAGCATTTCTCTTCTTTTATGATTGATCAGCTTTGATAATTGAAAATCTGTGGCTGATTGCAACCCTTTGGTTTGTTCCCTTGATGCCACACAACTTGCGCCCCTACCAAATTTTCAAGTTTATTTCATCTATCGTCAGAAGTTCCCAAGGACATAATTAGTTCGTTCTCCCAAAGGGAAGGAATGCTATGCAAGCAACATCACAAATTTTGAGTGATATGGGTGATACAAATCAATACGGCCAAAAGCTATAAATTCTAAGTTTGTCCTCTGATGGTGTTCACTTTGTATTCAAGAGAAAGAAAAAAAAAAACAACAAAAAAACCTGTCACATTTGATATTGTTCTTCGAATTATCATAACAAGTGATATCTAAGGTAACAATCATCAGCAGGCCACTGCTTTTGACATCCATTTAAACCAATTAACAGTGGGCAAACCAAAATTCACCCTTTATTACCCTGTCAGTATATAAAAATCAAAATGAACTACAAAAATATCCACAATATATCTTTGTATTCAAAAACATCTTCAAACAATCACTCAGACATATATAGACTTTCTCATAAAGAAATAAAAATCAACAAAAAAGTCAAACTTGAACATAATATGTCCCAGTTAGCAAAGAATTATACTGAGCCTGTGTGACACACTGAAGTAAATGCCTCAGCTTGTGACCTCAAGAAACTGACCACACAAAATGTTTGTTTTGTTACTGGTCTTAAAATTGTGACATTTTTCTGACATGATGCATGGAATCTAACAAAATATTATCAGCGAGTCTTCTCATCATGAGCTTAGCCCTGATCACTATTATTAAATTGTCAGAGTGGGAGCTATAGACAAAATTTCCTGAACTTCTGACATGACATATCACCACCAACCACAAAAAACAACAACACATGAACAGGCCAAGACATTTTCTTCACCAAAAAAACAAAAAATAATTTGTTTAATCCATGTTGGCAGTTCAAAATACCCCTCCCCCTGAGCAAACGTTCCAAATATTAGGTGTGTTAAAAATAAAATTTACATAAAATGTGTTTCTTGAAATAAACCACACAAAGTATTTATTTGCATGGAGGAAAATGAACACAGAAACTGTTAATGTAACAAAATTGGAGACATGTATCATTCTGAAATTTATCTGATTTTTATTCTTGAAATAGTCCAGAGCGTTAGACCCAGGCTGCAATGGATTTTTGCTTTCAGAAGCAGGCACATTGAAGCGACCAGTTGTCGAGGTTGGGTGGCACAAACTCATCAATGTTCCCATCTCCATTCCATCATCACCAACAATTACATCTGTCATTTCAACATCAATTTCATCACGAATTGACCCTTGAAGCATCAGAACGATCACCGCCGGAGTCCGACATTGTTGCTATGTTAGTAAGCGTTCTGTTCATTGCTCTAAACAACAAAATAAATTCAGAAAAAATACCCTCCGATCTAGGAGAGCTCCATATCCGGGCTTTTCACAAAGGGAAATCACTCTATTATCGTTAGAAATGGAAGTAAATATGATAAGTTCCTGTTGCTTGCGAGACGAAAAATAAAAACACCGGGGGTCATTGCAGGTCACTATAGAGGCCTGTTGTGAATCCCGACAGCTAAATTTGTAGGCCGCTATAGCGGTTGGTGGTACACAAAGGGTTAACTCTATCATCCCAAATCTCCACCTGACCGGCTAAGCAAGATCACTAACCATTTTGTGGTATCAGCCCTTCATAGTTATCTGATGAACAGCATCTGATGAGTATTTTAGGAATGCTTTCTGTACTCATGTTCATCCGTATCCCCAGCACATTGCACAAATATGACAGAATCTGGCACCAACAAAAAAAAACAAACCAGGGTTCCCAATGGTCCTGAAAAATCAGAACTAAACACTTTCAAAAACTTTTTTGGACAAACCTTACAGACTTTTTAAGGACCTTTCAATACTCTCGCTGAATTAGTTTGCAAATGTTCTAGAATCATAAGTTTAGGCATCTGCAATAAAACAGTTTATTTGTCACATACTCCACACTGTTAAGTATAATGGATACTATCAAAAATAACTGAAGGAAACTTTTACTTACATTTTCAATAAGAATAAATTATTGATGAAGGAAAGCCTTTAAATTGAAAAACAAAAAACAAGTTTAAGGACCTGCGGGAATCTTGCAAAAAATATCAATGAATAAACCAACAAAACAGAGTGAATTTTAATTCAAGTATCACAAGCAGTCATGGGTAGGCATCAGCAGAGTAACAGTTAGAAGCTAACTCCATTCCGATCGCGGAAAAAACCAACTCCACCCTGGTTGAAGATAGTTGAGGCTGGACTGGCATAGCTTTCAATCAGGATAGGTCCCTCAATCACTTTCAGCGTTTCCCCTGGTCGTTTTTCTGAGAACACCTGTAGAACAAGAGAATAAAACGTTCTTAAATGATTATGACAATGTGATTATAATTAACCTTTCAATCTTACATACATTTCACCTTCTCTCTGAACACTTTTATTTCATAGTAATTGTGAGGCAGCATGGGAAAAACAGACACGATGCAAAAATTTCACAACTGGAGTTATTTGCACCATCATGTAGCAGAGGTTTTGCAGAGCATTTAGCTTTTTACCAAAGTTATGACATTTTAATGTACAAAACACACGGATATGGCAAAATGAGAAAATCATATCTAAAGTACATACATATATTTTCATACATTTTGAGGTGTTTGTCTCACCAGGAAAGCAAAATAATGTCATTATTTGAGTTTATAGCTGTCACATAGCTCAAACATTGAGCAGAGATCAACATTTCAAGCCTGAGGATTTTTTTTTTTTTACATAGAATCAAGTCAAAACAGATGTTTTGCTGGATCTAGCTCTACCTCTTTGTCCGCCATCTTGTTGATAGCAACCGCAATTTTTTGCAGATATTAATAAAAATAAGATTCTTCTGCACTTACAATATATTAAGGGAAAGTTTTCCTACACAAAGCATGGGTTACTTTGTCAGCTAAAAAATGTACATGGGAATTACAATGAACTGGAAAACCGATGCTGCACTACAGTAGCCTACTGTAAGGTTGGCCTTTTCTAACAGACAATGTTCTTTTGTTTATGAAAAATGCGCAAATCTTACAAAGTGCTACAGAGTCAACGTATTCATGCATACTAGCTATGAATGAAAAGCTGTGGATTTTCCCTTTCCATTGGCTTATGGTGTGATCAGGTGGGAAAATATGTGTGCGTCTGCAAACGAGGACCAAGCTGTTTACCATGACAACTGCATAATTACATAATGTCAACAAATTTGGTCCACTACATTTAATTGCAAAAGTAAAATATTTAGAAGCTTTATTTCATGCTAAAACTTACACATAAGATATAAGAATGGATGTAGAATGAGGTTTTGACCGCGGCTAAATTTACACCTAGGGTCACCCAGATGATCTTTGGAAGCCAATTACTCAATAAGATTTTCTCAGACTGCCTCACAATTATTCCCAGTAGATGGGCGAGTTTGAGGTCGGTTTGAAGATCCACAATAAATCTCCTTTTCTTGTCCAATCATATATTGTACATCTTATTGAAAGTAGGAGATGGGAATACAGTATGTTTTGTACAAGAATATAGGTTTTACAGTTTGTAATATGAAACTTTGCAAATGCAGGCTTTAAGCGGCACAGCATGAAAGAGTGGGTGAAAAGTCACTCAACTGTCATATGCCATGTCTTGATCAGTTGTAAAGTGGTACATTCAGGCATTGTGTGGGGGTGATGTGGAAAGGTTAAAACTGCACTGAATCCTGTCATTATCAAGAATTAGTAATGGTTTTCCTGAGTTCTACCAAGTGCTTTTGTCCACTTAGAAAAACAAGGCTGTGCACTGCTAAGTTTTATGATTATATGCAAGTGCCAAAATTTGAAGAACTTGCATGTCAGTGTGTGTTGTGTCAAAGGGACTATCACTACCCCAAACTTCAAGAGTTGGCACTGTGATGAGTGATGAAGAGGTAACAGACCCACCAACTACATGACCACTTCAAAACAGGACAACTCCAAGGCCATGTAAACCCATGCTATATAAAAGCAAACTGAACTGTCAGAATTTTTGGGGGGACACAATGGTCTGGCAGCAAAGTGTTTGCCTCTCAAGCCGAAAGTACCGGGTTCAATCCCTGGTTGGTGCAGGCATGTTGGAATTCCTGTCCCTGATCCTATGATAGGTAAGATTGAGCACCCAGTCTTCTCGTATAAGGATAAAAAACTCAGAGGGTCTGTGTGGATGTTGCACACATTAAAGATACCTTGGCAGTTGAACATTGAATAAGAGAAGGCCGAACAAGGCTGCTGCCCGGGGCAAAATTCTAAAAAAACTACATGTAATCCCTACTACAAAAACACACAGAAAGAAGAACAAGTAAAATAAAAACAAGAAAAGTGAGGTGTAAATGCCAAGGGCAGCAAAAAACACTCAAGTTATAATTTCCATAGACAGGAAACAAATATAATATACGAAACATCACATAATGTATTCTAAGTCTATTAGAATAATGTGGATACTGCCACCACTGCACACTGTACATGTCTGGTCTTTATCCTCAAACCTCGTGGGAATATGTTTCTTGGGTCAAAAAATTGTTTCTCACATCCTTTTTAATGCTCCAAATACATAACAGTCCCATGAAATAAAGGACAGTAGGCAAATCTGAGATGATACAGAAAAAAAATGTCCAAAGCTCTTTAGATGGTCAGAATAAAAACCTGGGGTCAGGGATAATCTCCTGGTGGAAGACCATGGGATTTTGCCAATAATGGATTTTCTGCATTTCAAAGCTATATCAAGCCCTTTGAAACAGTCTTGTTCTAAATACAAATTTAAAAAAAAAAAAATGAATGATTAAATTACAATTAAGAATTTACCAAATCATTCAGTACATAATGTGAGAAATGGATAAGGCAAGGAGTAGAGAGGTGAAGTGATTCTTAGAGTGCCTCTCCACCTTTAGTCCTATTTGCACTCCTGATCAATAACTGTCAGTTTGAATTTGAATTTGAGAAAAAGTGTTGATCCGATAATGGTCACACTGTGCCAGGAAAAAGCAAGACAGACATAATAATTCATAACCAAACGACAGGACAGAAGGAGATTTCAACCACCTACACCAGTAAGTGTCAGATTTCTGACATTGTCACAAAAGGTTCCATCCCCATATAAATGTGGACTTGAACAACTCACCTTACTGGCTGCTGTCACCAATGACTCAAAGAATTCATCCACATTGTACGTCACTGTTTCATTCTCTTTCCGGTTGTATATCAGTGGATGATGAGCCAGGGTAAGCCAGGGAATGTCAGTACACCACGGGTTCCACTTCTGGCCAAAGGTCAATTCCTCCCCTTTATCCCAACGAATCTGAATTCCACCATGTTTGCGATCCCTGAAACAATTCATATATCATCACGGTCATTCCATTTTGACAATCAAAAAGAACTATTCACTTCTAATACTACATGGGTGCCAGCAACGGAGCCACCTGAAAATACAGTAGCAGCTGTTGTTATGGGAGCACAGTAGTTTACATAGAAAGCTATAGCTCAACAGTGAATACAACTCAGTATTTCCTCTATGCGGCTTTGTACTTAGACTAGACTCCCCTAACAACTGTCTGAATGGTGGTTTAGGTGGATGTGGATTTTCATTTAAAAACTCATCAGTCAAGGAAACAAAACAATGTAACTGTTGAACGGTGCGGCAAGATTGTCTGATTAAGATGAGCATTCCATCTCAAAACAGCAAGAAAATGACTAAGGCAATTGTGGAATGACGATATAAATATGCTCATCATGAAGTCTTATTTTACATACAAATTACAGCAGTCTGAAGCCTGCATTTCTGTCTCAGATCTGTTACAATTGTGGCCCTTCAAGGTTATTTAAATCTCTTCACTGCCCTTTCCATATACACTGTACCCAATGAAACTGATACGGTACGAGTGCACTGTGGATGTGTACATCGCATATATTCGCGATACGATAGTGAGAGAGTGCGCTTTTCAACATACAGCATGGTAAATTGTGCAGCAGTCAAAGGGTTAATTATTAAAAAGAGAGTAAAACATGCCTGGATCTTACCTTACCGCAACCAACATGACAATGATTTTCGCATGAAATATATATTTTTATATGTAATTAATATTCAATGTTGTGCTGCCAGAATCAACAGACTTGGTCTTCTACAGATGTTATATAATATACTCCATTGTGATTTTGGTTTTTATTCAACGTAAGTTCCTAACACCAAAATCATATGATTGCTCTTCTACATGTAACCCAATAATCCTTGGCACCGGCAGGACACACTAGCTTTCTCCCTTGATAGGTTGTAACAGGGCGACAGACAGGCAAGGTATAGCTAGCGTGGGAAGATAGCTAACGGCGGGGAGACAGAGTTATTGTAGGCCAGAGGGGGAAAGTAGCCGATGCAACTAAAGCGCTTTGACACCCGAAAAGGGTAGTGTTTACTTGACCGCCGTACTTGTCGATCAGATCACCTGGGAATTGCTTGGGGGGGTAGAGCTGTTTCAATAGTATTTGACGTGGAGTCGACGGGGGTGGCTATTAGGATAACGGTGGGCGTCTTGGGACGCTACCTGACTGGGTATAAATCCCCGAACGCTCCTTCCAACTTCAGACCGCTGAGAGCACTCACCAGCTTCGTGCCGAAGAGGAGACCACAACCGCAACTGTAACTTTGTACTAGTCTTGTGAGTGGGGAGGGTCAGGGAACCCGCAAACATCCTTTGTCAGAGCGTGGTATCTTTGGTATCTTGTCGGCATTTGAGCTGTTGCTGAGTGGTAAGTTAATTGTACGATGTATGTGTATTTTACTTAATGTTCATGATTGCAGAACCTAAATCTAGTGGGTTTACTTTGGTATAACTACTGCCTCTGAGAGAGTCACGGAAACGCCGTTATATATATGTTACGAAACCTTATAGGATGGGGTCCGTTAGAGAGAGCGTTATTCTTCGTGGGGAACGTGTAAATATCATTAAAACTGTATTGATCGTTTATTCTATTGCCTATATGGGAGCCTATGGAGTATGGGAGCTGCAGCCTGACTTATAACAGTGTCAGCGGTTAAAGTGTTAATGATGAATATCCGTCATGGAGTAAGTATGGAAGTCATGCCTTCCAGCAGTAGATTAGGACTTTGCGATTGTTTTTCTACAGAGGAGGAAGAACAACACCTTCTTGGTCTCAACTCCTTGTACTTTGATTTACGACATCGTGGCTTCTTGGCTTCTCAACTTCTTGTCCTTTGATTAACGACATCGTGGCGCCTTGGCTTCCCGACCTATTGGTACCTGCCGATACCTGTTGATCTAACTGCGCAGTCAAGCCAGAGTAGAGAGGAAGAACCAGTGCCCAGATAGCGCCATACACCCCTAAAGGAGAGGTTTCCTTATGCTGAATGCACCCATGTGTTTTATAAAATGTGCTAGGAATTGAATATTACGAAGCCATTTAATTAGCATGTACTGATTTGCATCAACTTCATTCCATCGAAATTCACATGAAATTGTATGACCTATGTTCCTATTATTATTGAATGAATTAATAATTATTGTATATATGTAAGCAATACAGATATCGTTTGTTATAACTTATAGAAGAGAGATAGTCGATTATTTAGTGTGTTTGTGCCGTGCCCATCACGGCTGGTGTCAGAAGAAAGTTAGTGAGAGAAAGTGGAAACATCACAATGGTGTCAGAAGTGGGATCCTGCTGGTAAATAACATTTAATTTTGATCTGGGTCGTGTCAAGGGGCTATTGTGTGATTGTGCGGACAGGTCATCTGCCCTGAGGCGAGTGAGAGAGATTGACATTTACTACCTGCGACATGCTCTGATTTTACCCGTGCATTGACTGTTCAATTTTATCTTTTGTCACAGAGAAAATTGTTGTTTGCTATTGCAGGAATATTGTTGTTAACTTCACAGTTACGATCCACGCTTTATTGTTAGCTTTGTTACAGGTCAGTTGCTGATGGACTATCTGGGCGCACTAAAGCTTGCCAGACAAGAAGGCATTAGTGATGAGGAATTCAAAATTAGGTGGGAAGAAGAGAAAGCCCAAAACCGAGAACAAAGGGCGATCGAACGAGAAGAAAAGGAGAAGGAAAGACAATTTGAAAGGGAGAGAATGGAATACGAACGGGAACTAGCCAAAAACGGATGTCACAATGGTAAAGGGAATGGAAAATCTGCTGCCCCGAAGGTACCCAAAATTGCCATTTTTGATGACTCGCGCGAGGATCTCGACTCGTATTTGAAAAGATTTGAAAGACTCGCGCAGGCAAACGATTGGGAAGAAGACACCTGGGCAGACATGTTAGGGGCATTGTTAACTGGCAGGGCGTTAGATGTTTATTCCGGTCTCAGCGATGAAGACAGTAGGGATTACGAGAAGGTAAAGAAGGTGTTGTTCAAGAAGTATCATCTCACGGCAGAGGGTTATAGGCATAAGTTTAGGGAGAGTCGTCTAGATAAGGACGAAACTTATACGCAGCTGTCCGTGAGATTGCAGAGATATTTTGAGAGGTGGGTAGACCTCTCAGAGGCAGAGAGAACTATGGAAGGGATTACGGATCTGTTAGTCAGGGAGCAGATGTTGAAGATTGTCGACTGTAATCTTTCCATATATTTGAAAGAGAGAGACCCTAAGTCCGTGCATGAGTTAGTTGAGATGGCGGACTTGTATAGTGAGGCTCATCAGTCGAAGCGAGGGCTGGAGCAACAGCAGAAGTCAGGTAAGAGGGTTGAGGAGAGCAGAAGTAAGGGTTTAGGAGTGAGTAAACCGGTATGCTTCAACTGTGGCTCTCCCAATCACCTGAGTAGGCAGTGTGACAAGGGCAGGAGGAAGAAGGGTGCTGCTGCCACTGTCGAGGACAACCGAGGTAAGTCCCAGCGTGAGAGTGGGCGTGGTTGTTTTGTGTGTGGGTCACTTCTCCATATTGCGAGATTCTGTAGGAAGAGACAGAAAGAGACGACCGCAGTCGTACTAACCAGCGATCAGGAAGCCGATGACAGTCAGTGTGAGTCATGGGGCAGGGCAAATACTCAACCAGGGGCCGAGCAGAGTGTTGGGCCACAGACCTTCATTTCTTGGGAGACGGAAGGTAAGAGTATTGAGTTAGAAGGTTCGACAGAACATGAGCCCGGAGACGATGTTCCGGAGAATGATTTATCCGCTCCATTTTTGGAGAAGGGGAGGATAGGGGATAAAGAGATTACTATCCTTCGTGACACGGGATGCACGTGTGCGATTATAAAAAGGGACAAACTGCCTCCTAACAGCTTAACTGGGAAGAACAGGAGTTATGTCCTGATGGACGGGACGAGAAGGTCTGCTCCTGTCGCGGAAATGTGGGTAGAAACCCCATTTTATACTGGGCTTCTCGAAGCGCTAGTAGTGGAAGACCCAGTGGCCGATTTGATTATAGGAAACATAAAGGGGGCGTCTCTTGAGAAGATAAGTGTGGTACTCACGCGATCTCGCAAGGTGGAGATTGACAAGGAAGAGCATGAGTGTGAGAATGCGAGTGTGAAAGTGAGTCAGACCACAGATAATGAGGAGGCCAAGGGCAACTCAACGGAGAAGGTATGGGTAGGGGCCAAGATAGGGGAACTCACACCAGGTGAGATAGCCCGGGCCCAGAGAGAGGACGAAACTTTGAGAGTTTTAAGGGAGAGAGCCACGTTGGAGCAATCGGCTGAGGTAGGTACTCACATAAAGGAGAGTAAGGGAATTTACTATCGGGTAAAGAAGGCCGGGGCTGGACGTGCTGAGGTGGAGCAGTTGTTGGTACCTAAGCAGCACCGAAGTGAGCTGATGAAGATAGCTCACGAAGGAGTGTTCGGGGGACACTTAGGAATTTCGCGCACACAGGACAGAATAATGCAGTCGTTCTTTTGGCCTGGGATAGGTGCGGACGTAAGTCGTTTCTGTCGATCGTGTGACGCGTGTCAAAGGACATCCAATAAAGGTAGGGTGACAAAGGTACCCCTAGTGCCGACACCCCTGATCGACACGCCCTTTTCGCGCGTCGCCATAGATTTGGTTGGTCCACTTCCGCGTACGGAACATGGGAGATCGCGTTATATTTTGACGCTAGTAGATTATGCCACGCGTTTCCCGGATGCCGTAGCCTTAAGGGGGATATCAGCTGAGCAGGTCAGTGAAGCGTTAATGGAAATATTTTCTCGGTTAGGCATACCAAAGGAAATAGTTTCAGATAGGGGATCACAGTTTACCGGTGAGCTGATGAGAGAGGTCAGTGCACTTCTCAAAACGAAACAGATATTCTGCTCGCCCTACCACGCGATGGCCAATGGTCTGTGTGAAAGATTTAACGGAGTGCTGAAGAATATGCTTCGCCGAGTAGCTCATGACAGACCCAAGGACTGGGACAGAATGTTGTGTCCACTGCTGTTCGCGTATCGCGAAACCCCACAGGCCAGTACAGGTTTTTCGCCGTTTGAACTAGTGTTCGGTCACCCTGTGAGAGGACCACTTGCAATACTGAAGAATCTGTGGACTGGGGAAGCGGAGTCAGAAACGAGGTCATCGTACGAATACGTGGTAGATATGAGGGAACGATTGGAGGATGCCATGAAAGTCGTAGCCGAGAACAGCAGCGTCGAAAAACACAGGCAGAAGAAATACTACGATAGGGGGGCCAAACAGAGGAAATTCCAAGTGGGCGATTCCGTCCTCATACTTCTCCCAAGTGACGGATCGAAACTACAGATGACTTGGAAAGGGCCTTACAAAGTAGAAGAGCAGAGAGGGTCAGTGAACTACATGGTGAACGTCAAGGGGAAGAGACGACTGTATCACGCGAATATGCTGAAGAAGTATATTGAGAGGGAAGACGAACAGGAAAACACAGAGGCAATAGCTGCAGCTATAATTGACGAGACCGATGAAGGAGAGGAAGCGACTTCGATGCCTCTGGAGACAGTCATGCCTAAGCTAGAACAGACCGAAACCTACAGGGATGTACAGTTAGGGGACACGCTAGATCAGGATCAGAGAGAACAGATGCAAGAGCTCATGGAAGAATACAAAGATATATTTACCGATGTACCGGGGCTCACTGACCTGATCAAGCACAAAATCCCATTGCTAGATCAAAAACCTGTGAAGGTAAGACCCTACCAACTACCGTACTCAACTAGAGAAGCTGTCAATGCTGAGGTAGGCAAGATGCTTGCGGCCAGAATCATCGAACCGTCCGAGTCCCCGTACAATAGTCCAATTGTATTAGTTAAGAAGCCCGATGGTCAACATCGTTTCTGCAACGACTACAGGCGGCTAAATGTTGTGACTGCCGATGACGCCGAACCGATGCCTGAGGTAGAAGCCATTATTTCCAATCTAGCGGAGGCAAAATATTTCACCAAGCTGGACTTGACAAAGGGCTTTTATCAAGTTCCGATGGCCGAGGAAGATAAACACCTGACGGCGTTCGCCACACCGTTTGGGCTATACCAGTACAGGGTCATGCCGTTCGGGTTGAAGGGATCCCCCGCCACATTTAACAGGCTCATGAGGAAAGTATTAAAAGATGCTGGCGAAGGGGTAGATGCATTTGTAGACGACTGTCTTATACACAGTGCAAATTGGCCTGACCACTTGGAACGTTGTCGGAATGTCTTCGAGCGACTGAGACGGGCAAATTTAAAAGCTAGACCTACCAAGACGCTAATAGGGATGACAGAAGTCGAGTACTTAGGCCATAAGCTGGGACAGGGGACTGTAAGACCGCAGGAGAGTAAGGTGCGAGCCATTGTCGACTGTGACCGACCGACGACCAAGACACAAGTGAGGAGTTTCCTGGGGCTAACGGGGTACTATCGGAAGTTTGTACCAAATTACAGTGCAATCTCGGCGCCGTTGTCAGACTTCACAAAGAAGTCCCAGGGCACAAAGTTCGCGTGGGGACACGCGCAGGAGAACGCGTTCAATGCCCTAAAAATTTGTTTGAGTTCCGAGCCGATACTACGGATGCCAGACTGGAACAAGGAACTGATTCTCCAGACAGACGCATCTAACCTTGGAGTGAGTGGCTGCCTACTTCAAGAAGACGAGGGTACGAAGTATCCAGTCGTATACGTGAGCAGAAAGTTGAAACCCGCGGAGAAGAACTACTCAACAATTGAAAAGGAATGCCTGGCCATAGTTTTCGCCGTTAGTAAGTTGCAGGCGTATCTGTATGGGAGAAACTTCGTGTTAGAGACGGACCACCGACCTCTAACTTGGATGCGAACTAAAGACCAGAAGAACGCGAGGGTAACTAGATGGAACCTGGCGCTGCAACCATATAACTTTCGAGTCAGCAACATCAGGGGGCGAGACGCTCTATGGGCCGACACTCTATCTAGATTACCAGTAGATTAATAATTTTATTAGCCGATTTTGCCAGGGAAAATCGACTTAAGTGGGGGCGATTGTAACAGGGCGACAGACAGGCAAGGTATAGCTAGCGTGGGAAGATAGCTAACGGCGGGGAGACAGAGTTATTGTAGGCCAGAGGGGGAAAGTAGCCGATGCAACTAAAGCGCTTTGACACCCGAAAAGGGTAGTGTTTACTTGACCGCCGTACTTGTCGATCAGATCACCTGGGAATTGCTTGGGGGGGTAGAGCTGTTTCAATAGTATTTGACGTGGAGTCGACGGGGGTGGCTATTAGGATAACGGTGGGCGTCTTGGGACGCTACCTGACTGGGTATAAATCCCCGAACGCTCCTTCCAACTTCAGACCGCTGAGAGCACTCACCAGCTTCGTGCCGAAGAGGAGACCACAACCGCAACTGTAACTTTGTACTAGTCTTGTGAGTGGGGAGGGTCAGGGAACCCGCAAACATCCTTTGTCAGAGCGTGGTATCTTTGGTATCTTGTCGGCATTTGAGCTGTTGCTGAGTGGTAAGTTAATTGTACGATGTATGTGTATTTTACTTAATGTTCATGATTGCAGAACCTAAATCTAGTGGGTTTACTTTGGTATAACTACTGCCTCTGAGAGAGTCACGGAAACGCCGTTATATATATGTTACGAAACCTTATAGGATGGGGTCCGTTAGAGAGAGCGTTATTCTTCGTGGGGAACGTGTAAATATCATTAAAACTGTATTGATCGTTTATTCTATTGCCTATATGGGAGCCTATGGAGTATGGGAGCTGCAGCCTGACTTATAACAGTGTCAGCGGTTAAAGTGTTAATGATGAATATCCGTCATGGAGTAAGTATGGAAGTCATGCCTTCCAGCAGTAGATTAGGACTTTGCGATTGTTTTTCTACAGAGGAGGAAGAACAACACCTTCTTGGTCTCAACTCCTTGTACTTTGATTTACGACATCGTGGCTTCTTGGCTTCTCAACTTCTTGTCCTTTGATTAACGACATCGTGGCGCCTTGGCTTCCCGACCTATTGGTACCTGCCGATACCTGTTGATCTAACTGCGCAGTCAAGCCAGAGTAGAGAGGAAGAACCAGTGCCCAGATAGCGCCATACACCCCTAAAGGAGAGGTTTCCTTATGCTGAATGCACCCATGTGTTTTATAAAATGTGCTAGGAATTGAATATTACGAAGCCATTTAATTAGCATGTACTGATTTGCATCAACTTCATTCCATCGAAATTCACATGAAATTGTATGACCTATGTTCCTATTATTATTGAATGAATTAATAATTATTGTATATATGTAAGCAATACAGATATCGTTTGTTATAACTTATAGAAGAGAGATAGTCGATTATTTAGTGTGTTTGTGCCGTGCCCATCACGGCTGGTGTCAGAAGAAAGTTAGTGAGAGAAAGTGGAAACATCACATAGGTTAGATAATCATTTGACTACTGACACTGTGAAAGCTGTGGTTTCTGAATCCCATTGAAATTTAGAACCGGCAATTTCACTTTCTGTAATCTAAATCATGATAGATATTATATATATGCACCTATAATTCAAAGTTACTAATGAAGGGTCAAAAGTTACAGCTGATGGAAAATGAATGAAAAACAACACTGCTATGTCAGTACTGAAAAACAGTTAAAGTATACAAGAGTCCTGAAAGTTATTTTGTGTAATGTCATATATTATATTTCATTGAGCACTGTCACTTTAACTTGCTGAAATATGATCTTGGAAACTGCTATCCAATTGGTCTGGGGGTAACTATGCCCCACAGAAAAGGCTGAAGCTTTACCTGTAGTCATATCTACGTCAATCATGAAATGAACACCAGTACACAATTAACAGTGTGTCTTCTTTGCCATTAGTGGACCCAACATCGATTTTCTCTGAAACCGTTTTTTAAATTTGTTAGTGTGAAATATGAGCCTATGCAAATCTTGAAAGAAATACGACAGAGGGAGGATCAATGTTGATTCTGCTTATGGTACAAAATAATTCATAATTTCCATGTAAATAATCAAAGAGGAGGACATTCTTCTCTTAACACATTTTGTCTATTATCAAATGTCAGTGTCATCTTCAATGATATTTTCATGTCTAAAAAGGATATCTCGTCATATTCATGAGACTATTTTCAAAGCTCACTTACGGCATTAGTGAAGCATTGGGATAAGTGAAGTCGCCTATGCAAATGGAGGTGATCAAATGCAGCATAATCCGACGATACTCATACAGCTTCTCGTTGATGAAATTGTACTTGACAATAAACACAGAATAGTCAGTCAGGAGCACAATCTTCTCTCTTTCAAAATCCCAGTGGTCAATTCTGTAAAACACAAACAATTCTGATAAATTCAACACTACTGAACAAAGTGGCATTTGGGAGAGAAAATACTGTTTTTATGTGAGAGACTCTGATAATTTGACCAATGAAATGTTCAAAGCCACATCTAGCCAATCACAGTCAATGAATGCTCAAATGACACCCACTCGGACAGCCAATGAAATATTTAAAATGGCGCCTATTCAATCACCCAGTCAATGAAATGTTCATAGTGACACCTACTCAGTCAGACAGTCTATGAAATGTTTGAAGTGACAACCTGTCAGTCAAACAGTTGATGAACTGTTCCGAGTGACACCTACTCAGTCAGCCCGTCAGCGAAATATTCAAAGTGGCACCTACTCAGTCAGAAGCCATGTAGATTTCAGTTCACCATCCAGCTCTGGTTTGATAATGTGCAGCGAATCATTGACTGCCTTCTCAAAGTGACTCTCCTGTGACAAATAAAAACAAGAGACCATATGAACACTGACCAAATGAACTAAAGACACCCTTGGCTTGTCCAATCTCATTACTAAATGGAGTGTTTTTTTTTCACAGATGTCATACATTCATTTGTTAAGTGCATGTGGCTAGGGTAATACTAACAAAACATATGAATGTCAATTTTAAATATTTTTCAAATGCAGAAATAACAAAAACAAGTTTTTAATGCAATATCTGTTCAATTCTGACCCCCCCCCCCCCCCCCCCACAAACAAACAAACAAAGACAAAACTCAAATTCTACAAATGCAAAATGGAAACCACATGGCATGGTCTCTGACACCTGCTAAGGACTGAGTATTTAATTCTAAAATATGTGTAAATGCATTATCAGTTGACTCCAGTAGAAAAGCAAGTGCTACACAGGCTAAATGCTCCCATTTTTTATGTCCATATTGATGACATTATTTTTAAACATGTTATATGTATGTATTTCCATTCCACAAGAGGAAGAGCCATAGTCATATGTGGCAGTTTCAGATGAATCACTGAAGAGTTTAGGCTATAATTTTCAATTTTCATTTTCAGATAAGGAACCGAGCAGCAGCAACATATCAAGTAGAAAGGTAACAATGAAAGTGTACATGTATTGATATTTGGACTGAAATATTCTGCTGCAATGTTTCAGCAGATGCAAACATTTTTTAACGGGTTGAGATCGTAAGTCTAAGAGGCCCTAACAGTAAACACAATTTTCGGGGCAGTTGCAGTACAAACTTTACCACGCTGTTCCTAACAATTCAGTGTAGTGAGTTTTTACAGAAATGTATCAATAAACTGCTTGAGTAGCAGAGAAAGACAGACCACAAAGTCATGTGGAATCACACTGGGAAAGAACCAAAACAGTGGCAGTAAAGTTGCCTTGCCCTGAAATCATGAAAATTTGTTTTGGAAGCCAAGAGAACAAGACTCATGAGACAGTCAAATTGCTGTATCAACTGGCTCTGCTCTGCACTTATTATAGTACACTCAGTCTCAGGTCAACAACCTCAGACACGTATCTATCATCAGTATCAGTGAGGTTAGGAGATAAACAGCCACTCAACCCCAGTGGCACACCCATCACCGGTATATTTACAAGGTTGCCAACTAAGACCATTTTGGAAAGATTACATTTTAAAATAGGAACATCTGCCATATGTGAGTGCAGTCAGTCTCCTCCAAACACATTGCAGAACTGCACACTCTTCTCAGCACTGCGAGAAACATATTGGCCCAAACCCACCGACCTGAATATCAAACTCTATGGTGCTCTGCCAGAACTGCAGAAAACTGTAGATTTTCTTGAATAAAAGTAAAAGAACAAATCTGCAGATTTAGATTGGTGAACGAAAGAAGAAGAAGAAGGAAAGATTACACTGTGGCAATGAGGATATAATTATGCTAATCATAAATTCTCAGTTCTAGCATTCTAAATCTAGAGAATGTGGCAAAAGTGCATGTTGATGGACTTAGGTGTAAAAAGTATCCACGTGCTATTTGCACTATTTCGCATATTTAAATCTTTTTTCTTTTTCGTGATGGAAATAAAAACTGTGTCGTAGGCCTAGCCTGTGGCTCCCTTTAGCAACAACTGTTTCCAGTATAGTCAACTCAGATTGCCGAAGTTTTCACCTTGGGAGTGGGAGTTTCCCTAGCAAAGGCCATATATTGGTTTATGTCCCTGAGACACAGGGCTCCCACTCAACTGAGAAAAAAACATCTGAAATCTATGCGCGGCGCCTATGCGGAGCGTAAATTTTAAATGATTGACCATATTCTGCACATAAATTTGATATAATGGACCATACATTACACTACACACAGAAATACACAACAAAATACTTTTATAAAAGTAATAAATGGACATCGGAAAAATTACCGCTGATCTCTTCCACCGCGGATTTCCGCGTAAGAGTGCGAGCCCTGAGACAACTATTTCAGACCATGGGAGAGTTAGAGGTGGTGAGAAGTTTGTGTCATGGGTGACATAGCTGTTTTGTTTGATTCTCTATAACCAAAAAAGCTCTAAAAAGTTACGAAATAATCAGATGAAATTTTCAGGAAATATTATTCATATAAAAAACTCCACAGTCAGGTGGCTGCACAGGTGTAAATGTGGCATCTTCGAAATGATTAGACTGCAGTTTCAAACACCACACCACCACTACCATGGTTTGTTTAGAAGTTTTTGTTTTTTTTACTGTTTTTTAAAGTAAAATACCCATGTATCCATCTTCATTCAGTTAGTTATTTTATTGTTAGGCATACTATTGACTATCATCACAAAAAATTAAAAAACAAATAAAACAGAACAGTGAAGATGAAAAAGAAGAACAACAAAAGAATGGTGAAGATTGAAAAACAATTCAACAATATGGTAAAGATGAAAACAAAAAAGAGACTTTGAAAAAGAATGATGATAATACAACTGATTGAGAATGATAAATTTTTGTTCGGCTGTTAACAAAATTGAACTGTCCATCATTCTCTGCCAAAAATCTTAAATTAAACAAAGACTAAGAGGTTAACAGTAATAACACTGTGAATTGAGCATTTGCTCATCTGTGCAAGGAAAAACTCTCGCCCCTTGGTCAACTTCCTTTTCCTGGACTAGTCAAATGCCTAAACTTTCGCAAGCACAAACCTTGGCAATGACTATTGGTGAGAAATACACATCCTTTGCAGCACGTAAGTGTAATTATAGCAATGAGATACTCCATGCACATTTTTGTGGATAGCAATTCTAACAAATATCTCGTAAGGGTCCCTGTGCACCACATCACACAGAAAACCACAATCAGTGAATCACACAAAATTTACTTCATCTACTGATTATAATACCTAATTGGCACTGAACATCTAAACTATTCATTTCTAGTTAGTATGATTACGCAGTACATGGACTCAACCCTGGCAAGGCTCTGTTGGATCTTCTTGTTATGGACAACACTGGCAATATTTGTCCACTTTCATTCTTGTCTCCACTTACAAAAGACAACCATCCACATGTTGAGGTCATTCAACACTGTTAAATTTTTAGAAATGTAGAGTACAATGTATCCTGCTCCATTTCTCATTACAGACAGCAATGAAAATATCATGTATTCTGCTGAGTGTTACTGTTAGGTAACTTCATGTAACTGCCATCGTCAGCTCGAAAATATAGAACTTTATTTGCTCCTGGACTGCACCTGTATAGATGCTGACTTTTCTCCATAAAGAGATTTTATGAAATCGGTGATCAAATTACACATTATACACTGGATGGCCATGATCCTGGCATGTAATACTATTGTAACATCTACCAACCACAGGCAGGCCTACATGAGACCAATATTGATGTTCAGTTCAGATGAACATGGCTTTTCATAGTAAAGTGTCACACAAGATCTAGATCTAGATCTAGTAGTAGTAGTAGTAGTAGGCACTAACTTTTGACAAAAATTGCTGGAAAGAGTTTACCACATCCCACCAACCCTTTTAAAATTACAATTGTTTATATAGATTTTCTTTTCATTTTCTGGGTGAACGGGTAGAATTAGGGTAATTTCCTAATTTAGCGTCGTATATTCATAATTACAATTTCGAATATAAATAATCGTAATCGTATCCGGACTTTGATATCGAGTTGTAATTGAAAAGTGGATACACCCTTCCTTCCTATTGTTGTTGTTGTTGTCTCCCTTAACACCTTGCGGTGTCGTCGGGGCCCGCCTTGATGCACTGTACACCTCCTTCCTCCATTTCTCTCTGTCGTGGATGAGGGCCTAGGTCTCTGCAAAGGGCTTGCCTGTCCACTCTGAGATGTTATCTGCCCATTTTTTCTTCTGTCTGCCTTTCTTTCTGCTGCCCCTAACGGTTCCTTGTAGGATGGTCTTTGATAAGCCATTGGATCTTGTTGTGTGGCCATACCATTTCATCTTTCGTTTCTTGACTATGATGAGGAGATCGTCGTTGGGGCCAATATGTTGTTGGATGATCTGCCGGACTCGTTCGTTGGTAATATGGTCCAGGTATCCGATGCCGAGGATGTTTCTATAGCATTTCATCTCAATTGCTTGAATCTTTCTTTGCAACTCTGCAGTGAGGGTCCATGTTTCACATGCATACAGAAAGATAGACAGTACCAGTGCATGCATGAGTCGGATTTTGTACTTCATGGTGATGTTTTTATCCCTCCATATTGGTCGCAGTTTTGCCAGTGCGGTCATGGTTTGTGCAGATCTTGCGAGGACCTCTGCGCGCGATCCGTTGTCCTAGATGATAGCCCCTAAATACTTGAATTGATTGACCATTTCAAGTTTAGTTCCTTGAACCGAGATGTTGTGCGTGAAGGTGCCATACTCATTTGTCATCATTTTCATTTTTTCAACGCTGATCTCCATTCCGTACCTTGTTGAGGTGTTGTCAAGGTGATTGACTAGTCTAGTAAGTTCTTCTTCATTCCCAGCTAGCCCATCTATGTCGTCTGCAAATCGGAGATTTGTGATGGTTCTACCTCCGATGCTAACTGTGCCTTCATGATCTTCCAGTGCGTCCATCATTATTCTCTCTAAGAACACGTTAAAAAGGAAGGGGGAGAGGAGGCAGCCTTGGCGAACTCCAACAGTAGTGTGGAACCATTCCCCCATTACGTTGTGGGCGAGTACAGCACTTGTGGCATTGGCGTATAATTGCTGGATGGTGTTGGTGAGTCTTCTCCCCATGTTGAATTTCTTCATGGTGGCCCATAATGCATTGTGCCAAACTCTATCGAAGGCTTTTTTGAAGTCAATAAAGACATGATACAATTTCTGTTGGTGCTGGAGGTGTTTCTCACAGAGAACACGGAGATTGAAGATTTGCTCTGTGGTGCTCCTACCTTTGCGAAAGCCTGCCTGTTCTTCAGCAATGAGTTCTTCCACCTGGGGTCTTAGTCGGTTAAAAATGTCTCTAAGCATGATCTTGCTTGCATGGCTGATAAGGCTGATAGTTCTGTAATTTTGGCAGAGCTGAAGATTGCCTTTCTTGGGGAGAACTATAATTAATGATTGGGTCCATTTTGTCAGCCATTCATATACTGCGAATGGTCCTTGCAATAGCAGTTCATTTGCATTTTTCATTGGAATGGCAGGTAGACCTCCTGCTCGAACTAGATCTAGAATTGTTAACAATGTAGCCTACTAGATCTAGATCTAGATGCTAACGAGACTTTGCAAGAAAATTTAATCCTTAACACATTATTTCCATCTCTACACGACAGTTTTTCTGCTTTACAGTAATGTGGAAACCGTGGATTAATTTCAAATTCTGTTCAGTGCCCCCGGTGTCTGGAGTTTCGGATACGATTACGATTATTTGTATTCGAAATTGTAAATTTATGAATATACGACGCTAAAATAGGAAATTAGATCTACCAGAATTAGATCTAAAATCGGTGTAAGATTTAATTTAGGGCCTAAGACTAAGTTAGTAGGGTGTCTTGACTAGATGAGATCTAGAGTCTAGAATATAGATCTAGATGGTTAGGACTTGACACTGACAGGTCTTTCCAAAATGAAAACAAAAATTCTTACTTTGTAACAATAAAAAGATCGAGATGACATTTCAGTTTGCACAAAGCCAGGTCTCAAAGAAGTTCTGCTGCTCGTTGACCGCACACTTGTCCTACCCATAGTACTTCCTGGTCGATTTCGAGACAAGCCGCCTGCTTCATCAGCGGGGCCATTACGCCCACTGGCACTGTCTTCATTGGACCTATTTGAATTGCTGTTAGCTTGGGACACACCAATCTCAGCTACTCGATCGTCCTTCTCATCTGCACCTTCATTTGAACCTATCTGCAATGTAGCACTTTCAAAGTCCTTGGTAGCTGGAGATTTGTCATCATCCAAACCAGTTGTTTCACTATGGTCACCGCTTTGCTTGGGGGTTTCCGCAGGTTGTTCGGCCATCTTGGATGTTGTTGTTATTGCGACATGGCGGGACATGCAATCGATTGGAGATGGGTTCTGTTTGGTTTCGATATTTGGTATCGGCTTAAAAGCAAGTACATGTACTTGGAAATCTGTCTGTGTGGCTCATGCTTAATATCATCCTGTCTGTGGCTGGTTGGTTGGTTGCACAATAGGATTATGTCGAATAACGTAATTATTTAGTCCAGGAGATACCAGAAAACAGCCATCATTGTTTTACAATATTGTTGTAATCCACAACTGTCTTCATAGTAATATCGCACATTAGAGAAACTCTACACCGACTGTCGTCCGGATTTAAAGCCTACTAGATGTCACTTCAATCCTTGTGTCTATAATGACCAACGTAAACAGTTTCTTGCTGACATCCAGACCATCACGCAATGGCTAATTTCATGTCGTTCCGTAATTCTAGATAGGCCTACGTGCATGTGTGCTCGTCTGTGATGATCATTTTGCTTTTGCTCCAGTCAGTGGCAGTCTTGCTCTTTCTTTATCGTCTGTCACTAATAGAGCTGAATCAGACAAACAGTTGTTTTCTAGCTGCGGAAGAACTTTCACAGGTTAAAAAAAATGGGGAAAGAAACAAAACCTTCAGTTAATCGTTTTCCCAGGAAGTGCAAACTAACAATTAACATGCTTGCATTTGTAAATGAATATGACTGGTTCAGAATAAAATTTTGCCTCAATTTCAGTCTGTTGCTTGTTTTTTTTTTTTCTCGCCTTTTTGTTTGTTTGTTTTAGAAAACAACAAAAACAACAACAAAAATAAGTCTGAGAAAAAGCTTTTTGGGAAAGAACTCATGAAATGTCATTTAGGCCTACTCAATAGCCAAACCTTGCCAGCCAGACCTATGAACATCTACGGCACATCAGATTTGTGCAGGGATCATGAACCTTTATTTTTTTCAGGACATGTGTTACATTTTTTGCAGGTATGCACATATATACATATCTATCACTTCACAGTGCCGTACGCGCTCGGGAAAATATTAAACATCCACTTCACACGCACAAACATAACGCATGGAAAATCTGTGAGTGTGAGGTCGCAGCAGGACCTGAAACACAGTTAAAGTAGGGCAAAAACATTTTATACGATTCAGAGCCAAAACCCCGCGTCATAGAAAAACATTAAAATAAATAGAAATAAAAAGCAACAACAATACAATAAATTCCCAAGTAATTTAAAACAGAGAACTTGTTATGAGTAGATCTAACTTGTTTGTTTGGCGGATTGAGTATAACTACTGGTACTTATATCGCCCACAAACTTTACTGTGCTTATGCCAGATTTTCAATACACCGTGCGTGGAACATGCCAGTTAAAGCAACGCTGTATTGTAAATGGGATGGATTAAAAGTGAGAGAGAGAGAGAGAGAGAGAGAGAACTTTTTTAACACTTAGCGGGTGAAAATAAAGTTGTAAATGAAAGCACAGGGCAGTTTCTTAGGTGAATACACAAAATTATAATCCATGAAGGATAATGTACCCTTATATTTCATTGAATTTTGTCTAAACACTGTTGTTGTCTGAAATTTTTGCTTCCAGGCCTCTGATGGGAAAAATATTTTTTCTCTAAATTTGAGTGGAATTGTTTGTTTTTATAATGCATATATTTCGTCACTTCCTTAGCTATGTTTTGAACATTTAAGAATTTTTTTTATAACACTGAGATTCTTGATGACATAAATATTCTTGTCACAACTGAACATCGGGAATTGATCCGTACCGTTATTTATAGGGCGTAGGATAAACTCATCTTGGCTGGGCGCGCTGTAACTGCACTGTGACCGTGTGCTCATCTCCATTTACATTGTATAATTCATTTGCCTGAAAATGCAACACAACAAAGTCTCAGGTGCGCGCCTAGGCTTACAGAATACACTGGAAACCAGCAATGTGTGCAAATCTACAAACCATTGCACCACACTAGAACTAAAATGACGTAATTTCCAGCTATTTGACGTCATCAACAAAACAAATTTGAGTAGTAATATTAATTTTCATACTATACATTTGTGACCTTACCATAAAAAACAAAGAAATAAACAAATAAACAACGAACATTATGCAGTTTGATTCTAATTTGAATAAGCGTACGTTATTATTACCCTAAAATAGTAATGCGAAAGCCAAGCCAAAGACACTTGTAAAATTTTGCTCGATGATCATAGTGGGTTATGGAGAAAATCAGTGAAATGTAAGAGCACATGTAGGCGTCACACAGATCTAATGGTGTTCATTCATTTCGTAAAACGTAAAGATAAAGAATTCCAAGTGGAAGGGTTGGAATCATATTAGTGTGGAGGAACGCAATTGTTTTTTTTTTAAACCATTGTTGTTATAGAGACGTGTTTGTAAATAAATACATTGTGTCGACGAATTGAGATTTAAAAAAAAAAAACTTTACATGACACTGACTCAAATCCACCACACCTTTAACTTTTGTTTTTTTATCCTTTAATAAACATGCCGAGGTAACGATGATGATCTGAGATGAAATATGATGGTACGAAATGAAATCTGATGATGTTGGACTGACCAGTCAGTTGCTTTGGAGACTGCAGGCTAAGATTCTATAGCGAATGTTGGCTATTTAGTAATTTACAGTATCAGTTTTGGTTGCACTGATCAATTCGAGGCGGTCGTGGTCCTGAAAATTGGGGCAGTGCGTGGTGCATTAACCTGCAAGAAAGTGCAGTAGAATTGCACCATTCACACACACTCATACACAAAGGTAAAACTGGGAAAATATAACAGAACATGGCTTATGGAGAGAACTATAGATTCAAGTTTTTTATTTTTTAACAAGCCATAGCCTATATATGTATGTATTATATTATACCGTTATGAGATTATAGGCATTATTCATATTCCCTATACAAAAATTCATCCTGCAACGCCAGTTACATATATATCCATCAGCTAGTACATGTAATAATAAATAATAGTGATGATGATGTTGATACTACTAATACTACTACTACTAATAGACTACTACTACTACTACTACTACTACTACTAATAATAATAATAATATGGCAACCGCTAGTATCCCAGCTGGTAACAGTATTAATAATAAAAATAGGCCATGTCTTCCAACACACACTGTCGAGCACTGCTGAAGTTGACTGGGGCCGATCGTTTCCCTCGCCAGTCTGTCTCCAGAACCTACCCACCTGCTGTGGCTCCATTCTTTTTTTGTTTTTGTTTTAACTGTTTTCGCTTGATAACTTCTTATTGTTTCGCAAGTATCACTCTGTTGAGTCAAAGTTTTTGATACCATCCATCAACAAAATCCACCAACTGCTGCTGCACCAATCCAACATGGCAGGTACGCGAAGGTCGGAGGACGTTTATGGAGAAAAAATTGACCGCTGTCTGTACAATTCCCTCATTAAATTCGGTAAGACTGCCAGCTAGTCGTTGGTCCAATGGTAATACAGTTTTAATGGCATTTTTGTCGACTTTGTAAAAAATGTTTCATTGTGGGTGTTCAGATCCTTGGAAACTTTCTTGTTTAACTTCTTCTCAACATTCCACCAAATACCGGCTTCAGCTGTAGTCAATGTTACATTAATTCGTATTAATAGACGAGATCAATAAATAGATCTAGATCTAAATCTAGATATTATTGTCACAGTGACAATCCTTTGTAAGGACGGCTTGTTAGAATTTAAAACAGTGGAGACAGCATAGATATCTAGATCTAGATCTAGATCTAGACTAGATCTAGATCTACATGGGGCTAGGCCTACAGATTAGGATTTAGAATCTAGATTATATATCTAGAGTCTAGATCTAGAATCTAGTCTAGATCTAGAATTTTAAGCAAAGGGTCTAGTTTTAAAGCAAGTTCAAAGTCCTCTTGGCAGAGGAAATAACCAGTGAACCACTGTTGTGTGTCATACTATATTATATAGCCTACTTGTATTTCCTTTGTTGCAAGCCCCCCCCCCCCCCCCCCCCCCGTCTTTGGAATGAAACTTTCTTTTTAAAACCCTTTTGCTATGTAGGGATTGCTAATTTTTACAACACTAAATATTCAGGCTCTGGTCCAGTTTCCGGTGGTTTCCCATGCTGTATCATTCAACAAATTTGAACAGAGCGGCGACATGATAGCCATACAGGGAGTGTAAGGCATGTAGTCACGAAGCCCAATGTAGATAAAAAAACATACGTTGTGCGGTGATCAGTGACGATCAATGACTTTGCTACTGTATGTAATAACCCATACCCCGCGCGCTACCCGTAAAGCCCGCTGCACGGTCAGTGACCTTACTCACGGAGAATCTTATCTGGGGTCACTGACCCGTGCCGCTATGCGATGACCACAGACGCTGTCCACGTGGTTCAGTTTTTATTGATCGGTATGAAAACATTCGCTGCTATGCCTTATCACGCTTGATAATGAATTAACCAGCAAAACCTTAGTGTCAGTCTCTAACCAATGATCTGACTTATGATTCCAAACTGACAGCTGGTACATAGTTTTTGTGAGAACGAATCATGATAACTAGCCACGCCCTCCCAAGCCCTACACAAGTGTTTTCATCCTGATTGACACATACTAATAAACCAATGTGGGCATTTGGGGCAAAGATTATTTCAGAGCTTGTTTCTGATTGGTTCTTAGATACAGACAACTCCAGATGGTGGTCAGCTTGTGAGAAAATGAGATAATGTGGCAAATTTGTTGAGCAACAGCTCGCATGTCGATGTTACATCTTTTGAAAGTGTGGGGAGAGCCTTTGAAAGCTTAGTCTTTGTGATTCCAACCAGTGGTTCACTGATGTCACAATGCGCTTGATTTAGAAGAGGTACAGTGAACAATAACACGGCGGTTATGTTTCAAAAAGGTCAGTGACCTGATGCATGAAAATACGGCTTGCGCATGGCGCGGTCAGCTTGGCCTTCCCGTCTTTTGCCGCCCGTGCGGCGTGAGCGCTTGCAAGTCAATACCGACAATTGCCGCTCCTCGCAGGGTAAGGGATAATTATCGCACATCACAGGCAGTGATCAGACGGTGCACATGTCTGACGAAGCTACGAGGTTGTAGCCTACATGGCGTGCCTCACAGTTTGCCTCAGTGAGTGATGAGTTATCACTTTGAACTGACTCAGTGACTGCATGTAGTGTGCTGTCACAGCACGTAGTCAGTAGGGAGAGACAGCATACTAGGCCAAAGCGGGAGATGGTCAGGTAGGGCCACAACTTGCATGGTAGGCGTGTAGTTACAAAGTACAGTACATTACATGTTGTTATTGTCTGCCGGTGCTGTGGCCGGCACTACAATTTGACGTATGCTTTCAAAATTAATTCTCTCGATATAGCAGGTGTTTTGGTTAAATCGATTGCCGTTATTTGAGTATTTTATTGCTCACGCTGCACGTAGCAGAAAAGAGTGGGGATTTAAAATGTTCTCGCTGTCGGCAAGGTCTCATTATTGGCAGTGTCGTTAAACATGATAATCCACTGTATGTACATTATTCTGTGACTGGTAGGTTTGCTAATGTCGTGCCCAGCCTGAGATGAAGATTTAAAGCCAAATTTGTCCATATTCTTGAGTTGTGGCTGAGGTTTCTCCGACATTTGTTCATCTTGGATAAGGAGTGTAAATTTTATGGTTGTGGACCTTGATGTGAATTCATGTCAAAGATGGTGACAAATGCTGAGGAGGAATTGAAAAAAACAACAGCAAAAAACTCCCCTCAAAATAGAAGGCAAATCTTTGAATGTTTAGTACATTGTACATTATCTGATCCTGTGGACCATATATATCCTTTTTTGTGCTATATTATGCACTGTGGAGGTTTGTTTTCTCAACACTTAGAGCTGCACTGTTGTCAATAAGGTCAGAATGTGCTCAGTTTTTCAGTAATGATATAGCAGTTAGCACCCATTTTCAGCATGTTAATGTTAACCTTTCTAACACTAACAGTATAATATAATCTACATGCCATAGCAAGAAAAAGTTGTCAGGGCATGGCCGTGTACGTGAAACTGTAAAATATAATTAACCTGTGTCAATTTTTGATTACCAGTTGTTTATTTCATTTTCAGTGAGTGGCATTGGTGTGGGTATTGTGTTTTCGGCATTTCTCTTCAAGAGTAAGTTGGAATTTTTAAATATTTTTATATATATGCATGAAACTAAGCCTAGATGCTCACCAGCCAATTTTGGCTGGCTGACTATTTGGATGGTGACATCATAACACTGATGAGTTTCTTTGAAATCCCGTGAGTTGGCTGGTGCGTTGAGTATCATTGAAACTGAAGGTGGTGATGTCGCCGTCCAGCTGCGTGACTGATCAAAGTTGGCTGGTGTGCACCTAGGTTTAAGAATGGCATTACGAATTTAATTTTCAAATAAAAGTGTTTGTTAGAAATTGTCATGTGTATCAGATGGGTGCTACCACATTAAAAGGAGTTAGAAATTTAATTTTAGCAATTGTTAATGGAAATATATATGTTACGCCTGGCTTTGTTTGGATACATCAATCTCAATGACAAGACCAGAACTGTCATGATATTCAGGTCCTAAATAATAAAAACATATGAGACTTCATCAATTGAGGCTCGGTGGAATAACTGCATGGTTTCAGACTGTGTGATGTGATATGTGCTGCGGAACAACCATGGCTGTTTTTGTTACAATTTTTGCTATTTAGTGCTTAACAAATGGTCATGAAGGTGAACAAAACAGGTTTGTGAGATACTGAAAGAGAACAGCGGTTCATTAAAAGGAAATAAATTTTATTGGACTTTGTGTACACTACAGTTTTGGTATTTGGAATACAGTGATATTGAAGTCAGAAACACTGTCAGTTGTTCTTTTTAAAGTTCATATTGCGATATATTGCACTTAGTTGTATAGAGTTGACTCAGCATAATTATGTTGGATATTTTTTGTTTCTCTAATTCATTATTTCAGTATGAGGAATGTGTCATTCAAAGAAAACTAGAGACAATCACAACAAATCATCTTAGACATTTGACAGAGGAGGCTCAAATATCTCCTGGAATGTGTGACATGATAAAAGGTTCAAATCTAAGATCATTTACTTATTTTCTAGAAAAGCCATGGCCAGTCATACTGGGCGGTGGCATTGGCACAGGAATGGGCATTTCTGACTGCAACTATGAGTTCAAGGATACTCCAGGTGGCATACCACTATCAAGGAAAGCCGTGGGGGTGAGTAGGAATTTTATCTTAATTTTTGTTCTTTTTCTTTCTTTTAAAAAATATTGTGGATGTCATGGCCAAATGGCTTATCTCCCAGAAACAAAATTTTGCAGGAGAAGGAAGAAGCTTTGCTACAGTATTACAAACTGATTAACAACAGAGTGTTGTTTTCAACAGTGCATATTAGAAAACTACCTTTCTTATTGTGGGCCTTCGTGGCTGGGGTGTGGATGGTATATAATATTTATGCAATCGAGAGATAGACAGATTGTGCACAGTTACTTGTTGGCAGACCAGAGGTCAGCTGCGGTTTGGCAGTGAAATGAAGCCAAGCTCCTTCTGCCTGTGGCAGATTGCGGGACAACCAGAACTGCACTTCAGCTGGTCACTGGCCAGCAGTTTTGGTGCACAATCCCATGTATTTTGTGCATGACAGAAACTGGTGCTTAATGGGTATTAAAAATTTTTGTCAAATCTAAAATTTTTATTTCAAAACATAATCTAATATTGCCATGGTGGATATATTTCTGCATTCTCTCTTAGAGGAGCCGAAAAAGTGAAAACTGAACATTTTCTGAGACAAACGCTTTGGCCATGACATGGACGATATGATCATTGAGAATCCTCATCATTAAAAAAAAACAACCCATCTCTCCTCTGTGTAGTCAGTCCAGCAAATTCAGTGGGATTGATCACACCCACCCTCCTTTCCACACACTCACACCTCTCTCGGTGTGGCCCCCCCCCCCCCCCCCCCCCCGGCCACTCTCTCTATGACAGGATTGGTGCCTTATGTTCTGTCTTGTGTTGTCAAGTATTTCTGTGAACCAAGAACATAGAATTAACTAGAAAACTGACTTTGGTAGTGCATGTACCATCATGCTGAGCGCAGTGTTAACCAGATGGACGGTTGCCATAATCGGGGTTTCATGTAAATAAAAAGCAAAGGGGAAAAAATGGCCCAGACCAAATTATTTGGACGTGGGAACCAGTGGTGGAGTTGATTGGAGAGCACAGTGGATGCCCAATGTGAGATAGTACTTTGTATTAAAAACTCAGCATTCACTGTCACAGACATCATCCTGTACATTTTAACCAGGGATTAAAACCATCATCCTGTACATTTTAACCAGGCATTTGAACATCAAGACAAGATGGCATGGTTACTATTTGGAGGTGCTGCAGATAGGTTCCAGTATCTTTTATTCTGTCTATGAAATAATTTTTAACTGCAGCCTGAATGCCATATCATCCCTTCATAATTATACAAGGAACTGTCCTTCCACAACAGCATTTCCTTAATATGTATTTCACAAAAAAAAAAAACCTGTATCAGCGAGAACAGGGCTGCATGGACCCAACAATTGTCCAGTAGCAATTTAGATCAGGATGTAAGATGAAAAAGGTTCTATGAAAAATTGATTTGAGCTATTGACCACTGATCCAAATGGGCCCACATCAGTGGATAAATACAGGAAAACAGACAATAAACAAAGTCATGGAATACCAGCATAATTATGAGGGTATAAAAAATATGACTTTGGCAAGTCCCACATCAGCAGATTAATACAGGAAAACAGACAATAAACAAAGTCATGGAATACCAGCATAATTATGAGGGTATAAAAAATACGACTTTGGCAAGTCCCACATCAGCAGATTAATACAGGAAAACAGACAATAAACAAAGTCATGGAATACCAACATATCGTCGTCGATATCACGTACTAGCGTAACCAACATGAGACTGAGTGTCGGTTACGCTAGGACGTGATATCGACAACGATATGAGGGTATAAAAAACATGATTTTTGCAAGTCCCACATCAGCAGATTAATACAGGAAAACAGACAATAAACAAAGTCATGGAATACCAACACATGAGGGTACAAAAATTATGATTTTTACAAGTAACTAAAGTATGATCTAGGGTCACCCAACCCTGATTAAGCCGGCCCAGGTTAAATACTACTTGATGATCTACCTGATGGACAAATGAATGATGAGTAATTTGGCGAGCCTGTCTGTCAGCTGCCCATGGTCTGTTGCATTTTAATCCATTAACAATTTCAGGGAAGTTTCCTTGAAAGGTTTTTGGCTTCAGGTAGTGGTGGATCCGAGGAGTCTGACGGGAGCTGCGGTGATGGGCCCAAGAGAGACACTTGCTGTGATCAAAAAGCTCCAATAAAATCTGTTCTGTGCAAAACCAAACCTCCCAGATCTCCCAAACTGGCTCATGTCAAGAAGAATTTTCCCTGTAAGAGAAGCAACAAGGAGAAAGAGAGCTCTGAATGTGACCCGTGCTCAGAAGAATAAGAAGGAATCGAAAATTCATTCTGGGTGAAGCAGTTGAAATTGGTTTTATTTTAAAGGCAGCTCGGCCTACCTTGTTGGCAGCAGTGTTTGTAATGATCCCCACTCAAGTTTTTGCAGCCTCCAAGAATCACTTTGCCAAATATTACCCTCCGTAAATCTCGTCCATGTCACAAATGTGCAGACTTTCAAAACTTTTTCCAAGAGGAAAGTCAGTGAATAACATAGGCCATGAGGGAGAAAAAAGAAAAATGAAGAAAAAAATACCTTTGCAGGCACTGTTATCTTGATACTGTTGATTGGAATTTGAAGTTACTGTTTCTGTCTTATCAAATTTTATTCTTCTGTTTTTGTTTTTTATGACTGTTGCTTTTTGATTTGACAGGTCTTTCCCTATCCTAGAAATGGATAGAAACATAGAGCTGAATATTTTTGCAGTCAAAGCACTTGTTGAGTGACTTTGCTTAGAAGAATGTTTTGGATTGGTTATAAAGCTTGAAAATGTTTACACTCCAGAATTTTTACCCTTGCCATGGGAACTGCTTACAGACGTGTATAATATGTATTTGGCTTTAGCATTACTCATTTAGACTTTTTTTACGAAAGAGTTATGGAGTGCCTCCACCAGCTGTTTTGTTATTTAGTGTTTTGGGTGACAGTTCTGAAGGCCTAACCTTTTCCCATCACCTCGTGCCATGAATGAGTGGCCCATTTTATACAACCAATCAGAATGCTACATGCAACAGTTTAGTGACTCTTTGCCCAATCTTGGACACTGCTCGCTCAAAGCCTGATTGAAGTTTTGTATTGCACACTGTACAATGTATGTTTATGAACAAAACATATACAGTGTATTTCCTTCTTCTTTCTACCCTTAATAACCTACACCTTAGTATTTCTTACCTTTTTGTGGATTTTCAAACTTGTCCCAAAATTATGCATCTTCAGGGAATAATTACATTTACATGTAGGGCCTGCTAAGGTACTGTGCTGTAAGAGCATTTGAAGGGAAGGTGAAACACATCAGCGATGCAATGTGAAAAAGTGAAAGTGTTGCTGTCATGAGTGGGCTGGAGGGGATTGGTTTCTGTCGATTGTGCGGGATACAAACTAGTGGAAGTGAAAGCCTGAATTGAACATTGAATCAGTTTGTTTGCATCTTCAATCTGTACATGTCTATGAGAGTATGTAGAGCTGAGAGGAACATTTCATACCCCATACATGTTGATCCATAGAAGCTGAATATGTTTGCTGTTAAGTGTTAGTGTTACCTACAACTGACATCATTTATTTTAGCAAGATTTATCATTCCTCGTCCAGTTTTTTAAGAATTTGGGGACACTAGGAATTAGAATCACAGGTGAAAGTTGGACAGAAAAATCTGGCATGGCTGGATAGTAAACTTAACTGTTGTCATCATGCTCCTGAAGTAAATTGTGCCATTACCTAACACTGTAACAGAAGAATATGTTTATGTTGCATGTAGTGTTAGCGAGATTTTTGATTCCACAGACAACTGTTTTCAGAAAAACTAATTTCATTTTACCTTCACCCATGATTAGACATAATTTGTTTTGATGAAAACTTATCCTTGATCAATGATCATGTCTTTCAGAGATACCATAAAGAATACAGAAAATTTTTGAAAATGCTATATTTTAGGTTTGTTTCAAGGATGCATTTATTCAGCATCAAAGATTTGTTGCTGTGAAAAAGTATGAACAGTCTCAAGAATAAGACCTGATAAAAGATAATGTAGATGTTGTTGGGTGACAAGGTGGTCTAGAGGCAAGGTGCTCGGCTCTCATGCCAAGGGTCCCGGGTTCTAAACCCGGGCAGTGCAGGCGTGTTGGAAATTGGGATTTTTCTCATATTTTCAAGTCCCTGATCCTATTGGGGGGTAGTATCGAGTACCTAGTCTTCTCGGATAAGGACGAAAAAATTCGGAGAGCCCCTGTGCACGTTAAAGACACCTTGGCAGTTGGAAATCATAAAGAGCAGTCCGAACAGGCCGCTGCCCGGGCAAAAATTGAAATTAATAGATTAAAATTTATCCATATGATCTCCTCACCAGCAACAACAAAATTTATTATTCATTATTAAATATATGTTATTATTAATAAATATTCAAATATTATTTGTATTGTGAGTTGTGAACTGTTGTGAGTTGTGTACTGCGCCTAACAGGCTGCGTCACAATTTGCTCTGAGATAGAGAGAGAGAGTGAGCGAGACAGGGAGAGAGAAAGAAGCAGTGTAGTGTGTTGAGCGCTTCGCCGGCACTCCATTCTGCTCTGTGGTTGACAGGTTTCGTCTGTAAAGCGCATAGAGCATTTTAAAAATGGAAATGCGCTATATAAAATAATAATAATAATTGTTCACAAAAAGTTTAAAAGCCAGTTTATTTCATAAATCAAAGACAGGAAAGAGAGAGAGAATCATACTGAAAGTTGATTTCCGGTGTAACAGGCCAAAATATATCCCTAGCCCAGAATATACCCCGGGGTATATTCTGGGCTAGGCCAGTTTATACCCCGGGGTTACTTTGGACTAGGCCAGACTATACCCCCCCAGTCCAGATTATACCCCCTGCTTTTTCTTTAAAAACAAGTCAAGACCACAGTTTATTTCAGTCTGTTCTTCATCACTGTCATCAGATATCATATTAATACATACATGAACACATTCTTGACACCAAGAAGTCATAATGCAATTTAGAGAAAATAATAATAACAGTTTATTTCAGCCTTAGTTTACTTTGGTGTACATACATACATTCTCGATTCCTGTAAATCATGATACATTTTAGAAGGAACAAACATGCATTAAAATGCATTGATATACAAAAGAGTTGAGTATCCATTCAAACTGACATGATTAGACTTCAGCATTAATTTCACTCGTGTGTGTTGATGATATTATTATTATTATTATTATTATTTTGATAGTTGGTTGGCCATGAGTAAAACATGCATTGTATTTTTTGTTACAATGATGTAGAGAGAAAAGGCCAGAAAAGAACACACAGAAAAAAAAAATAAAAACATAATGATAATCCAACTGACAGATAGTGCAATTCCATCATCCAGCAGACATAAAACTAAATAGGCACTAAATGTTTGCGACTGATAAACTCCACCTGTCCAGATCCACTTGAAACGTTACAGAATGCTAACCAGTAATAATGATAACAATAAGAACACGAAATCATGTTATTTACTCTTGAAAATATAGAGAAATATCAATATCAGAATCATCATCATCATCTTGGAAATTGCAAAGATATGAGAGGGAGTGTAAAAATGGCAGCGTATGCCTACAAATCATTCTAGAATTTATAAGCAGCAATGTATGTGTATCAACTATATATAAAAAATGTGTTAAATCTTTTCAAATATTCAAGTAAAACTGGACAGAAAGCTTTAGTGAAATAGCCTTGACAGTTGTGTAGGCCGACAGAGTAAGTCCACAGAGACAAAAGTAGTGCATTGTAAAAGGTAATTAGATCTATAGCATGTTGAGGCAAAATTCAATGGATCATGTTACATTAACAGTATTTCTTGTTAGTGAGTATCATTCTTTGATAGGTTATTTGTTGAAAGATATACATTTCATGTACATTACGGTTTAAGACACTGGATTAGTTTGCAAGGCTTTTGAAAGATTGAACCTATGTATTATAGTAAATAAGGGTGTCACTCGCGAGTGAAATAATAATAATAATAAAAAAAGACCTTGTCCGTCTTTACCTGCCTAAGCTTAACTCTTTCCGTACTTTTCACCGATACATCGGTTCCTCCGACTGACGCATTTGGACTAATTTCTGCTGAAGTGCAGTAATAGTGGCATCGGTTGTACCACAAACAACAAAAACACTGGGAAGCTAGATGGACACAGTATCGTTGAAATGCCCAGGGGTAACAAGGAGAGTACTTTTTGCCGATGTATCGGTCCCCCCGACTGACGCATTTGGACTAATTTGGGCTGAATTGCAGTATGGAAAGAGTTAACACGTCCCTTGCCAAGGGATTTAACAACTGTGTATTTGTACACAAAAAAATATTTAAAATGACTTCATTTTTATGAGTCCGTTAATTATTTCATCCATTGGGACTAAGTGCATGTCAGTGCCAAACAAACAGTACCGTGCAAATTTTACTCAATGGCAACCAACTACAAAAACCACTACAACATGCCAACGAATGTGAGTGAAAGTAATCCAGTGCCTTAAACCACGAGCTACATAAAATGTATACATTTCTACAAATACGCTATCAAAGAATTTACTAACAAGACATGTTCATGCAACATGATCCATTGAATTTTTGCCATAACATACTGTAATTACTTGCTGCAATGCACTGTTGTCTCCGTGGATTTAATCTGTCATTTTACATGACTATCAAAGCTACTTCGCTAAAGCTTTCAGTCCAGTTATACTTGAATAGTTGAAAAGATTTAACACATTTTTCTTTACATGTACTTGGTATTATATACACACATATATTATTGCTGCTTACAGATTCTAGAATGATGTGTAGGTCATTTTTATATTCCCTCTTGTCTTTATATTATTCCAAGATGATGGTGATTCTGATATTGATTATATTCTCTTTATTTTCAAGAGTAAATAAGATGATTTGGTGTTCTTATTGTTATTATTGTATATTACTGGTTAGCTTTCTGTAACGTTTCAAGTGGATCTGGACAGGTTAAATTCATTATGTGAAACAATTTTAGTATGTATTTAGTTTTGTGTGAAATATTTAATGTCTGCTGGATGATGGAATTGCACCATCTGCCAGTTCAGTTGTTAAAATGTTGTTGTTTTTTTCTCTATGTATTCTTTCCTGGCCTTTCTCTCTGCATCAGTGTAACTTTGTATGTAGATCTAATTGTTCCGATATATCAAGCACATTTTTGATTTTCAAAAATTAAAATAAAATTCAGATAACTTTACACTTATGAGTCTTATAATTAGTTCATACCTTGCCACTAAGTATATGTTAGTGGGGCCAAACAAAAAAATCACAATGCATGTTTAACTCATGGACAACTAATTATAAAAAAACCAAAACAATAATAATACCAACGGACACAAGTAAAATTAGTGTTAAAGTATAATCATATCAGTTTCAATGGATTTTCAATCCTTTTGTATATCAATGCTTTTTAAGCATGTTTATTTCCTTTTAAATGTATCATAATTTACAAGAGTCAAAAATGTATGCTTCAGTATGATATCTGATGACAGTGATAATGGACAATTCAAACTAAAGTTGAAATAAACTGCGGTCTTGACTTGTTTTTAAAAAAAAGTAGGGGGTATAATCTGGACTAGGGGGGTATAGTCTGGGCTAGCCCAAAGTAAACCCCGGGGTATAATCTGGCCTGCTACACCGGCATTTCTGATAAGTTGCACCAGATTAATGATTTGTGCTGGTTAAGAATATAATTAACTGGGACTGGAAGAGTGTTATGGCAGCTAATTCTGACGATGTTTGAGACAATTATCTATTATGTATTTCAGTAACTTGCCACCTTTGGCATGACTAACTGACCAAACTATACACTCTGCAGGCCTTAAATTTGGCAGGAATGTGGCAATTGAGATAAGGAAGATGATGGCTATAATTAAAAGTTGTTTACTTCAAGCATGTATTTTTAACAAATAACGATGTTTATTGCTATGTAACATCTGTATTTTTGCATGTTTGTTTCGTAATATATTATAGTATCGTACATGTCATAAAAAGTAACCTATCAAGCGTTCAGTTGGTGCGTAATGTTCTGGTGCGCATGAGTTCTGAAGCAAGACTGTAGTTTATTGTTTTTAATATAATTATGAGAGAGAGAGGAGGGGGTGGGGGGGGGGGGGGGGGGAGCACATGATTGTTTATTCCGGGCAATGCCCGGTAGGTCATCTAGTTTATTAAGAATTGGTGTATTAGGTAGTCTTCCATCCACTGCATTATCAGTCACAGCTATCCATATTTTATTTTAAGCACCAATAGGTACATGTACCATTATGCCAGGTTTCTGCAGAGTTCATTATTTTGGTTATACATGTATTCTAATTTTTATATTCAGAATAGTAGTTACTTTTGATATTTTTAGTTTGTTTATAATGTCTTTGTCTGGTCATTTACATTTTGCCATTGAAATATTCCAGTTACCATCACCAACCAAGAGTGAAGAAGAAACATCATGATCAAGTCTACAGTATAGTATCTCTCCAGCATTGGATCATCAGAGGAAGAGAAATTAAATTTTGGGCCGAGCAAAAGGTGCCATACTGGGAAAATTTCATCATATGCAGAAGCAGTTGAAATAATGTTTTTGAAAGTCAAAACAAATAGCATTTAAAATAGAAACGGCCTGGTGCATTGGTTTGCAAATTTTTTCTGTGCTCTGTAGTCACAGTGGCATTTTTGGAGAATAACATGAAACATCATTCACCCCCGAAGAGAAACAGAAACAAAATTTGAAAATAATAATAAATAAAAAAAATGAATTACCATTGTCTAATTTTATCATTTTTCATTTCTTCTCCTTGCTTTTTTTAAAACTTTGTTTTTGAATTTGCTGTTGAAAATCAGAATGAGAGAATGGAATGTTCCGGAAGGTGCAAGCTATGTAAGTTTGTGTGCATGTCAGTAGCTAGCCCTTTCACCAAGTTCAGTTAGTTGGCATGGAGAGGTTTACGTTAGCATTTTGCCTGATAGAGGAAGAAAAGTAAGACAGCTTTGAATGTACAGTTGGGATGTCACGAAACGTGATCCCCCCTTTTTTTTTTTCAATGATATATAATTTCAGGAAAAAAAAAGCACTGTAATAAAATTTTGAACTTTCACTTGTTCAACCATATTCTGTTGTTGTGTCAGTCCTTAATTAGTTTGAAAATACAATGGATTTGAATGGGTGTTGTGAACATGGTCACCAAATTTTCAATGTCAGTTGATGGATAAGGTGTTGAGTACTTCCCAAATCTGAAGAGGAGTTTACTAGTGGAAAGGAACAAAGCAAAAATCTATGACAATTGCTGAATAAACTTAAGATAATACAATGGACTACACATATAAACTCTCGCACTCCCATATTTCGTCCTTTAAATTTTTTTCCGCTTATAGGAGTAGATGTTTATTTTGCTACCATATTGCAACCTTAGTTCTTGTTTGTTCAATTCCACTCCTTGCTCAACTGAGAAATTTGACGTTAAACGGTTGCAGCTTTAGTATTTAGATGAGTTAGAATAAATCGACCGTGAGACAGCCTGATAAGTGATATGTGCCACAACGCATTTTATTTTTAAACAAGTGTCAAAGTCAAAGTGTAGATTTGTTATACCTCTTTTACATACCCCAAGATCAATTTTTTTCAGAAAATGGAGATAGAACAATCAAGAACTAAGGTTGTCATATGTTATAATGCTGATCAGGGAATGCAAATGAGCGCTAGCACACAATAAGCAATGCATTTCACCTTTTACATCCACTGACGTTCTACTGATCAATCGTGATAAGAACATACTTGTCACAATATGTATTAAATCAGTCAGCTTGGAAAAATCATAGAAATTTGTTGAATTTTCCCACTGACACAGTAATTCATATACAGTAGTCTCCGCCTAAGAACCCGGTCAACGGGAGACAGAAAAAGCGGGTTCTTAGGCGGACCGGGCTCTTAGGCGGATACAACACGAGGCCCAGTGATACCATGTAATAACCACATACAGCCCTCAGTACATGTACATGTGCCATGTAAACCAAGCGCGTGGTCAATTGCGTATAAAATTCTGCCCCTCGAGTCAGACAACAATAGATGTTAGGTAATGACTATGCTAATTTAGTCTAGGAGTGGCCTGCTTGCACACGAAAGATGTAACTGGGCTCCATCCTTTGTGCGGTTCGCCTCTCCCTACCTTCCCTCCACCTGTTCTCTTTCCTGTACTGCGTGGCTTAGTTCTATCCCGTCAACTTGAAAGAGAATTTTGTGTTTAATATCGAAATTTTACGTAAAAGTGTGCTTGTCTCACGGTCAAATGCCGGGTTCTTAGGCGGATTTTTCGTTTCAGAGCGGGTTCTTACGCATGTAAATTATAGTGAAAAAATTTGGTTTCGCGGCAACAGCGGGTTCTAAGGCGGCGAGTTCTTAGACGGAGACTACTGTACATGTAATTATGTACGTGTATACTGGCAGTAGCAAAGAAAAAAGCTAAGAATGGCATTCCAATCACATATATATGTCATTTGTAAGTATTATTAAAGAGATTAAAAGTTGTATCTCTAAAAGCTTTGAGCTCAAGAGACTTCAATCACTAATTTCTCAAATGTTGATGGAAGGAAGTTCGAACCTTGTCATTCTAAGGAGATAATACGTGTGTGCGCCTGAAGAAAGGACCTAGGGGGTGAAAAGGTAGAAAAAGTTGTGCCTAGTCGGAAATGTACTTCTAGCAGAAAACACAAGTTAACCATTTCTAAATAGCATATGAAAAGGATTTTGGAATATTTTATGTTTAAATATTATTTTATTAATTATTTGTACAGCATGTGACTCTTCAGGAAGTAATATTGGAGTGATTGTTGCTAGGGGACAGTGGACTAATTACAAAGCTGTTATGGAGATAATACTGAGTAGTGTTCACTGCTCATCTATAGTTTACCGTGTAACATGCCACGGTCCCCTAAAAACAACCAAGTCGGAAGTTTTTTGGATCTTGTTAGGAGAGCGCAGTAATTTTACATAGAAAGCTAGAGCTGAGCAGTGAACACAACTCAGCAGTTTCCCTATTTGCCTTTGTAATAAAACTACGCTCCCCCAACAATATCCAAAAAGTCTGTCATGGGAGAGAGCTGTTAAAGCTGTTTTTCTCAAAAGTTTGTTTTTGCCCCCTGTCTTATCTTCAAAACTACTTAAGATATTGGAAAAAATTTTAAAAGCGGCGTGTTCAGCATTGAATTTTCTAGAAAAATATGCCCTTATCTCAAAATCCAAAATTTGCGACAACTGGGACCTTTCTCCAGGCACACACACATATGATGATCCAAAAAGTAAATCAGGCTGAATGAGGCAAAATGTAAATGAGACACAGGATTTGATCTTGTTAATTTTGTTCCGTTTGAGATTTCATCTTGGTGATTTTGCTCATTTTTTTTGTTTTTGTTTGTGTGGGCTTCGCCATAAAAAACTCCCTTATCAATTCGATCGCAACTCCAATTGGAGTGTCAGAACGCATCATGACACTCAGACTGAACACCCGGTCTGGTTTTACCAACATTATCTGTGTCTATGCCCCAACACTTACCTCCTCTGACGAAACCAAAGACATTTTCTACGAGGCATTGCAGAGGACTCTCCACAACATCCCTCTCACCGAAGGCCTGCTAATTCTGGGTGACTTTAACGCTCGAGTGGGAGCAGATCACTCCGCATGGCCAAAGTGCATTGGGCACTTCGGCATTGGCAACATCAACGAAAACGGGCAGCGCCTTCTGGAGCTATGCTCCGTAAACTCATTATGTGTTACAAACACGTACTTTGACCTTAAGAGATGCCAAAGAACATCATGGCGCCATCCCAGGTCTGGCCATTGGCATCAATTAGATCTTATTCTCTCAAGGAGGAAGAGTTTGGGCTGTATAAAAATAACTCGTTCCCTCCACAGTGCTGACTGTGACACCGACCATGCACTGGTAGTCAGCAAAATCAAAATTTCGGCCAAGAAAATATACAGATCAAAAGCCCCTTCAATCCCTAAGATCAATGTAACAGCAATCAGAGATGAATCAAATAGAAAGTCATATGAAAAGTTATTTGCTGAAAGCATGGATAATGTCACCCAATGTGACTCGGTAGATGAAACATGGAACACTCTCAGTTCAAAAATTCATGACTGTGCCATCAAGTCTTTTGGACAGCATAAAGTTTCAAACAACGACTGGGTAGCCCAGAACAGCGAAATTCTCCTACCTCTCATTGAGCAAAAGAAATCTGCTTTCAATGAGTATAACAAAAATTGCAATCAGAGTACAAAAACTTGTTTGAAAAATGCAAAAGCTAAACTTCAGCTGGAGGTAAGACGTTGCGCCAACAAATACTGGACAGACTTGTGTAACAGCATACAAGAGGCAAATGAAAAGGGAGATATGAAAACCGCCTTTAGTCAGATGAAAGTAGCTCTTGGGCCAATCATCACCAAAAGCGCCCCACTTAAGTCTGTAAATGGTGAACCCATCACAGATAAAAATGAACAACTGAATAGGTGGGTAGAGCATTACTCTCTGTTGTATTCAACTGAGAAAAATATTCCACCAGATTTTGAGGAACACCTCCAAAAACTGCCAATAATGGCCGAACTTGACGCTGAACCTTCCTTAGTCGAGCTTTCCAATGCAATCGACCACCTGTCTGCTGGAAAAGCCACAGGAAGTGACAACATTCCTGCAGAGGTATTAAAAGACCTAAAAGGCCCACTATTACCACACCTGTATAATCTGTTACTGCAGTGTTGGAAAGAAGGCGTGATACCACATGATATGAGAGACGCCAAAATTGTCACACTTTACAAGAACAAAGGAGACAAAGGCGACTGCAACAACTATCGAGGCATATCCCTCCTCAGCATTACTGGAAAGGCTTTTGCTCGCGTCATCCTCTGCCGCCTTCAACAACTGGCGGAAAAAGTCTTACCAGAAACACAATGTGGCTTTCGAAGCAAACGATCAACTATTGACATGATATTTGCACTTCGGCAAATCCAAGAAAAATGTAAAGAACAAAACAGGCCGCTTATAACATGCTTTGTGGACCTAACAAAGGCTTTCAACACCGTAAGCCGATCTGGCCTGTATGCAGTCCTTAAATCCATAGGCTGTCCACCAACATTGCTAAAACTTATTGCATCCTTCCACACTGACATGAGGGCATGTGTCAACTTTGAGGGCTGCACATCCAATTCATTTGCTGTAAACAGCGGTGTGAAGCAGGGATGTGTTCTTGCTCCTACCTTATTTGGTATATATTTTGCAGCCCTACTCAAGAATGCCTTTGGTCAATGTTCAGGTGGAGTACTTATTAACACCAGAGTGGACGGCTCCATTTTTAATGTTGCCAGACTAAAAGCAAAATCTCGTACAGAGCATATTATGTTACAAGAGCTCCTCTTCGCAGATGATGCTGCAATCGTGGCCCACGATGAAACCACGCTCCAGGCTCTCATCAATAGCCTTGCCAAAGCCTGTGACAAATTCATGCTAAAGATCAGTGTCTCAAAAACTGTAGTTTTGACACAAGGCTTGAGAAACTCCAACCCAATCATGCTGAATGGCTCTCCTCTGGAGCAAGTGGGAAAATTCTGCTACCTAGGCTCAACCATCAGTGGTAGCACAGACATAACAACTGAAATAAATGCCAGAATAGGAAAGGCGGCCACAGCTTTTGGCAAACTCTCAAAAAGGGTGTGGAACAATAGCAAGCTGACCATCAAAACAAAGGTACTCGTGTACCAAACTTGCGTCCTAAGCACCCTGCTGTATGGCTCAGAGACATGGACCACCTACTCCAAACATGAAAGATCCCTCAACTCCTTCCACCTGCGCTGCCTACGCAAAATTCTCAAGATCAAGTGGCAAGACAGGATCTCAAATATCGAAGTTCTGAGCCGAGCCAACATTCCATCAACTCAGGCTCTCCTAGGCAAAAAAAGACTGCGGTGGCTTGGACATCTCCACCGTATGGAAAATGGTCGCATCCCCAGACAAATTCTCTACGGGGAACTTGCTACTGGCAACCGACCCAGAGGTAGGCCACATCTGCGATTCAAAGACACTTGCAAGGTCACGATGAAAGCATTCAACATCGACCCCAATGAATGGGAGAACCTTGCAAATGATCGAAGCAGATGGAGACAAAAATTGCGCAGTGGCACGCTCGCAATAGACTTCAAGGCAAAAGAAACATACCTGACAAAACGACAGAGGCGGAATGAAAACACTCGCCAAAGTGAACCCAAAAGACTGACCTGCAATCACTGCCATCGCACTCTCGGGTCAAACATTGGTAGAATAAGCCACGAGAGAAGCTGTCAGTCAAAATGAAAGTGAATATTCTAGCTGCTAAGACCGTCTGTAAAGACGCTAAAGGCCATATATATGTGTGAAAAACATTAATACGCGCTTAAACTGTAAGCACTATTCCTGTCCACAACCTAGGACCAGTTTCAAGATTTTTGTGAAAAAATTCAAAGAAGATATCCTGGGGGTTTGAAAGATGAAAACTTGACTTGTAATTGTATCACTAAAGTTGTTAATGGAGGGAAGGTCCCCTAAGAGCAACTTTTCATGGAGTCTCCAACTTTTTTTTTAAATTCAAGAATTTTTCAAGGAGATTTCTCTGTAGGGTTGACCTCAAGGACTCCATGAATTTAAAGGAGGTTGCGAGAACCCGAGAGTATGGAAAAAGAGAATTAAAATTTTGCAGTAATATCAATTATGTCTCTGCCCTGTTGGTCTCATAATCATATGCATGACAAATGAAGACATATTAAAAGTAAAATGAACTTTCAATGCTAGGCACCCTTAATTTGGTTAGGGTGTGGAAAGCAACACTCCAGCATAGGAGAGATGTGCCATTGGAACCAATCTAGTAATGTGGAAAAACAGTTTTATATAATAGTATATACATCAAGCACACTCAGTCAAGGGAAAGGAGGCAAAACAACTTCAACTTGTATTTTTGATTGATAATGCCATGTTTAATGCAGATTTACAACAATGCAATGATGAAACACACACGCACTGACACACATCTTTCAACACATCACATAAACAAATCAACTCACAAAATAGTACCAAGTTGGCTGAAAAATAATTACATTGTATAATTTAGATGCGGCTGGGAGTTTTCTGTAAAATTTCCATATTTAATAACCATCACAAGGCTCTGATGTATTTTGAAATTGAGACCAACAAATTAAATATTAAACATCTAGAAACGCATATTTCGTCAGCACAGTTTGTAAACATCTTATGAGCTTTCTTTAGAGTAAAATTATTGCCATCATTCGAGGGCAGATTTAGTGAGTATAATTCAAAGTTTGAGTAATCAGCACTGACAATACTCTAAATCTGTATTAAAGTCACATAAGGTTTAAAAATATCCTATTAAATTACACCAGGCTTGTAATGCATAAAGCTTTGATAGCTGAACAATGATGGAACCTGTTCATGTTCAATCTATGTATTAAGTTATTATTAACAGTACACATCTACACAACACTGTCCATGTACTTATTTCCCATGTTTACTGCTAAAACTGCCATTCTGAACTTTTACTTCACAACAATATCTCAAGAACCTGGCATCTAAATGACTAGTAACTAGTAGTAGTAACCAAACAGCCTTGCTCCTCTAAAACTGAAAGCTTCTCTTTGTTTTGATGTCTTCCAATATTGCTTCCAGTTCATCATCTTCAAATCTGCCTTCCAAACTGGGGACAAATGAAAAGCACGATAAGATGATCAACTGCTACAACTGCATGTTTACCATCTATTCACCTTGGTAGATGGCAAATAAAAAAGAGCTAAAAAATCTTGAAACCGTGTCCACATTTGCTGCAAGAACATTTCAAGCTCTGCTTAAAAAAAAAAATGCATTAACATTGAGGTCAAAGACATGATTATATTAGTGCTCAGCAGAGACTTGGTTTTGAGTGATCATCCATTTCAAAATAACTGGATATCTGGATCATGATCCAGATTTTAAACCAGTTCAAAAAATTAGGATCAGGAGCCAGATTTCAAATCCAAGTCTCGACCCTCAATCTAGATCAAAGAGAAGTGGGTTGTAGAGTACCACGTTCGGTCAGTCACCAGTTGATTTGTGTTTGGGCGAGTGTGGCCCTGACTGGTTGCAGAGAGTGTGACTTGCTGCTCGCCCCCTTCCCCCCTTCTTAAACAAGCACGTGCTTTTGTAGCATGATGGCCTCAGGGCAAAGAGATGTTGGTTAATTTTAGTCTTTGGCCCCCACCCCAATTTATTTTTTAATGTGCGGCTCGGTGATACTCGCCGAAACCTGAAAGAGCAAACAGGTGCCCAACTAAAGCAGTATACATTGTGGGCTTCGTCTCTTACATGACGTAACATGTTCGATGTTCCTTTTCCACACTTAAATGTCTGATGACAAAAAGAATATTGCAGTGCTATGTGATGTTTTGGTCATCACGTTTTACATGTCTTGATGTATTCTTTCAACTGGATGGGATCATCTCTTCAAATTATGAATTGAAGACATGGTGATAATGGAGTCAAGGAAAAATAGCAATTAATCACATAAGCAGATTGCAAAATAATAATAGTAATAATAATAATCAGCAATGGCAGTCAGCATGTGGCAACCAGGTTTCATCAAAAACCTCCATGATCACACCAGCAAAGCAAACACTAATGCCGTAGCTTTATAAATAATAATATGCACATTCGGAGATCTGTGAATTCACTGTTTCAATGGTAAATGGAAACAAAGTGTAAAATAATCAGTATAGATGCAGAATATGCTATGTCGTTACGAGCAAAATTTAGGAGCAGAGAGGTAGAAGTGCAAGTCCAAGAGCAGAGCCGCAAAAAGAAAACATAATCAAGCTAGAAGTAGAAGCCAGTTTTAACTGCTAATAAGGGCCACCCACCCTAATGAAGTACCAACTCTAGGAAATCAAAATGCAGAGCCTATGGTACACCATCACACTACTAGATTATTGGCCTATCCTACTCATCGAGCCAGCGACAAGCATCACTGTTGGGGTGACATTACTATTAAAATTTTATTAGAAAAAGTAAGAGGATCCACAACTATTAGCTGGCCTTATCTGACCCATCGTGAACTCTGTCATTCCTCTCCCCCACCTCCCAATCTCAGTTATACACCCACTCCCATCCCGCATACCTCCCATCTACCACCATCTGCCGAGCAAGCCGCCCTTTGATCTTCTCTGTCCTGTCCAATGAAACGGGCTGAGTCATGTAAACAAGTCTGGATTTCTAAAAGCAAGTCGGGAAGTGGATCACAAATGGGTCGAGGAATCTGGATCCTCGCTCAGCACTAATTATATAGCAGATAATAATAATAATAATGTATAGCATTTATATAGCGCATATCCATTTAAAATGATCTATGCGCTTTACAGAAACCAACATGTCAACCACAGAGCAGAATGGAGCTGCCTGCGAAGCGCTCAACACACTGCACTGCTTCTTTCTCTCTCCCTGTCTCGCTCACTCTCTCTCTCTATCTCAGAGCAAATTGTAACGCAGCCTATTAGGCGCAGTTCACAACTCACAACAGTTTACAACTCACAGCAGTTCACAACTCACATCAGTTCACACAACACACAACTCAAGTAATATTTGAATATTTATTAATAACAATATATATTTAATAATGAATAATAAATTTTGTTGTTGCTGGTGGGGGGAAACAAAACCAACTCTTGGGAGATCGAGACAAGGGAGGTTGAGAATGAAATCCCCCATCAAACTAGTGTTTTGACCTTTGACTTTCTTACTCTCTTCAGGGGGCCATGCCAATCCAGCCTGTGGATTTGGGTGACTGGCAAAATAGCTTCAAAAACTACATAAAATGGGTACAGCTGCAGCCAGAAGGCTTGGAACAAAGTTGAAATATGAGAAGAAAAAAAAAGGTTGTATGTGGCAAAGCTTCACATTGATTTGACAAAAAAACCCCCAACAAAACAAAAAAAATAAAGACACCATGGAATAAATCACAAAAGAATTAGAAATGAAGGGAAAAACAATCAGCTTTCAGTCTTCAAAGATCTCTATCAGGTATAAAAAAAAACTGAAATGAAAACAATTTTTATATATAAAACAAAAATAAAATACAGCATCTTACAAGCAAATCCTTCAACAAGGTAAAAGGATCTACCTACTTACTCACTGCATGTTTTAACCATAGCATGCTCTCCTGAGAAAGGCTTGCATGTTCTTCTTTCATCTTCTGGGTGCACTGATCCAAGTCAAGAATCCCTGATATTGAAACAGACCACATGCATCCCTTACCTGGGAATGAGAGATTTTGCTTCCTCTGCCGTCTCTGGACAAAGATTAGCCAAGGCTGCCAATTCAAATTTATGCAACTTTTTCTGCATCAAAGAACTGGAAAACAAACCAGATACAATGAAAACAATGAGGTAAAAATCACAAGCTCAGCACATTTATCAATTAAATTTTCTATGCTTCTGAACATACTATGTAAAATAGGGTAAAAATTCTCAGTCTCACTGTAACTGCTCTTGACATGCAGTTGAAATGTGGCAAAAGAATACAGCAGTTTCTCCAATGCCCTGCAATGGCAATAACCTGGAAGCTCAATAAGTCTACCAAAAGATGCAAACCTTCAATTACCCGTTACTACTTCTGGATAAAAAAAAAATATATATATATATTATATATAAGGTACAGTGGAGGCCATGTAAACCGAACTGTGGTAATTTGAATTTCTGCTAAATCGAGGTGATTTTGAAACATGTAATGTTTTTTTTCCCTTCTTTATCTCTCTTAAATATTTCTGTTAATTCGAGTTCGAACAGCCCCAATTCTGATAAATGGAGCGGATCATGCGCGTTCATCCACGATATTGTAAGTTTTAACTTCTGAGTAGTATTTCCACAAACACACTACACACTGTCCAACCAAGCTAGAAACATGCCATGGAGGGTGGCAGTAGTGCGGGTGGGGCCTCTGCATGCCCCAATGACCAATAATATCAGCCAACAACACGCAGATGTGTAATGGTGCTCGCATTATGGCCAGAAAATTTATCAATTGGTGACGAAACCATAACAGGTACAGCCAAGACACGGTATACCACAGAACATAAATTACACACAGTTGAACCATGAGCCTTGCAGTGTGTCCACCATGCTCACAAGGTACCATTCTGCTACATGTACACACTTACGTAATGCTTGCTAAGCTCTACAGCATCACATGATGTAAACTTTATGGTAAGGCTCTGGATGAACAAAGACCACACCTTCATGTGGTTCTTAGCATTTCAGTACTGCAAATACACCGCTGCAGTGTTTACAAATTCATCAAACTAGCCGTGCCTCGATGGGGTGGGGGGGGGACGGCGAGTACGGCATTGTTAAGCTGTTCAAACTAGCCGTGCCTCGATGGGGTGGGGGGACGAGTACGGCATTGTTAAGCTGCGTAATAGTAATTCCATGCCTCTGACAGTAAGGTGGGAGAACAAAGTAGGCCTATAGTCTTGCATTGGAACATCATACACGGAAGAATGCCATTATCGATTGATGACGTTACACACAATACATGCAGCCAAGATAAAGACATTGTTTCACTGCTACAGTACGGCCACTTGTGGAGAAAAACTAAATCATCTTGACTCATACAGATTCCTAGCGGTTTTTGTGTGTGTGTATGCTGGGGAAGAGGGGGTGGTGTCTGCAAGGAGATGTAATTACATAAATATGGTAAGGGGCCAAACAGCATGATAGTGTTTATTTCTCTACTCAGAGATAAATCAAACTCTTGCAAATCGAAGTGTAATACTGTAATCCAATTCCCGGCAACTTCGAATAATGGCTCCACTGTAAAAATGTCTGTCTTTTTGTTTTCTACAAGAAATTGCAAAATTCAAATCAGTTAAATCTACTTAGATTTTACTTGACACACACCAAAGTTAACAATATGAATTATATCATGATACTAATTACTAATAAACTTTGTGAAGCAACTACAGTGGAGAACGGTTAAACCGAAAGAAAATAAGAATCCCCGATTTTTTTCTTGATCTTTGTTAACAAACTAGTGCTAAACCAAAATAACCCTATGGTTAAACTACTTAAACCGAAAAGAAAATTGCTGGATTCAGAGGCCAGTCCACTGTGATTTGCCATACATCGAGTCAAGTCACTGTATCACCCCACTACAACCCCCCCCCCTCCCCGGCCCCTTTAAAAAATGAGAGCAGAGCATGCTTCGTTCTGCCCGGTTGTTAGGCCTACATGGAAGCGGCAGCACTACAGGGATAGGGGGAGAGGGAGGGAGGCCTATAAACTCACGAGTCTGAAATCAGACGGCAGCAGACGTGACGTTTGGCGCATCGCGACTAACCTGTCATGTAAAATGTGTGACAACACTAGTTATCGCGGACAGCGCATTAATTTCATGGTATTGTATATGGTAACGGTAACGAGATCGGCGGGACGGTGGTTCTGTACTGTCCGTCCACATGTATGTCCTCCTGTTCTGAGAGTTAGTCCACATTCACCCGCATATCCATGCTTTGAGTGTGCCTAGGCCTGAGGAATCGTCCACCCTCATTCTCAGTCAAAGACACAGAGCTAGCGAGGACGTGTTGAGTCCGTTTAGCCTGTGCGCTTACATTATTTGTCCTCTATGATAGTGATTTGGGGTGCCTCTCTTGAAACTGGCATTTTTCAAGCCTCCTATCGCTAAACCGAAACTGTCTAAACCGAAAACAAACCCGTAGTCCCGCCGATTTCGGTTTAACCGTTGTCTACTGTATTTTGAATATGTGGCCAAAACTTTTTTTCTTCTTTTTTTTTTACACTGAATTTTTGCAAAAGTGCACAGAATCAAATGAGGGTTAGGATTATGTTTGACTCCCCAGCCACAGTAATCCTTTTCTTGGTGAAAATGTTGCAGTGATGTAATGGCAATGTTTTTGGGTCACAAAAAGAAACCTGTTGTATTCTGGATGATGCATCCTACATGCATGTTATGCTAATTGCTGATGGATTAATGATACTGCTCAAAGGCTCCATAGGTTTCCGGTATGTCACTAGAGTCTATTTCATCAAAAACTCCTTTGATCACTATTGAAACTTAGTAAGTTTTTATAGGAAGACACCCCCACCCCCCTCTATTTATCACTGAAATTCAAATAACACTCAAAATGAAATATATATTGGCAAGGCAAAAACTAATGACATGTTTATACCTTCTTACTGCTGCAATAGTCTCTCTATTTTTGAACTTGCTAAATCTCTCACAGTAGTTCAGCGTCTTCATAAACACCTCAGATTGCTCTTGTTCCTCTTCTGCATTTTCATTCTGCTGTTTTCTGCATCAAAGGATAAGACATTTGATTCAACCTGTGTATCAAAAGATGCTGATGGCATAACTTAAACAATGCATGAACAGTTACCATAGATGAAATCTGTCTGCCATTTAAAATCCTTCAGTTGAGGTGAGATTTTTGATCCTCTGCTAGGTGAACATTTCCTCTAAGTTCATCCTGTGTTTATTGTGTTCACGAAATGCAAAACAATAATAAATAGAATGAGATAATGTAGCAGCCATATGAAGTGGATTCCGAACATGGAGATCTATGTTCTTGTTTCTTTGTATTCAAGGAGTGTATTTCACCCCAAATGGCACAAAATTACAACATACTTTGATTTTATGCACAACCCTGATTTTCTTCACAAATTATTTCCCAATTTTCATCTGATCTAAAAATCTATGAAAAACATTTCCAGCAAGCATACCTAGCTCTCTGGAATGTGTATCAACACAATGCCTACCTCAGACTTGCATTTATGTAATACATTTACTAAATCGCGGGTACAGAGCAAAATTGTCGTATCTCCAGTGATATGAATAATGGGAGCTTACTCAGAAATACCACAATATTGGTCTCAAGTATGGCATTTTTAAGGGAGATACAAGACTGCTTCCCTGTTACTTGGAATTGGTTAAAGACAGTGGAATAACAAAAAAATTGCAGAAGCAGTTTGTCATTATTACAGTATTGCCATTATGAACCCCAATTCATATCACTGGAGATACAACAATTTTGCTTTATACATGCGAAATATGCATTAAATCTGGCAAGCCATGACATGTTTACATTGGCGAACATGAATCCCTCAGTGCTGTAAATACTGACAGTCCATACCGACTGTGCTAGAAACACTCCAATTTCAGCTTCACTCTCATTCTTAACTTAAACTTCAATTGTATCCAGCTCTTCACCATTAAATTGTGGACAGTTCATACAAGTAATTCCTTGCTTCTTGAAAATAAATCACTCAAATAAATTGCTGCAACACGAGAGTGAATTTCACTATATTGTACATGTATAAATACTTTAAAAATATTACGGATCAGTTCCACCTTATATTCACCTGTGATCAAGAAGCATCTGCACTTCTGAAATAAGTAGGGTTTCTGCATTTTCAAATTCTGAAATACAAGAGGCAGTTCAAAAATTAATTAAGGATGAATTACTTGGGGAAATTTACTTTCTCTGACTACCCATTTCTCTGATTTTGACAGAAGTGTGACACACAAATGCACTCTCCAACCCTCTTCCCCCGGGCAAACAAATCCCAGAAATTTTAAGTGCATCGAACAATTACACAGTGAACTTGGCAGAGCTGCAAGTACAAGAGGCCACAATTGTTTTGCAGTAACTAATGCCTAATGGTGATTTGGAAGATGAAGACATCAAACTGAAGGCTTTGGGACAGCATAATGAAGGAATCAAGGTCAGCCAAATAAGACTCACATGCCCTGGATGAAAAAAGACAATACAGCCAATACAGGTTTATAAATTACGACGCCGCAGGTGTCATTTTTCACCTATTTTCAAATCTGCTGTTGACCTAGATTTGTATGTGCTCTATGCATTGCATTCTGAAAATTCATTTCCTAAACTATCTGAAACATAATTTCTTACATGGCATAGTAGATCTATAGCATAATACTAGTCCAATCCACTTATCTCGACATGGCTTTTGTCGACATTCTGGGTAACTTGACACAATTTTTAAGTCCCAACCTGTTCCTTCTTTAATACTACTAAATATTTCCCCACATTTCAACGTGTTACTCCATTCTTTCCTCTTATATTGACACATTTCTCCCCGACCAGAGCACAACAAGTGCACTAGATGCGGTGCTCCTGAAAATGCCCATGCAACTCCCCGCATATAAGACCTCTTTATTTCTTTTAGCGGTGTTGGCGGGGAGGGGTAGGAGAGAGGTATGGACACAGAGGATGCCCCTTGGCTTCAGTAACACGAGTGTGGAGTGCCATGCATAAGCGCATGGTAATCAAAGTACAGAGTATACTGAGTATTTTTTTTTCCCCACAAAACATTCATGCGCCGTTGATAATAGGCCTTGACCTCGATCTCTTGGTTACCTGCCATACTGTGTGTGTATTGGTATCATCACTTCTTCTGAAGAAACAGCAATTCTCCAATATCGGCAAATCTTTGCCACGCAACTGTTCCACAAAACAATGACATTGGAGGAACGGGTGACAGTATGCCGGTAATTAAAAGAAAAAGGGACATAATTGCCATATTTTTTGGACACTTTCCCCATAATGGTGATGTTTGATCTCCCCTCCCTTTTTCTTTTTAATCTGCTATTTCGACTTTCTCTTCACCCGACGCAAGTCAAACGGTCCCACTGATGTTGAAATATTAGGATTGCACTGTAACAGCCTCTCCATAATAATGTTGGTGGCCACAGTGACCAATCTTATTCTTATGACTGAATTCATCAAGTAAGATTTATTTCCACAGAAACACATTAACATACATGTATTTATTTCTTGGATGTGTATCAAACTGCTAAGTGATAATTAAGAAGTACATGGTTCCTAATGTCATACTGTTTGAAACTGTCAACATACAATTTATTTTGATCCCCTTGAACTTCTCATGACAAATACTCCACTCACGACGATGATAAGCTGAAGTAAATCATAAGCTTCTTTTTTTTTTTAAAATTTGATCACAGCGAGTCTTTTTTACTGCATTTGCGTAACCCACTTCCAAACTGACACTATGCACTATGTGAATTTCATTTTTTTTTTCTTTTTACAATTCAATGAACTTGAGAGCAGACCTGCCAACCTCGAATGAGCAAAATCAGGGATGACAGGTGTCAAAATTCAGGATTTGGGAACAAAATTCAGGGTCAACAAAAATAAATTGTTACTCACCTCCGAAGGTTCCTACTTTGCAGTTTATTGAAGCACAGCTATAAAATAAGACCACCACAAAGTTCCAAAAGAATATTTACACTGTTTACACAAAGTTTCAGAAGAATATTTACACTGTTTACACAAAGTTTCAGAAGAATATTTACACTATACAGTCATTCTCATCTCTAGAGATCAGTGATGTGGAGTCGCTAAAAAATTTTTCGACTCCGACTCCAGGCTTTTAAAAAAACACGGCTCCGAATCCGACTCCAGGCTTTGAAAAAAGTCCGACTCCGACTCCAGACTTTAAATAAGTCCGACTCCGACTCCAGACTTTTAATATTGTTTTTGAAATCACTTTATCTGGTAGACAAACATCAAATATTTCATTTTTTTCCCCCACAATTCTACAAAAATAATGTTCACATTTTTAGATGTACAGGTTAAGTGTTGTCAGCAGTATTCCACGATGGCACAAGTCGATTATGCCTGATTTTTGTTATTTCAGCAACTTGGAAATTCGTAAAATATGCCTTCTGCCCTGGTGGGACCGTTGGTTGTTACAAGTCAAAAACATAAAAGCATTAACTTACGTCATTGTGGACTGATGCTGGTGATACACCCAACATAGCAAAATTCTATGTTTTTCAGGCATTTTTGCCTGCCCTCCTGATTGCCTAATTCAAGCCCTGCTAAAGGAATAGATCTAGAATTTCAACTATCAGATTAAGCTAGGCTAGATTAGGTAATCACTTGGCTTGGAACATTTTCTTTCTTTTTTAACATGAATTATTTTATGGTTCAACTCCGACTCCGACTCCAGCCAAAATTTATTTTCCCGACTCCGACTCCAGTCGAAATTAATTTTTCGACTCCGACTCCAGCAAAATGTACCGACTCCTCGACTCCGACTACACATCACTGCTAGAGATCATTGAAGGCTCTCCATGGTAGCTCTCTTTGCATTCCTAATGAGAGCATCCTCAAATCTTGTATCAAAGCAACATTTTGCTTGAGCTTGTAGATGCGTTTTCTGAATCATCAGACTAGCAAGTGTCTTAACTCCCATGCTGGCCCTAAATCGGGATGCGATCGTAAATCCGGGATAGCACGGGCCGTTTTCGGGATTCCGGGATGAGGGAAAGTTGGCAGGTCTGTGAGAGCAGGGAATATTTGGTAAAATTCCAATATTACAATTTTTTAAAATCACATCATCCCAACTTAATATGCATACTTTTCTATCATCTGACTGAATTTATTTACCAAGATATTGACAGGATTAAAGGCTTTTGAATACATCTTATGCCAGATTGCACTTTTTCATGTCTTCAGCAGATAAAGAAGGAGCAGGCCTACCATATGAGTTACATAATTTAAGTTGGGCACATATTTCAGGTTCTGAATGTCAATCTCCAGGCCTTGCAATTACCATAAAAACATCCACCCAGAGTCGGGGAGCTGCCCCCTGTGACCCCCTCCTCATGGACACTCCTAAAGTCGCTTATCTGTAAAATCCTTATGGCGTGACTTGAATAGTCTCTAGAACTTTTTCCCGCAGTTTAATCTCTAACTAAGCCATTCATCTTAAAAACTAAAAACATCGCTGGAGAGGACTAACTCACCAGGGAGGCAAAGTCCCCCGTGAACCTTACGCACGGCCACTCCTAAATTCCCATCCAAGTGGGGATCTGTATACCACCCTAGTCTGGAATATTTCCTCACAGCTACAAGAAAATCTGGCCATGAGATGTATTTGTAACTATAATGTAAGTCCCCTCAATTGGGCCCAAACTCTGCGTGCATGTTACAATCTAGTTTCATCAATACTAACACATTCTACGACCTGAGAATAGATCTGGAATCTACCTCACTCTTTCCAAAAAACAGCAACTCAGGAAATTTGCCATTAGAATCCGTCGATATCGTCGGATAAAATTTCCCCTAGGATTTTTTTTATCTGTCAACATAAATGTATTTGCGAGTCATCTCCCCTGATTCTAACCCTTTCTCCGTCCTCCTCCCTTGTTCCGTACATCCCGACGCGATCAACGTTCGTATTGGGCGAGTGTTGATAACGATATTGAAATTGGAGAGACTTGGAATTTTATTGATTTAATGGATAGATACATGGCATAGGAAGGTTCAGGTCTAATCCATTGATATGGGTCTTGGTTTGGTCATGCTTATTTAGTAAGACTTTCCTCGCAATTGTTCAGGGTTCTCACTAGCGTAGTTGTATTGTGAGTTGCGAGTTGTTGTGAGTTGTGTACTGCGCCTAACAGGCTGCGTCACAATTTGCTCTGAGATAGAGAAAGAGAGTCAGCGAGACAGGGCGGGAGAAAGAAGTGAGTGTGTTGAGCGCTTTGCCGGCGCTCCATTCTGCTCTGTGGTTGACAGGTTTCTTCTGTAAAGCGCATAGAGCATTTTAAAAATGGATATATGCACTATATAAAATAATTGAACAATAATAATAATTAGGCAAATGGCCATGGTTCAATTCTCAGCACGGCAGGCTTTTTTTAATGTCTTTTTATTAGGCATCAATCTTTTTTTTTTTAAATCCAATAACAATGGAAGAAATCCAGTTTTGTTGTTTTTTTTTGTATCTACACCTGTCAATCGGGGGACAGTGGTTCGATTCTCAGTTGGGTAGACTTAAAAAAAATTTTTTTTTATCAGTAGGCCTATAGATATTAGATTACAGTAATAAAATTGTAAATCTGTTTGGTATTTTTTTTTGGTAATCCAACAACATTAGGAATAAATCCAGTTTGCTTGTGTGTTTGTTGTTGTTGTTTGTCATTAGTTAACACCAATACCTGCGGATAAACCCGAGCTTTATCCGCTAATACTGTTGGCGGCCCAAGATCTGCCGATAGTGTTGCCGGATAAACCCAAGTATCCGCCGATAATATTGACGGATAAAGCTGGGCAGTATCTGCCGATAATATTGACAGATAAAGCTGGGCAGTATCCGTCGATAATGTTGACGGATAAGGGCAGCCTTACACTAATGCCCATGCCTTTAACCCTCACCCTGTGCGGGGCGGCAATAGTTGGTATTGACTTGTAAGTGCTCACGCCGCACGGGCGGCAAAAGTCGCCCAGGTCAAGCTGACCGCGCCACGCGCAAGCCGTATTTTCATGCGTCGGGTCACTGACCTTTTTGAGACGTAACCACCGTGTTATTGTTCACTGTATCTCTTCTAAATCAAACGCATTGTGACATGGACATGTTAACCAGTGAACCACTGGTCGGAATCACAAAGACTAAGCTTTCAAAGGCTCCCCCCACACTTTCAAAAGATGTAACATCGACAAGTGAACTGTTGCTCAACAAATTTGCAATATTATCTCATTTTCTCACAAGCTGACTACCATCTGGAGTTGTCTGTATCTAAGAGCCAATCAGAAACAAGCTCTGAAATAATCTTTGCCTCAAATGCCCACATTGGTTTATTAGTATGTGTCAATCAGGATGAAACCATTTGTGTACTAGTAGGGCTTGGGAGGGCGTGGCTTGTTATCATGCTTCGTCCTCACGAAAACTACGTCCTCACGAAAACTACAGCTGTCAGTTTGGAATCATAAGTCAGATCATTGGTTAGAGACTGACAGACTAAGGTTTTGCTGGTTAATTCATTATCAAGTGTGATAAGACATAGCAGCGAATGTTTTCATACCGATCAATAAAAACCGAACTACGTGGACAGCGTATGTGGTCATCGTCTAGCGGCACGGGTCAGTGACCCCAGATAAGATTCTCCGTGAGTAGGGTCACTGACCGGGCAGCGGGCTTTACGGGTAGCGCGCGGGGTATGGGTTAATGGTCCAATTTCAATGGTTCAAATTGAAGCATTTTTCTTTCTTTCACTTTATGAAAATATAACAAGATGCTAGATCTAGATCTAGACTAGATCTAGATTTTTAGATCTAGATCTAGATTTAGACTCTAGATCTAATCTACCTTTTTGATAAAACAATTTTTTCATGACTATTGCTAGAACTGGATCTAGATCTAGATCTAGATCTAGACTAGAGATCTATTCTAGCCTAGTAAAACCTACAGGCAACATTTAGGATGTAGGCTCGAGGCCTATCTAGATCTAGATAAATTTACAGACTTTCGTGCCTCTACAGAAGTATAGCCTCGATAGCCTAAAGAACTTTACCTAGAACAATCTCAACAATTCCCTGACAATGAACAAAGTAACTTTGTTCAATGGTACTTTCACAACTTATCAAACAGACGGTATGATATATGGCCCACCTTTGGGAAACTGAAGCTCTGATGCATCTTCTTCTTGCGTATCGTTAGATGAACTTTGTTGCGCTGCTTGCGTCGCCATTTTGACTCACACTGTTTTAGTTGCCAGCTACACAACACTGTTTAGCATTACGTTATTTCGATTAAATTATTGATTTGGGGATAAAATGCCAAAAGGAAGCTAAGGCTCTGACATCACACATATTCGTAAAAACTGTAAAACATTTTGTATAAATCTAAACAAACCAAAAATGGTGAAAATAGATAATTATGATATATATATTATTATGTAAAGCATAGGCTTCCTATTTCTATGACTTAAAGACATCTGAAAATCTGGTATATATATATAATCTATATAAATATCTATAGAGTCATGTGACAATCATGTGACAGTCAAAAATGGCAGACGACGTCGAGCCTCTAATTTTGAGAAGAGGCTTGCCGATAGAAGAGAGGCCTCACCACGGCAGTCATAGTTCTGCCGTATCAGATGGGCCTATTTGCCGTGAAAAGGTTACATGAGCATTATTTTCATCTCAGGTTATTAGTAACCACACCTTTTAATTAAAAAAGAATATAATCCGAGTATTCCGAATCTCTGTTTTGCATGGTAAGTCAGATTGAACTGGCTTGCCAAACGTTCAGCTCAGGATCACAATTGCCTGTTTGGAAATAACGTATGATATTATTGCCTTACTCGCTGCGAATGAAGAGATGTCATAAGAAACATATAATTTTGCAGCGACTGAAGCAGCGTTGCATTTGGTCGGACTTAATGGAATGTTTATCTTCTCAACCGATTTGGAGGGCTGGCTAGATCTAGATCTAGAGGTGCAAATGTTGGCAATGTCCATTTTGATGCAGACTGTACTATTAATGTCCTTAATAACATGCTTGATATGTTTAATTGCAGTAGTAATTATTGTAATATCATTTATTTTATCTTGTTTCATATATTCCGGCACAAGAAGGTTTACGAAGTTGAAAAGTCAGGTTAAAATAAAAGAAAAGCAAAAAACTGGAGATAAAAGAACCAAGCCATCAGCTGCGGTGAAACTTCATGTCGTCACTGCTTTACAAGTCATTTTTGAGCCTTTGAGAGATTAAGAGAAAATTGTTTCTTTTCCTTTCATTCGATGACTTATGCAGTTATGATTGGATATTAGTCATTACATTTTTCTATTGGCGCTTTTGTTTTTCTATATAATATTATCTGATAACCTACATGCTCAGGAATGCAATGAACCATCAGCTGCCTTTTACTCTTAGCATAAGTCTGACTTAGGCTATGCCATTATCGTAGAACAGTAAGGATGTGCGGAATACCAGTACCACCGCAGCCCTGAAATAAGTTTATGTTTGTCTGTGTTTAGCCTGGCATAAATGGATACCTTTGAGTAGTTAGTTACTGATATGTGTTTTGTATTCTCTAACAAATGTGCTCAGTTTTTTCTTTGATCCTCTACAGGCCTCTAAATCTCATTTGGTGCTGGCGGTTGCTGCATGTGCTATTGGCAGTGCGCTGCCAGTCGGACTTAATATTGCCATATTAAATGCCCCCACTGAGGTGAATGTTGGAGATTGTATGAACAAATTATGAATGATAATACTAACATATAATGTCATTTATAATTCATATATTATATCTTCAGGAAAGTCATGTGCTTGATAGATTTTAATAGCAAGTCATCAAATAAACATTAAATGTGATTTTTAAAAAATACTGTAGTGACAGAATACAGTCGACTCCGCATAAAATGAAGTCGCTTTATGTGATCTTCTTTTTGTATGATGTTTTTCTTTATCCCTTTCCCAATGCCTCATTTCCAAGGGAAAAAAACACTTAGAATGACATCATAAATACCATGCTCACTCGGTCACCGCAGATGGGCGATGTTTATTGTGTTAGTTTAGGCACAGTGCTACATATGCGAGTGTGACCAGCGGGAGGGTGAAGAAGGGAGGGGACTTGTCTATGATAGGTGTAAGGTGTCCATTAATGCAACTTTCTGATTATGACATTGACATTGAAATGCCAGATTGGGCTGACCAGACTGCTTAAGAATTAGTGTCAATATTATGTTTTAAGTTTTATTCAGCTCTGTTGAAACTGTTTTACATACGCCTACCCAGGTCTTACAAAGTCAGGGATCGCATTATTCACAAGATACCCTCATGTAGATGGGAGGTCTGGATCCAGCACTACATGTAAAGTGTCTCTTTGAGTTTGATGTTTTATGTTGGCTTTCAATTTTCATCTAGAGGGACCTAGTAAAGTATTATTACCTGTCTTGTTTATAATGAAACAGAGCATTCTCTTTTAAAATGTTTCATATACCATCACTTTGAATGAATGTATACATTTTTTAAACCATAACCCTTCACACACCCTAATATACGTAGCCCTACAACAAAAAAATCCCCTTCCCTCCTTTAAAAAAAAGAATCACAGTCTTATGCTTAACATGATTTGATGGATGGTGTGATGTTATTTATTATGTCCCCCGGACATCATGTTAAGCAGTGTCGACTGTATTGGTGTGAAAATTATATCAAGACTTCTTGTGTCCATCTAGCTTCTATGTTAAAATTTCCATCTATGAAATTATGAAAATTAAAATGGGGCAAAACTTTTCCTTGATATTCATAAGAAAAATTAAAGTAGTAGATTAATGCATAACTATCAAAATCTGACTGGCAGGTGATCAAAGACTTTTATAATCAGACTTACTTTGAACGCAATGGAAACTACATGCCTGACTTCCTGCTGACAGTTTTATGGGCCATCACTGTGGCATCTTTTGCTGTTGGAGGAATGATAGGTGGCCTGTCTGCGGCTTATTTTGCAGGGAAATATGGCAGGTAGGTGTTCAAAATTATCTTAGATGTGCAGATTAGCCCCATTTTGGTTTTCAGTCTCAGTTTTTGACTCAGATTTGGCATATTTAAATTTTAAAACAGCGGCTACTTTTTTTATGTTCAGGGAAAATCATATGAAAAACACCCCCAACCCACAGGTTAACCTGATGCGCCTTCCATGTTTGTTGGATTGGCTATGTTCATGGATATACTACCCAGGCCTTGCTGGTGTTAGGGGCAATGAGGTAGCTTATCTACCTGCTGGCAACACAATGTCCATGGAGACCTGCAGCATGACAGAAATGAGCTCATGCTCATGCTCATGCTCATGCAGAACCCATCCAATGCGAGCAGATGAAGACACTGATTCCCCCCCCCCCCCCCCCCCCCTTTATAACCAGAATGATGGAGGTGGGATACTAACAGGGCGAGGGAAGAATGTGCGACAAGATTTCTTGAATTCTTGACCAAGAACTGTAACCCTACACAAGTCATGAAATATTTTATGAGTACAAAGAATGGTTTCAGAGAGGAGAGACCAAAGAAAGTTGTGAATCAGAATGAAAACTTGATGCATGTATGTGTAATGCTGTTTTTTGTATGTGACGAAACACATGATTCCTGTCATTGAATTGACATAATCCAAGACTCAAGGGCAGAATGGACATATATATAATTCAGTTGTTCAGTTATAAGTATGACATGAGGTGTTACTGGAAGTAAAAATGTTCTTTTTCTTCTTAATTTGTCGAGTATACCGCCTATGTTTGAATTATGAAGCTTGCATCCACTGTGGTTTTTTGGTTATCACTTTGGTTCCAACCATAATTTGTGTTGGCAAATTTGCAACTGTTATGTATTTAAAAAGTAATTTATTTTATTTTTCAGAAAACGTGCCTTACTGGCCAACAATTCGTTGGCATTTATCTGTGCGGCACTGCAGGGCTGCAGCAAATCTGCCAAATCCTTTGAAATGCTAATAGCTGGACGTATTGTGGCTGGAATATATTGTGGTGGGACTTTCTTCATGAATAATTCAGTCTGTATTTTTTGGATCTAAGACTTATAATGCAGGGATGGGACAGCAAAATTTCCTGAACTTTTGATGTGATGAGTCCCTGCCAACCTCGGCACACACATGTACAGGCCCACATATGTATTGGACAACACACAAGATAGTGTTTACTCTTGACAAGGCAATTCCATTTCTAGAAAAAAATAAATTTTTAAAACTCTGGAAATATATGGAAATTTGCAGAGAATTCCCATCCCTGTATTACTGAATGATTTGCTCAAATCATTCCTGAGTACTATGATCTACATTTCTGAATATTTAACTGGCTGCCTACTTTCATCACATGTGCAATAATAATTGGCACTCGACACTGTCTTTCCATCATGGCAGATGCCCTGATGGTGATCTTAGAGGCTTCCTAACTCAACCCCAGGAGTGGTTATGCGATTACGGGTGTTAATGTCGCCATTTTGCTTTTGATTGATACCAGAGAGAACATTTTAGCACAGGAGATTGATTGTACATTAATTTTTTTAACTGCAGGCCTGGAAGACACCTCATTTGTGTATTTTTTTGTGAAAGAAACGATGCACTGCAAATCATGAATGCCCGACTTAATCTTTTTGATTGTTTTCAGTTTTGACATCCTAAAGTTGTTCCATAGTGTTTGTTACTCCAGACAGTTCAAAATTCAGTGAAATAGAGGAGTCTGTCACCTTTCATCCCTCAGAATGATTGTTTTCATCCTTTTTTCAGCTTCAGTCACACCTTTATAGACCCACAACAATAAAGGATAGATAACATTTTTTTATTTGCAAAACATTAAAATCTGTTTTCAGTTTTGAACACATACTTTAAAGATGAAACAATTCCATACATAAATACATGTATAAAAGTTATGCACTCCTCAAAATACCCTAGTTCTTTCCCCGATACCCAAGGAATAAATTGTGCTGCCAAGCCTGGTAGTTAGTCAGTTAATGGATGATGTGGATGTCACTTGAGAATATTTTGAGAACAATGATTGCTGTGAATGCACTACTACTATTTCCTGTTGCACCCACTGGTGCTTAGGGCAGCAACAAAGGATCTCCAGCCCTGTCTGTCCTGGGCCATCTTTGCGAGAGTTCCCCATGAGTGATTGAAGGATTTCATCTCTGCCTCGATTGTTCTCCGCCAGGTTGCCTTGGGTCTGCCTCGCTTGCGCCGTCCCTCCGGTGTCCACTGAAGTGCTGTTTTGGTTATAGAATTTGCTTCCTTTCGCAGCACGTGTCCAAGCCATCTCCATCGTCTCTTCGTGATGATGTTGGCTATTTCTTCTTGCTTGCATCGCCTTAGTAGTTCCTGATTAGAAATCTTGTTTGGCCAAAAGATGCGGAGAATCCTACGAAGACATGTGGTGTGGAAGGAAGACAACTTGGCGAGGTCACCTTCTGTCATTCGCCAACACTCTGATCCATACAGGAGTGTGGATAGGACACAGCTTTAGTACAGTCTGATCTTGGTGTTGATGCCGTATTGTGTCGATTTCCAGATGTTGCTCATACTTTGAAAGACAGCCCTTGCATTTCCCAGCCTACTTTGGATGTCCTCCTTTGTGCCACCCTCTGGTCTGATAATGCTACCAAGGTATTTAAATTTGTCCGTCGTGGTGAGGTTCTTGTCATCTACTTGCACTGGTGCTGGAGTGTCTACATTTAGGGTCATAATCTCTGTCTTCTTCTGGCTAATCCGAAGGCCTACTTTGCATCCAAAATTATGTAGTCTCTGCGTCTTATCTTGCATGTGTTGGTGACTATGTGACAATAGCGCAAGGTCATCCGCAAAGTCCAAATCCTCTAGGTTGTCGAAGAGTGTCCATCTGATGCCTCTTGGTGCATCCTCTGTAGTTTTCCGCATAATCCAGTCGATTACGAGGTTAAACAAAATTGTTGACATCACACATCCTTGCCGTACACCAGTTTTCACTTCAAAGGATGCATCACTGTTTCCGACACTGCAACTGAAGTTCTTGTAAAAGCTTTTGATGAGTTCAACAAGCTTGCTGGGAATCCCATAGTGCCGAAGAATGCGCCATATACTCTCTCTGTGGATGCTATCGAAGGCCTTTTCGAAGTCAACGAAGTTCACATAGAGCTGCCTTTGCCATTCTGAACACTGTTCTATGATGTTTCGGAGTGTGAAGATCTGGTCAATGCATCCTTTCCCATTTCGGAATCCGGCCTGTTCCTTTCTCAGTGTCTTGTCCACAGCATCTGACATACGTTGCACAATGATCTTGGCAAGGATTTTGCTGGGTATAGAAAGGAGAGTGATACCACGCCAGTTTTTGCAATCGCTGAGTGCTCCTTTCTTGGGTCTTTTCACTATTCTGCCTTCATTCCAGCTCTTTGGTACTGCTTCTGCTTCCCAGATAGCTGTGAACAGTGGCTGAAGGATGGTGGCTGACTGATCCGGATCTGCTTTGAACAGTTCTGCAGTCAAGTTGTCTTTTCCTGGGGCTTTGCTGTTTTTTAGGCTCTTTATTGCTGCCACTATCTCTTCTTTCTTTGGTGGATCTATGTTGATGTCAAGGTCTTCAGCAGCATCTTGTATTATTATTCTATCTTCAGGTGGTGGCCGGTTTAGTAATTCCTGAAAGTGCTCTGTCCAGCTTGTATCCTGTTCTCGTTCTGTAGTCAGTAGTTTCCCATTCTTGTCTTTGATTGGAACACTTGGTCTTCCACCGTACTTGCCACAAATGCGCTTAGTGATCTTGTGGAGCTTACCCTGTTCTCCTCTTGCTGCTGCCTCCTCCGCATCTGCCGCTAGCTGTTGCATGGCTTCTCGTTTATCTTTCTTTACTAGTCTCTTCACTTTCTTATTTAACTCTGTGTAGCTATGTTGGTACCTCTCTTTCAGCCTTTCCGATTTCACTTGTAGGAGTTTCTTTTTCATGACTTTCCTCTCCTCGATCACATCCCATGTTCTTTGTTGGATCCACTCCTTGCTTTTCCCTTTCTCATTAAATCCAAGGCAGGCTACACTGCTCTCTGTGTACACTGTAGTTACTCTTTTCCACTCTGAATCGATTCCTCTTTCTTTAGAGTTGTTCTTATCAGACTCTCGTAGAGCCTGGAATCGGTTCTTGACTTGTATGTTGAAGGCATTTCTAACACTTGCATCTCTCAGTTTCTGAATATTAAGGTGTCTTTGCTTTGATGTCTTGATTCCGGTCTTGTTCAGTTTAATTTTGATAAGTGCTGCCACTAGATGGTGGTCGCTGGCTACGTCAGCTCCTCTTTTCACTTTCACATCTAGAAGGGATCGTCTCCACATACCGTTGATCATCAAATGGTCTATTTGGTTCTTGTCTCTTCCATTTGGAGAATTCCATGTAAGTTTGTGAATTTCTCTGTGTGTGAAAAGGGTCCCTCCGATGACTAAGTTGTTCAAGGCACAAAAATCCACAAGCCTTTCTCCATTGTCATTCCTTGTTCCAGTTCCATGTTTTCCTATTACTCTTTCATAATTTATATCATCTTTACCTACCTTAGCATTGAGGTCTCCCATGACAATGATGAGATCATGCCGTGGCGTCATGTCCATTTCCCCCTGGAGTTGTTCATAAAAGTCGTCTTTGTCTGTGTTGTCGTTTTCGTTGGTTGGTGCATAACATTGGATGACAGTGATGTTTGTGTGTCGTCCTTTCATCCTCATCCTCATCAGTCTGCTATTGACTGGTTTCCACTCCAACAAGCATTTGTCCAGTCCTTTCTTTAGGATGATGGCTACTCCTTCATGATGTTGGTCATCCTCTCTTCCAGAGTAGAGAACGGTTTCTCCAGTGGATGTTTTGATCCTTCCAGATCCAGTCCATCTGCTCTCACTTACACCCAGGATGTGTAGGTTGTAGCGCCTCATCTCTGATGTTACTTGTGCTAACTTACCCGATTCATACATTGTTCTAACATTCCAGTATCCAATCCTGGTCTTGGTTTTGGCGGTGTTCAGTTCCTCCTTCATCCTGCTAGCAGTTTCCTTTCGGCTTTCACTACTTGCATTCATACGAGTCGCGAGGTACTCAGAAGGTCCATCACATCCAGAACGTTGGTTTTTCCATGTTGCTGTTTCCGTAACGATTTTTGTTTCTCCAAGTAAGGTCACCCCAACAAGGATTTCAGGGTAGGGTTGTTAGCCCTACGCCCAACCCCCGAACCTGGAGGGCCGGTCTGTTCAATCTTGTCTGGTCCTTCCTCCATGACCTGTCCAGCTTGCTTAAAGCTATCAGGGGCACGAGGCCTCCGCTGGCTTAGCTCCTGGGATCACTGGGACACGCAAGCCACTCCTCCACGTCAAGGCATGAACAATTGGAGCAGTTTGAATGCACTGGAGATAATAAATTATTGTATTTTAAATCATGTTAAAATTTACAAGAGATGTGCCAAAACTTTGACAGGTGAAAATCTTTTCCATGTTTTGTACTGTACTGAAATCGAGTAATTCCTTTATTTTACTTCCAGTTATTACATTGTAGGCGGCTATTAACAAGACAAAATATTGATTTTTTTACACCTTTAAAATAGCAGAGTTAATGAATGTATGTAAATAATTCTGACAAGGTCTGTATCGTTTTTCATCAGGCTTGGATACAGCTGTGGCTCCTCTTTACTTGGCAGAGATTTCTCCCGTGGCTGTGAGAGGCTTTTGTTGTACCTGCAGCCCACTGGCCCTGACCTTTGGGGTTCTTGTAGGACAAGTCTTAGGCTTGGGGAATGCCCTGGGGACTGCTAATCTCTGGCCAATTCTTGTAGGTGTGTTTGATCAGAATGTTATCATGACAAAAGCTTTTCTCTAGTTTTGCCCAACTGGTTGTGGTCAAGACAAGTTGGAGTGTTGTCACAAATTTCTGTGGTGACATTACTAGTTTGTCTACCTTGCCCATTCCTCTAGGTTTATTTTGTTGCTGTTTTTGTTTTTAGATAAGTCTCGTACAACCCCTTTGCACGTTAATGTCCTAATCACTTGGTCAGCATTTATGAAATGGCAGTAATCTGTGCACTGGGCAGTGTGTTTAATAGTGACCACATTGCAGAAAGAAAAGAAAAGGAGGTGATCAGTCAGCGACACAAAGCAAACTCAAAAGAATATTTCTTCACCATTTCAAATTTTTGAATTGAAAAAAAAACAAAAAAACCTTCTGCAGGTCAGGAAGTCTCTTTTTAAATGTCATGCTAATTCTGGCTGCATGAGCCATGTGGTGCTTTTCTATTACATAGATTCACAAATGTTGAAGAAATACCCAAATGTTGTTACAGTTGTATAGGCGTGTCACTATGAAGGAATGTGGATAGGCTGTAAACTGAGTTGAAAGGCAGCAGCATAAGTTCGTTGAAGTTTCCATGTTGTGTGCCCGAGTGACACAAAGAGAGTGAGAAAGAAACAGTAAACAAGTAGTGAAATACCGTTCCATAGACTTCCCTGTTGAAGAGTTCATTCTATTCAGTTATTTCTGGCAATATAGGTTTTAATTTTTTTATTCATTTCTTGTTATATTTGCTCCAAAAGTCACAATAATGTAATTAAATTATGCCATATGGTATATGTACTTAATGTCCTCGGTGAAATCAAGAGCAGCTGAATCTGTATTGCATATCGCCTGGCAGGCAAGTTTCTTGGTGCTGAATTTTTTACCTACCAAGTATGTGCCACTTGAAGACATCAGTCCCAGAAGCACGATTCAGTTACAGGCCAGGTTTCAGTTTTCATGGAGCTTGTTCCATCTCATATCCAGAAATTTGTCTTTGGGCAAAATCAAAACCCTGTCACATTTTTCACATATTCAGTGATGTACGGAAGTGACTTACACTTAATGATTTTTCACTTCATGAACTACTTAATACCATGTCTTCATTTGGTTATAAAGGAGTCCATGGAATTTCCGTTAAATCAAGGTAATTTCAAAGTCTGGTTTTTTTCTTCTTCTTCGTCTGTACTAATCTTTCTTCTATAATTCGAATTCAAGCTGACCAATTTCCGATAATTTGAAGTCATCAAGCTCGCTCATCCCAACGTAACTTCGAATTTCATGCCTGCTGAAAACTTTATTATCCATAAAAGCCCAGTTCAAACACTTTTCGCACCAGTGATTCAGAGGAAAGGAAAGGTTAGAGTAATGTAGGGAACAGGGTGTGAAACAGGAGGGAGGGTTATGAGTATGGTTTTGTTACATTATATAATGGTCACTCATGCCACTGTTATGTGTAGCAAAGTCAGCCAGTGGGTGGGATAATGCAGTATCCCTACGGTCTTGCATTTGAACATCATACACGAAGGAATGTCTTTACCGATTGATGACATCACCACATTACAGTATCCTGCTTACATAACATGTTGCCAAAATGAATGCAGGTGGCAGAGTTTGCTGGCCAGAACTTCTAGGTCTAAGCCATTCAATGCTGCTTTCATGTTAATGTTACCAATACAGTATGATCCCATACAGGGGCCTGCGTAAGTTTTTTTTTTTTTAATTGGGGGTGGGCATCTACAAGACGGGATGGGGCAAATAACATAATGTTTATCTTCCTCTTAGGGGTAAATCAAAGTCTAATCTATTTCCCCCGACGTCTATAAATTATGTGGACTCCAATCTATGTATTTAATTTTCATTTTGAGTCATTTCTTCCTCCTGTTCTACTTTTGTTCTTGGTCACTAATTATGTATTTTTTGTTTTGAACTCTTGCACATTTCCAGCTTTCTCTTTACTTCTTTTATGCTAGCATCACCAGCAGTGCCAGCTATCTACAGTTTGCTGACCTTCACCTTCTGTCCAGAGTCTCCGCGCTATTTACTAGTCAACAAGGGAGATGATTTGGCAGCCAAGAATGGTCAGAGCCAGTTGTTGTTCTTATTGTGGTTTGAGGTAGGAGAGATGACTTTGTTTGGAGACTTAATGGCTGGCAGTGTGAAATGGATGTGCACAGTTTCATTAGAAATAATTGTCATTTTTATTTTGAAATCTCTACGTATCAGGATCATCTTAGTGGTCAAACCAAATTATCTTGACTGGACATCATATTATATCATAACAATATCTGAAATATCTGAGGAAATTTCTGAAACGTGGGTTTATGACATAGAATCAGTAGTACTTGACAGCCAAATGCATCCAAGCTGAGAAAATCTAACAGTGTTATGGTTAAGACAAACAAAAACAACAACAATAAAAACACTATTCCTTTAACAGAAAATGATAGCAGACATAAAGAAACAATTTGGCAAAAATTCAGTTTGATATTTTCATTCTGAACCAGAAGTTTGCCAGATTTTCTCAACTTTGGTGGCTAAAATGTAGGACCAATTCTTTGCTGTCACCTCACAAATGATGTTTTTTCATTTTTTTTTAACCTTTATGGATTAGTAGTTATGTGAAATGAATTACTGATGTAGTAAGGGGAAAACACAATGACATGAGAATGCGGTAAACTTTCAGTTTCCTTTGCTGGAATGTTATGATATTTAGACAAGCAAGATACTTTCTTTTAATCTTTCCACAGCATTGACATGGCTGCGGAAGACAACGGATGTGGAGGATGAAATGGAAGTGATGAGGAAGGAGAGGATGGAACTGCAAAATTCACCAAAAGTTTGTTCGTTGTAGCTCATGTGTTTTACCATTAAACGCAATAGAAAAATACAAAAAAATACCTTGTGATTAAACTGTCCAACTTAGTTTGCTTTTTCCACATTTAATCAATTTTTTTCTCTTGCCTGAAGAGCTGACATTTTTAAACTTGGCTGGTTTTTCTACATGACTGTCAGTAATTGCTATGAAAATTTTGTCATGTAAGAATATTTTCTATTTTGTAAAAATAGATTTGCTAGGCAGAAAGTTGGAGGAGATAGAGCCCTAGGAAATTTAATTCAGAAAAAGGGCAGGGCATTTAGGGGTGTATGCCTAGTTAGTGCTCAGATAAGCGATTGTGAAAGAAGGAAGAAAGACCATTGACCTGAGCCCCACCCAGGTAATTTGTCTTTGGTCACCCAGGTTACTTATCTTTCTTCTTGCTTTCACTTTGGCTTTCTAAGGACTATCTTGGCATACACACCCATATGCCTCACCCCATACGAAGAGTATTTTCTGTACCTGTGATTATTTACCCAACAATGAGAATGTGACCTCTGCTCCTTGTTTTTATTTTCCAGTTCAGCGTGAAGGATTTATGGCAAAGTCCGAGTCTGCGCTGGCCACTTGTTATTTGTGTTGTCTTACAAATGTCCATGCAGTTTTCGGGATTTAATGCTGTAAGTTGATTTTATTTTTTTTAACTATCTAAATAATTCCTTGCCTTGATAATTTATTGTGTAAACTTTTAGGCCTAGATTGTAGTGTGATGCAAAATATATAATGAAATCTATTTTGCTGTTGCTGAAAAAATTTGCAGGTCAAACTATTTTCCAGTTACAAATGATGTTTTTTTCATCCTCGTCAAGTGCCATTTAAGAGTGAAGCAACTGCTTTTGAATCTGCAGTAGAACTAATGCAATGTTAAGCAGGGTTTCTGTGCATCCCTGCAATTTCAGGCATTCATGGCAAAGCCCTAGAATTTAAACATTAGAAATAGCAGTCTAGCCCTCGATTTGCTGGAGGTTTAAAAAAACTTATAAAGTTTAAAAAAGCCGCACAAAAATACATAGATAAGTAAATTTTCTCTCATTTGTTTGCATTTGCTAACCCTGGAAATTAACATTTTAGCTGTGGAATGCCCTGGAAAAACATTGTCAAAGAGATGCAGGAACTCGGGCCAAGTCTATGCATTTTTTGTCTGTCAGGTTACCTATTATTCGACCAGTATTTTCATGTCTGCTGATCTGTCCGAAGCCAACGCTCAGTATGCCACTGTGGGTACCGGAGCCGTTAATGTCATCATGACATTTGTAAGTGCCTTGATTGTGGACTATGTCGGACGTAGAACTTTACACTTGATTGGACTTGGTGGGATGTGTATCTTCTCCGTCGTTTTGGTTGTGTGTCTGATTGAGCAGGTATGAGTAATACCCTGAGCATGAAGCTTTGTAGTCGTGTGGGTGTCAGTTTTTATAGGCTACATACAGATGACACTTTTGATTGTCTTATTGTAATACATAAAAATTATCCCAAATTCCCAAATTATAGTTTTGTTTAAATAAACTAGGTTAGGTGCCTGGCATTCCCCAGGATAAATCTCTCCTTTCACTGTTCTCGCTCTCTCTCTCTCCCTCCCCCTACTTTCTCTCTCTGTGATCTATACCAAAAAAAAATGATTTCAATCATAAAGTGATACTTGGCTCTGTTAGAAATCATATTGTATAATTCCAAACTACAACATCTCTCTGTCAGTGAAAAAAGGAGGAAACAAGAAGCTAAAATTTCAGAGGTGTACAGTATATTTCACATTTAGAAGTTAATGTGTTACTGTAATGATAGGATGTGAATACAATGTAATCTTTTCACTTTTGTTTTGGCCCAATAATGTGACCTGCGTAGCCTCAAGTGTCCTGGCTATCATACATCACAGTGGTTGCTGTCCTGCTCTTCATGATGGTCTTTGCTTTAGGGCCAGGTAGGACTTTTGTGCCAATTCAGCACATGAAGCAATAAACTTTGGGCTCCTGATACATTCAGTTTATACACTATTCAGCAGCCACTTTCACTCCTGCGCATAAAAATATGGCAAAATAAAAGCCATGACTGGAAAGTAATTTGTCAAAGAAAAAAATATTATTTGACCGTGAGGAGGACATGAAACTATTGAAAGGTAAATGCAAGTTTGGCTTAAATCTGACTTCTATAGGTAGAATGCGCATAACATCACAGAGTGTTTTTGTATTGGTCGTCTGACACTAAAGATGGCCGGTGGATCAGCTGATTAATGTAACTTCAAGATATGTCTAAGTGGTTAAAATGCCTGCTAGTTGCATTGTAGTTGATTGCTACGACAGGGTGGAAAGGATGGATCCAAGCTTATCAGATTCCCTACCATCAGCATAAACAAGAGAAAGGAAGTGAAAGAATTGACCGAACATCTCCCATTGAACATGTACACATGTGCCATTGTTTACTGTAGTGCCTACTTTTAGCTCGCCTCCATTTGGTTCGTGGTGCTTCCTGTGGCTCGCAGTGCAAATCAGCCCACGAATCAAAATCAGTGCCACAATCGCCATGTTGATGTTCGGGTCCAGACACCAAAGATTGTGGATATGCTCATTCTAACTATAAGGTCATTGTGTAAGAGCAGTATTGATATAGTTTCTCTCCTTAGCCCGTTCTAAGTGAACATTGTTTTCATTCAGTGTTTTGCACAGGTTGGTACTGCAATGCTTTTCTAATATTTTGGTTTGCCTGTTGTATCCTATAAAATGCAAAGAAACAAACTCAAAATCAGGCTACAGTCTAACAAATACAAAATTCGTTAATGAAACTTAGAGTGAAATATAAGATTTCAAACAAACTTAAATGACACTCTCCAAGAAAATCAATGTTGATTCCACTTGCGGTAAAAAGGAGGCACTATAGAAGTAAAGATAATATAAAGAAACATTTGCATGCGATTTCGTACCACCCAGATCATATTCTTTTTTCATACACCAATCTAACACATCACACGCTGCAAAGTTTCAAATTTTTCATTGTCACCTTTGCTCTGTTAGTGTTATGATGAGGTATCCGGCATTACCCAGGGTAAACCTGTGTTCCCACCCGTCTCTCTCCCCCTCTCCAATCTAGATAATAATCCATAGTCTTGCTTCGGAACTCATGCACAGCAGAACACCATGCACCAACTGAACACTTGTTAAATACAGACTCCTCTTGTGGTGAGCTTGTCAAAGGAGCACAAAAAGAAATCATTGTATGCATTTTTACAACTTTTTAAAAAAATTACCTGAAACTTGGATAAACACAATAAGTCAGTACTAAAGTAATTGGGTTAGATTGGTTGACACTTGAGAAATAAATAATTGTAAGTTTTGAAACTATCTTTCAAAATGCAGCGTCAAGCAACAAAAGGGCCAAAATTGCACCACAATTAATTACTCCTGCCACTATTTCTTTTTTTGTAAGTAGATAGTGATGTTCATTGGCTGTATTTGATGATACAGGTGCTATCCCATGGTTCATAGTGGCTGAGTTATTTGCTCAGGGTCCAAGAACAGCAGCTGTGAGTGTCTCTGTCGCTGTAAACTGGTTGTGTAACTTTACCGTGGGCATTGTCTTCCCACTTCTTCAGGTAGGTCAACAGAAACAGATGCTGTAGCAGTATCACTTTCTTTCTGTTCACACTGGGGCAGTCCATGAAGTATACATGCTGGATTTTGACTTTTTTTTTTACCCTCCCCTGATTAGGGTTTCATACATTTGCTCCCCCTCGTAGGTGTGGCCAGCAGACGGTTGAAGGTCCATGATAAAGGCTCTGTTGTTTCAGAACTATAAGTGGCATTTTGCATGGGCTATTTGACTGTTTCATTACAGATGTGATTATCTGACAACTGACATTTTCCTGAAAAAAAAAAGAGTAAATTTTACTTTACTACCATAATTGAAAAGTGTATGTCCCCCCCCCCCCCCCCCCCTTCATATGCTAGAGGCAAGCATTGTTTCTTACTTTCTCTTTCAGAAATCCATTGACAAATATTCATTCCTGCCCTTCACTGTCATGTTGGCGTTGTTCTTTATCTTCACATTTCTGTTTGTACCTGAGACAAAAGGAAGAACGATTGGCGAGATGACCATGATATTCCAAGCACCAGCATCATCGTCTAGTTCCTCGGATTTACTGGTACACTCGGATGTTCAGAACGATACAATGGTCACTGAAGACAAAAGCTTTGGCAGTTTACCCATCCAACGGGAGGGGGTTGCGATGCATGGAAGTTTGCAGAGAATCAGATCACAAAAGGAGGAGCTTGAAGATTCTCCACGGGTTGGATTTCACTAGCTGGTACACATGAAACAGGCCCAACAAACCATCTTGCTGGAATAGTGTGTCTGTTGATTATTAATTTTGTTCATTTTCTTGTTTATTAACCCTTTCCTCTCTGAGGGATGCTCCCCAATCCACCCACATATCCCAAGTTTTGCCTTGGATTCCATGCTGAGATCCTAAGCAACTGGAGATGTTCATTTCAAGACGTACATGTGTTATTAACAGTTCATTCTTTTTTATATAAAACAGACTTAGTTGCCATGAAAAATTGTTAAAAATGAAGTTAATTGGATAAAGATTGCAATGCTTTTGTGGATTCAAGTTTTGTCAGCAACACTGGGAGACTGTTTGTCCAGATTAACTCAACAATCTCACTGGCTGTTCCCCTAGATCTATCTATTATCAGCCCCATTCTCTTTCTCTGACACTTGTGCTTCATTGCCTGATTCATTTTTGTCCTCCATATGGAAATAAACACCAGCAACAATAGTATATAAAAAGCTATGCTAAAGCTGTTGCTGTAGTCAAAGTTTTTACCAAAAATCATGTAAAGTTTTGACCATCAGTGTCTTAAGAACACCTCAGAATTTCAGAATGCAGTTTTCACTAAAAAATTCAGTGCTGTTTGGCAGCAAATGACAATTATGCCAAATCATCTTGCTTGCTGTCATTGCAGTGAAGCATGTCTGTCGAGAGCATATTTTGTTGCAGTAGAGGGGAATTGGTAAGGGTATATTGAGACGTTTTAGAGAGGAATTGATAAAGGCGCATTCAGTCGTGTTAGACAGGGAAGGGTTAAATCATATTTTTGTTGTATTTTTACTGAATCTTATGTATTTTGTTTGGCTGTGTTGACAACAGTATGGGTGTTTTGGTTCTCCACAAAGTGTGAACATTTTTATGCTAGGCAAGCAGACATTTTAATTCACCAGTGACTGTTGATAGGGAGTTATGAGTGGCACTTTGTAGATCTGAGAATGAAAATTATCCAAAGCAACGTCACTTCTCAGGGGCTATAGTAAACACCAAAATGTATTGTGAAAGCCTGTTAGTTTTGATACAGTTCTATTTCAGACAAAGCCTATTGTTTCAAAATGACATGTATTGTCTTTGAGGGTGAGAAAACGGCTGATGCAATGAATCATAATGAGTAATGATCAAACCTTGTGATACTTTACATGCTCCCAGTCTTCCTTTAGCTGATTTATTACATTCTTGATCTTTACCACAGGGTTTTCAATATACAGGGTGATTAAAAAAGAAAGAACCGATTTTATGATGCAATATTTTAATAAGGAAAAGCAATAGAAAACTCAAGCAAAGTCACAAGTGTTGTATGGTACTCACAATCAACTTTTATTTCCTGTCTTACAAGTGTTCAATGTGGCCACCAGCAGGAGCACAGGCAACATCAATGCGATAAGAGAATTCATCCCAGCAAATGCGTCATAAAATTGATTCATTCTTTTTGAATCACCCTGTATATCTCACGGCTGTTAACAAGCAGTAATCTAGTTGCCGAGCGGCCCGGTCCGCTCTCCGTATCGTGACCTGGTCACGACCCAGGTCAACGGGGTCAGCCGCCTGTGTTCACGGGGGATTCCCTTTCCCGCGGAGCGCTTTTATTATGTTGTATTTTTCGAGTAACAAATGCAAACACTGCGCTCAAACTATTTCATCGACTACATTTTAATACATACATGCTAAATAATTGACATATCATACACGCGTAAACGAAATTATACATCTGTACCAAATACTGTCACAGAGATAAACAGCTACAAAGATGAATAGTAATTTAACAAATGCGTCAGAGGTCATAATTTTCAAACTTAAAATTTAACGTGATCTCCTCCCACTAGCGAGAAGAAATGAACACACAATAATAAGAATATGTAACATTTCTTAACTTACTTGACTGCATTATTGAGAAGTTCTTCAATTCAGAGTTATGTAGGATAGAATGTAATGTTAAATTTTCCATAGGCTCAAATTTACGGCGATCCTGCACTTGGCATATTACACATAAAAAATACAGTTGTACACTCGCTTTATGTAGAATTTATTGGTCTACTTCATTTTCCTCCGTTTAATGGGTGGTGCAGAGGCCAAGAGTTCTGGAGGGATTTGCAAATTCTGTGACTTAATGACAGTTTTCAGCTACTGTGTTTCACAGTTTCGAATGGCTGCCACTCGTCTGTCTAATTTGGCCACAGATGCGTGGAAGAGCTCCCGCAGACCTCCCCTTTCTTTCCATATTCCGAAAAAAATTATTTTTTTTAATCAAAAAGTGGGCTGGCGTCTCCAATACGCAATAGACGTCTGACCCAGGTAAACGGACAGTCAGCTGGCCATCACTTGCTTCTAGAAGTGCCGCGTTCTGAAAACCCCGATTTAAAAAAAAAAAATCAAACATGCTCTGGCGTATTCAATACACGGCAATAGACGTCTGACCCAGGCAAGCAGGCCTTCCCATACCACCTTCACTCCCCCACTCGCACTGGGTTATGGCACACAATCGTCATGTAACATCTCTGGTGGGCATCAAAGTGAGTAGTGTGACACTTCCCTAGACATGCCGGCGCCTACTAGTCTCGAAACTGTTCTCCGGGAAAACCTCTGAATGGGCATTACCGCTATGCAGGTGCCCCCCACGTTACTTCCTATCCAACCCTCCCTACCCCCCAACCGAGTGGGCACGTACCCTACTGCTCAAAGAAAAATACATACAACTGTATCGGCCAAGCCACACTATGAAAAAGCATAATAATCAGTAATTTTTGGTTTGGTCGGCAAAAACTTGACTTAATTTTTTTTCTCTCTTTTTTCCTGGAAACGGGGAGATTTCAAAGGAAAACGGGGAGGGCGGGGTTTTGTCATAAAAACGGGGAGACTCCGGCACGGGGAGACTTGGGAGGTCTGGCTGTTTCTAATATGCTTTGTTTGTTTGTGCGTTCCTGTGTTTACTTGTCAACGTATGAAGTAAGGTCCGTATTTGTATGCTTTCCTTTTCCGAAGTTTTTGTTTTTTTGGTAGTTCTTCCACCGCATGTTCTGCACAGTTCATGAAGATATTTAATATGCAAGTCTTCTGTGTGATCTTTCATTCTGAATACTGTTATTCAGATAAAATAAAGAAAATCTACCTTCGCAATGATGTAAAAAATAGCGTGATGGCGTCTTCAGCAACACACTTGCCAATGCTGGTCAAGTTTTAAAAAATCATATAAAATCACACGTGTACTGCTCAAACGTCAAACGTGCACATTTTATTGAGTATCCATTTTCCGACTGGAATAACAAATAACTGTAGAAAACGTGGGCTGAACTGCCGAGATATTTAAATCCAAATTAAAATAATAGTGAAAACTGATTTTCGGATGAATAGAAACATACACTGAATAAATCCTTCGAAATAATTAACACATATAAACTCAGATGGAGGAAAGTTATATCGGCTTGTCGGTAAAAGGCCGGGCTTTAAAATGGCATCTCGGACGGGGGGTCTAGCATTGCTTGATCGGGAGATATCGGCATGTAAAGATATGCAGAAATTAATAGAATCGCGCTACTCAGGCAGGGCCAGTGAGCGCCTCGCCGTCACGGTAATGACCGTGGCAGACAGATATTTATTACCCCTTCACGGGGGGTCAGCGGGAGGCTACAGCAGGCAACTAAAGTAGCGCTTTCGGTGTCTTATTAACAGCCGTGATCTACAGCTGGTTCTGTGATTCATTTTCATTGATCTTCATTTCATTTCTTGCTTCATTCCTGTGTCTTACACCACCACTTGTTGATGAGATGTGTTCTTTTTATCTTGACAAAATATTATAAAAACCACAGAAAAACTGTGGGGTCGCAGCAGGGCTATAAGCAATGTTAAAATTGGGCAAAAAGAAAAAGTTCTATATAGCGAAACCCTGCGTGAGAAATAAAACCCAAACAATACAAAGCAAACTAAAGAGAAGACAGAAAATGCGAAAGCCGAACATTTGAGCATTTTCTATCTTCTCTTTAGTTTGCTTTGTATTGTTTGGGTTTTATTTCTCACGCAGGGCTTCGCTACAGACAACTTTTTCTTTTTGCCCGATTTTAATGTTCTTTTTATCTGTTTCCATGGGCAGAAACCAAGACTTACTGTTGTTGTGCCACAGAACAAATTCACATCTTTCCCCCACATGTAATCAGATAACTTTCATGAAAAAAGGGCTGGCGTGTTCATTTATCAGGAGTGTAAATCTTTCAGATTTTTTCATTTTGTTGAATTTTTAGGGTAAATTCCTAGATCTAGAGCTAAATCTATCCTTATTTTTAGTTATTTCAGGTTGTTTAAATCGAAAGCTAAAAACTGCGAATAAAAACAGTTAATTTCACAACTACATTAATACTATTGTCACGATATTGGTTTGCTATTTATACGATGAACTTTCAGAGAAAAATTCTCTGACGGATGAGTTTCCTTCACTATCGTTAGTCCGAGAATCTCCGAAGTTTCAGAGGAAAATTCTCTGACCCACGAAAATAGCCTTGGCCTAGCCAAGCGGGGAAATAGATGCAAGGCAAGGAAAGTAACTCTTATTGTTTTTAGTTGTAAACAACATCGCGGCGTTTCGTTTTCAGAGAATTTTTTCTAATGTCTTTTGCACCCCTGATTTATATTGTTTGTGCTAGAATGACCACACCACATGATATAGTCAGAGGTTTTTGGGCCATCTATGTCTGATCAAGTTTGGCCATTTTTGACATGTATTTCAAAGAAAAGTCAGCAGAAAAGGACAGCTAGCAATTTTGTCTTTCTCCAGACTTGTCAGATTTGAAAAATGTGTGTCTTTTTACAATGCATATTTATGTAGTTCATTATAATTATTATTTTTTTTTTTTGTAAAACACAATCTGGCATAAAATTGATTTGCACTGGACAAATGTTGCATGTATGTGAAATATGCTGGGAATGAAAAGGTTGCAGACTGGCTGATCTGTGCCTTGGGGACAAAAATGGTTCAAAATGTATTTTACCTTGGTACCTACCTGTACCAGCTTTCCACCTCAGTGATCACTGAATATTATCTGTGTTGTGAAAATTCAGCTGAAAAGGAAATCCTACAGATTACTGTCTATTATTGCATGTTAGCATGGTGATACATGTATCTTGATTTGGTTATGTACATATACAATACACTGATTGCACAAACTTAACACATTTAAATTTGCATTTATATGGAATCAAAAGAAAATTTAAAAAATGTTTTATTACTGCAGCTTTTCCTTATTTATGTAAATGTAGATTTATGTTATATGTTGTATGTGAGGAAAATGTTTCACAATGTGTTGTTTATATTGTTGATGTTTATTGTCTTTGTTGGCATTCCTAAGGGAAAGACAAATGTTGCATTTATATTCATATGCCATCCATTATTATTATATTTAGACCTGAAACATGTATATATATCTCATCCAGCATCCTTATGTCAGTCTCACACAGATATGAATAGGATTTCTGGAGGGCTAGTAGTTTTACCGTATGGGTGGATTTTCTGCATCAAACCAATGGCAGTGCAACGTCATATCTAGTGGAGCTACATCGCAACAATGGCACTGCTATGAGCAAACATGAGGTCAGATCTACATTGGCCGGGCTGTGTCCTGTATGGGTATTGAAAAGCTCAAGACAGCAATATCGCTGATCATCAATAAGCAAAGTACAGTCATCGTGATGATATTCATAGCCTTTTTGTGTATACATCGTCATGGTGCTGACCTTTTGGCCTAAGTCATTTTTTGCACTTCTGAGAAAATCACAAAAAACTTATTTAAATTCTTTTGCAGTGCAGTCAGACTTAGGCCAAAATGACTCTAGGTAAAAGTGCCCATCATCCACGTTGGCTGAAACAACCCCAGAACCAAAATGATCGATGTCTATGAATGAGTTAGGCTTAGGCCATTACAGAAAGTTTTATTTCCAGGATAATGGCTTGGCACTTTTGAATGATTTTTACATTAATAGATGCACCATGGATAGGGCAATGACGTAACAGATACATTCTGTTTTGGCCTAAGTCTGACTTAGGCCAAAAGGTTAGCACCATGACGACTTGTAACCTTATCCTGTGATTCCTTATCACTGGACCGGCAGCAGGGTTGCCAGATGCTCAAAAGGCCTTGTGGCCAAAACCGCCGGCAAAAGTGGCCAAATTATGCCTTGCGTGGCCAAGCTACAAATTATCTTTACACCCCCATGAAAAACTTTGCAGTTTTGTTAAACCAAAAAAAAAAAAAATTGATCCGGCGAAAAAAAAAAATTTTTACGAAAAAAAAAAAAAAATCAATAAAATAATTAATATAAAATATGGCGCCTACCTGATGGTATCTTTCACATAATATAATGTGAAAGCACTGTGTCCATTTCCATATCCAGACTTTCGTCATTGGCATCTGAATCTGTACTCGTGGTTGCTGTTGTATTGGTGTACATTTCAGCTTTAAAAAGAGAGAACATTTCCTCTGAGGCCTTAAAGTCTGTACAACATTTTTCTCCAAATTTTAAAAATGTCCTAATTCTCAAAATTGCCCCCAGCATCTTATTTCCCATTCTGCAACGAGTTTTTGTTTTAATACTTGTGACTGTGGAAAAGATCCGCTCAGTCACAGACTGCATTGCTCACTGGTGTGGTTAAGCATCTGAGGGCATATTCTGCCAGCTCCTTGAATGGTCTAGTGCCTAAACTGTTTTCATACTTCAAAATTCCAGTCCAAAACTGAACACTGTCGACGGGAATGGTGCCATTGAATACAGATTCAGCAGCCCAGTTTACGTGCAATATCTTTCTGTATTGTTCTTTTGTTGTTGAATCCAATATCAAATGGGGCAATGGCAATGCATCGTATCCGAGTCGATCAAGCTGTGATAAAATAATCCTGGGACTCAGCTTGCACAAGTTCCTAAACACATTTTCAGCTGGTGGAAGTCTGTTCTCCACTTGAGAGACAGCCTCGAGTAGAAAACTATGGCACCGCTTGGAAATTTCATTCACTGTATTTCTTGCCAAGTCACGGTTTTGCTCCAAAGTCCACACTTTCCAGGGGTTTTTCTTTTCCATGAACATCATAAATCCTAGCCCTTAAAGACTTGTGATGAAGATATAGCTCTTTGGCCATCTCTTCTGGGTCAGCATTAAGTGCCTGGAAGAACGCATTTACTTTTTCGAATTCAGAAACAATAAGTGATAAAAAATGGAAATATAAGAAATTCACAGGGTCATTTAGCATGTTAAGGATCATCCGTGCTTTATATCTGGAGTCTGCGTTGCTTGCTGGTTCAGCTACCATAAAGTAAGCCCTCAGTTCCTCCCAATTCACGATCAAGTTGTAAATAACCTTTCCTCTCACCAACCATCTTGTTACACAAAGTTTTTGAAATGGGAGTGGTTTTCCTTGTTGGTCGTTGTTTGGGTCCATAATGACAATAAGCTCTTTGAAAGCCTCCCTTTTTATAATACTTTTTGAGAACCATTTTGGAATTTCTTTCAGAAGAAAACCCAGATTTGATGGCATTTTTTCAAATGTGTGCTCAACACAAAGAGCTAATGAATGGCAAACACACTTCATGAGTAAGCAGTTTGGCGACACATCGTAGAGATTTGGAAATCATCGAAGAAGAAAAGGATCTAGGTGTCCAAATTTCAGACAGTCTCAAGCCTTCACAACACTGTACTGAAACTGTGAAAAAAGTAAATTCCATATTGAGGGCTATGAGAAGGTCTTTTAACTTCCTCGACAAGACAAGTTTCAAGATTATGTACAAAACCTTTGTGAGGCCACACTTTGAATATTGTGCCCAAGCTTGGAATCCGTACTTGAGAAGGGACATCGAACAGATTGAAGGGGTGCAACGCAGAGCTACGAAGCTTATCAAGGAGATACGAAACCTGCCATACTTAGAGCGCCTCAGCATTCTAGACATACAACCGCTTGAACAGCGCAGACTCCGGGGCGACATCATTGAAACCTTCAAATTATTAAAAGGTTTTGAAGATGTCGACTGGCAGCAGTTCTTTATCAAGTCCACAAGCCTACACCTTAGAGGTCACAACCTAAAACTGGCAAAAAGAAGGTGTGCTCGCCTCCCAAGGCAATACTTTTTTAGCCAAAGAGTGATAAGCACTTGGAATTCACTCCCAGAATACATCGTCCAAGCCGATAGTATCAACTCATTTAAAAACAGGCTTGACAGATATTGGAAACATCGAGATGGGTCACTTACTAGCATTAGCTATCCAGACCCATTAATCCATAGGTATCCATAGGTATAGGTATCCCTAATTCGGGACCACACAGAATTGTGTTGTCCCACCATCACTGATGCCCCATCACTGGCAAATCCTATGCACTTTGTAAGGTCCAGGCCTACTGTTCCTAGTTCTTCCTTTAGAGCATCAAATAAAGTTTGCCCTGTTGCTTCAATCACATTCACTAAACCAACGAAAGCTGTAACGATTTTTGCTTCTATCTCGTCAACAAATCGAATACACACACAAAGGGTTTTCACAGCACCTAGATCCGTGGATTCATCTATGAGTACACAAAAATGTTTACCTTCAACTCTTGACTTTAGTTCATTTTTTAAAGCAACACCAACAACCTCAGTAATTAGTTTGCTGCACTTTGTTCTGTGTATTTGTATTTTTGCCAAAGTACTGCCTTTACCGTGATGTCCTAGTCTCACCAATGTGATCAACAGCAATTATGGAGCAATGGCAAGCTATTCCTACTGCAAGCTGAATTTCTGCTGCTTTTACAGATTTTTCAGCTTCTAAGTCGCGCCTTGGAGTAGATATCACTGGTAATGGTTGAGTCATTTGTGCCCCATTGATCCTGCCTAAATGTTCAAATGATGTCCCGTGCTTGCCAATGTTATACACTTTTGGTAAAATGCTCTTTCGACATAATTTGCAATAAGCATTTCCATCTTCTTCTGATAACCGTATGAATTGGCTCTCCCACTCCTTATTATATTTCCTAGATTTGGAATTGTCATGGTCGCCTTTCAATTTCTTTGTCTTGTGTGAGGAGGAAGCCATAGCTATAACATTAAAAACTCTACACGTGTCCTAAAAAACAGGTCTGTAAGGTAAGCAAAGAATCTAGTCTACCTACAGAGAATAGATCCAGATTTAAGTCCACACAAAAATATTTCACTAAGATGTATATGAAATCCTTTCAAGATCAGCGATCTACAGTTTGGGTGGGCGTTCAATGAAGTCAAGCGAAAGTGAAAGTGAAATAACTGAAATGCAGTAGGTCTAGAATCCTAGATTTTCTAGCCGTCCAGGCACAGCCAAAAGTGAAAGTGAATCAATCGAAAATGCGCGCTAACATAAATTTTCCGGCCATCCCAGAATGCCTCTGTGGTTGCGCAGAAGTCTACTTCTTAAAACTTTGCGCATGTGCGATATGGGAAAATGCCAAAAGAGCGACACATTCCAGAGCATGAGGGTATCAGATAATATTATAGAAAAAGAAATACACTGTGCGTGAATAGGAAAATACAATAATCCAAAAGAAATGTAAAGGCAAATTCTTGATGATCGACAAAAAAAGAAACAGGTTTTACTTAATATCTCAAAAGTGTCAAAATGGCTCATGCCATTAGCATAAAGCAGGGTCAATATGTATGATATATATGTCACGCATAATGTGTACAGTTGCCTAATGTGTACATTAGGCAGGCCAAGTTGCCTAATGTGTACATTAGGCACGTCCTCTGCCTATTGTTTAACTTAGGCAAAATGCTTGCCTAATGTGCACATTAGGCAAGGTTTTCAGATTAGGCAAGGGCATTTTGCCTAATGTGAACAGAGACAATGTTTTCAGATTAGGCAAGACCATTTTATCTAATGTGAACAGAGTTATGAAAGTATCAACTCACTAGAGTGAAACTATAAACAACAAGCTTAACCACACAACAATGTGCCTTAGTCAGTGTGTTGCCAGTGAGTGAAGTGAATTCAGGCCTTGGATCACACAACACTATGCCTTAATCAGTGTGTTTCCATACATGACTTGAAATTCAAGAGGTCTACAGACGTGTGCACACTGTCTTTTTTTTTTTATTCCATTTCAATTTTGGTTTGGATTTGATTCTGCAATCTACCACAGAGCGTGACTTGATCGAAGGTAAATATTATTTATGTGATGTATCTCTCTGTTGTTTCAGTCTGCTATTTTATTGCTGTTGTTGTTGTTGTTGTCGTAATTGTTGTTATTGTTGTTGTTGAACACACGAGACGTCACTGTGAATTCAAAACAAGCCGTGGTGATAATCTAAAGACTTAAGGTAATTAGGCCTACGTTATTGTTGTTGTTGAACACACGAGACGTCACTGTGAATTCAAAACAAGCCGTGGTGATAATCTAAAGATTTAAGGTAATTAGGCCTACGTTATTGTTGTTGTTGTTGTTGTTTTTTTTGTTCCCGCTGTTGCTGTAGCTAAGTTTTTTTCCTTTCTATTTTTTGTTTCTTCGGCAACATCAAGTGGACCGAACTGCCTTCGAGACTAAGCTGAGGGAAACTGGAGGGCAAGGCTTCCAATGTTGTTCTGCAATCTACCACAGAGCGTGATCAAGTCATCGAAGAGTTACTCAGAATCAATTCTGTGTGTGCAAAGACAACTTCTGATTTCAACTGTAAAAGAAGGTTTGAAATTTTACGTGTCGGCAATGCGGACAGACTCATTCGCCGAAGGAAAGAGCCAGACGCTGTTAATTTTAAGTTTGTTGCTTCCCTTGAAGAAGTCTTTGACATTGTCAAAGTTGCTCACGAGACTATTGGACATGGGGGTGGTAAGAAAACAATTGCAGAAGTGAAAAAAAAGTATTGTAACATCACCCAAGAAGCATGTTATCTGTACATATCGTTTTGTGAACACTGCCATCAAAAGAAGGCAAGAAAGTTGCCAAAAGGTCTGGTAGTTAAACCCGTGCGCAGACATCACATTTTTTCCAGGTGTCAAATTGATCTCATAAATTTTCAAACTTTGCCTGACGGTGATTTCAAATATATCATGACTTATGTGAACCATTTCAGCAAATTTTGCATATTGCGTCCACTTGCGTCAAAAAGAGCAGAGGAGGTGGCAGCCAATCTTCTTGATATATTTCTGACATTCGGGGCACCTGCCATTTTGCAATCAGACAACGGGCGAGAATTTGTAAATGCCGTTATTGCGGAGCTATCAACCCTCTGGCCAGAAATGAAATTGGTGACTGGCCGCCCACGGCATCCCCAGAGCCAAGGTGCGGTTGAGCGCCTGAATGGAGTTATTCAGGATAAACTAGTGATTTGGATGAGAGAAAACAATAGTAAAAAATGGTCAGTGGGTCTCAAATTTGTGCAATGGCAAATAAACATTAGCCAACACGAAACTACCGGCTTTAGTCCATTTAAAATTACGTTTGGCAACGATCCGCAAGTTGGACTGGGGTCGTCTCTCTTCTGCCAGGTGAAGCTTTGCGTGAAATATCGACCGAAGAAGATATTGAGGCATTTTTAGAAACCAGAGGGGGAGATGTAAGAGACACAGAGGAAGATAACGACATAGAAACAGCAGCAATGGGAGAGATAATGACAGAAACAGAAGCAGTCACCGAGATGGTTGCTGTGACTGAAGATGCAGTGAGAGTGGAAGAAGCAGATACGACGACTAGTGCAATTATGACAGAAAGTGACGCAGACACAGATGTATTGGCACACGAAGACGTAGAGATGGCAGAGGAAGATGACGACACAGAAACAGCAGCAATGGGAGAGATAATGACAGAAACAGAAGCAGTCACCGAGATGGTTGCTGTGACTGAAGAGGTGGCATCACCCACAGAGGACAATGAAGTGGAAGATGATGAAGCCACTACAATGGCAGGAACATCAACATCAGCGGCAGTGGGAGCATCAGACATAGACTATTTCCGGCAAATAAGAAACATCGCCAATGCAGGGCAATCGAAGGCAGCAGACAGAATGGCACGTCGCGGGAAACAACTGCGTAGGCCATTACTTGTTGGACAATGTGCAACGCTTCGAGTTCCCGACGTGGATCGAGGCCCAGCAGATCCAAAAAATATTCTAGTGGTCGTCATCAAAGAACAGGATGGTCTGTACACAGTTGGTTGCCGCGAGGGAATACTGCATTCCAAACTTACATCAGCTGATCTGGATCGTATAGACCACGCTTTAATGACAGTCAATGATGTTCCTGAGGTTTATTTATCATTGAGATCAGCAACAGCAAAGGCAACTGGTGGTCAAGGCTTTCAGAAATGCCAATGCAAAACAGACTGTACGTCAGGAAGGTGTACCTGCTTAAAAAAACGAATGATGTGCAACTCTCGTTGCCATCCCGGCAGAGCATGCAAAAACGTCTGAAAACTATGTATTATTATGTATTATAAGTGCATTAAATTATGTGATTTTGTCCCTTTGCATATTGGACATTTGATGCTTTATAATTGTTTCCCAATATTTTTAATAAATGTTCTTCTTTTCAAATTGTTCAATATGTCTCAAAGCTATTGTAAACATTGTAAATGTTATGTGTTGTATCCTATTCTAAAAAGTGAGCGTGACATATAAATTTATTTACCAACTGTACACATTAGGCAATGTTATTCACTTTCTGTTCACATTGGGCAAAATGTGCCTGCATAATGTGAACATTAGGCAATTTTCTGCCTAATGTTAACAGCATTCAACACTAGGCAAACCATTTTGCCCAATGTACACATTGGGCAAATTGATGCCTAATGTACACATTAGGCAATTGTACACATTATGCGTGACATATATGTAATGGGATAGCCCTATGTCAGTCTGTAGTTAAGCCAAGGGAAGTAAACATGTTACTTGGTAGGGTTGCATCTTATACTCGAGTTGGCTCCCTGGAGTGCTCACAAAGTAATAAATTACTGTTTCAGTGTTTGATAGACATACTAGACCTTCCCCATATTTAGTTTACAATGTGAATATCATTATTATTCACTTATATGTTCTCCTTTGATGCATTCTCTTATTTTATTATGATGTAATGAATAACTGATGAGGTGTGCTGTTAATTTCCTGTTTTTTTTGGTTCTCCTTCAGCGCGCCTATCGGTTGGGTTTATTGTACTGTTTATTGTCTTGTCTTGTTTATAGTGGTTTATTGTATTGTCTTGTGTTTATTGTATTGTGGTTTATTGTGAATTGTATTGTGTTATTATTTGATTTGTTTCTTTTCCTTTTCTTTTTAATAAAATTGGTGTCCTCTCAAAACCTGATAGTTTTGTTTGTATGTTTAACTTAGATAGCTAGGGAGACCGCTCGTGCCCGTTCCTGTTACATTTTTGGTGTCAGAAGTGAGATAGCAAAAGCTAGGGAGAACCGCTCGTGCCCGACCCTGTTACATATATACAGTATATAGTACAATTATGTATCAGGGTTAACAGCATACTAGGTTTAGCAAAACTTTTTGTTTATGCGTGTATATTTATATGTCCCAGTATATTCTGATTTAACCAAAAGTAGAACTGTCCATGGCAGTCACATGAATTTTACTTGGAGAATGGACATGAAAATGACTAAGACAATTGAAAAGACTTGTAGGTCTTAGATATTGTATTTGCTGTTGTACTGTTACTGAATGCTGTGACAACAAATTTTCTGGAAACAGGATAATAAAGTCGTATATCTTAGCTTATCTTATCTTATCTTAAAAGGCGAACGTACAACAAATGGACATTGTTGTGAGTCGGAATGGTTTTGGATGTCCTTTATGTTCTTTATAAAACAATTAAAGATTTTGTATCTAAATATTAGTGTATCCACGGTCTTTCTGTTCTTGATTTTGGTCTCGTTTTGATATTGCTGATTTTTGGTGTTTGTTGCTTTTTTTTTTTTTCTTCCTTCACCAAACTAGACGAGGTTCCCGGCAAAATCCGGGATAAACCTGTGAACCCACTGCTCTCACTTTTTACGAAAGCTTCCCATATTCTACAGTTTTACCACAGATTTCGTTCGCACCAACTGAACTGAACGCGTATTAATACATCGTTACCGGTGCGGTGGGCCTTCTACAGGGAGCCAAAACAAAGATCATTGTATTTTATGTGTTTACAACTTTTTATTTAAAAGTACCTGAAACGTGAATCAATACAATCGGTCGATATAAAAGCGATTGGACTGGATGAGTTGACACTTTAGAACATTAGTTTTATCATTTTTGCAACTACCATTTAAGTTGTAGCCGCGAGCAAAAAAAGGGCCAAAATTACACCACAATGAATTACTCTCTCCACTATTTTTTTTTTTATAATACTAGATGAAGTTCCCGGCATTACCCGGGATAAACCTGTGAACCCACCGTTCTATCTCTCTCTGTTTTGGGTCTACAAAGCTTCCCTTATTCTACAGTCTTACTACAGTCTATGCCATGCGCTTCAGAGCACTACGCACTCATTTTCTGATCGGAAAATTGTGCGCACGGAAGTGAGCGCGAATCAACATCGATCGTTTCTGGTGCAGTGAGCTTACTACTGGGAGCCAAAACAGAGATCATTGTATTTTACATTTTTACAACTTTTATTTAAAAATACCTAAAACTTGAATCAACACAATCGGTCGATACAAAAGCGATTGGATTGGATTAGTTGACACTTAAGAAAATTAATTTTATAATTTTTGAAACGGTCATTTAAGCTGTAGAGTCGAGCAAAAAAAGGGGCGAAATTGCGCCACAATGAATTACTCCCGCCACTATTTTTTTTTATAATAAGATAAGATTCTCGACTAGTCTACAACATCTGCTTGTCTTTTCCAATAAAATTTGAATAAAAGAACATTATCCCCCCCCCTTTCAGTAAGCTTTGCTCGTTATGTTTGTGACGTGTATAAATTTAAAAGTACGTAGAGCATAATAATTTTCGCGAAAATACTTGTACTATGCTCACATGAGCGAGTTCGTGGGTATGCATGGAGGAATGTGTCGATTGAAACATCATGCACGAATAAGTAAGTTAGGACATACTAACTGAGGCACCCTGCATTATCCGGGTAAACCCGTGAACCCACCTATCTCTCTCTCTCACCCTCTCTCTTCGGTCTGGAAAAACTTCCCATATCCTAGAGCCTTACTACAGGTTTCATGCGCACCAGCACACAGCGCACTCATTTCTGGTAGGGATTTGCACTTTCGCTGTCTTTCAGTTTCAACTTCGAAACAAACATAATGCGCATGCGCAGATTCAATGAAACCTTAAAATGGCGAACCATGACTTGAAATAGATCTAAAATTGGGGAAAAAATAAATTTCCAATAAAAAAAACTACACCGATTTGAGACTTCTATTAAAAACTGTGCACCCCTACATCCATTCTGATGCACCATATAAAATTTGAAATCTGCGTGTTGAGTGGTTCAGAAGCCTTTTGCAACGAAAAATCTCAAGTCCACAAATATAATATACTATATATAGATATAGATGTAGGGGTGGATGTTTGAGTTATTGAAGTGTATGGCTTAAGGAGTACGACGGTGGATATGTTGGATAGATATTTAAACCGGTGGATGTGAATGGATGAGTGCGTATAACTGCGGCTAAATAAGGATAACTTGTATAAATATACATTATTATGCGTGAATGTATAAATAGACAGATAATATTTGCATGAATATGGAAACATGACTATGGACAAGTTAGTAAGTGGGCAAATTTGCAGGGATGATTATGGGCGTCCGTGGTTATATGTAAATGAATATGAAAAGTCAGTATGGCCTTGAACTGCTAATCTCTGCCTGCCAGCGATAATGAAGGAAGTGAAAATAACAAATCACCGGAAATTCTTTCATGGTCAGATGGAAGTGAATCAGATCTGAGGGGTGAATGTGTAATCAACCGTGTCCTCCTGTTGCATTAAGCCATTGCATTCTGCACAATCTCTTATTTAGTGAGATTTTACAGATCTTGTTGGTTTCAATATCAACACCTTTTTTTTTTTTTATAGAAAATACATATGTTAACAAATCTGCAGGAAAATTTGCAAACTATTTCTCGTTATGCCATTTTTTTTTAGCATGTTGTACAGAAAATATATATAACTGTATCAAAAGCATTTCTTGACCAATCCAAGAGAGAAAGTATCTCATAAATTAGGTCAGCTTTGACATGGTGTAAACAGGAATTAGTGGAAATAATATTATAATGTCCAAATTTCTTCAGAACATGCTACACAAGCACCACATGTTCAAATGTGGCAAAATCTCAGAGCAGCATAATTATGTAAAGTATGGTGAGAAGAAATTCTTCGCCATTTTGTACATAAAACGTCGTTAATTTACTCCATACGCCAAGATAGGATAGCTGATAGAAGGCTCGGAGGGGGGGGGGCAAGAGAGGGGAGAGTGGGATGGGGGTGCTTTTGTGGATTTGGCGCACGCCATCAGTAAAAAGTAAATGTTCGATTAATTTCTCTCACGATAGCAATATTCTGACTGACTCCTACCATTACTTACTTACTTAAACCCTTGAACCCCGAGCGGGGCATAGGTCGTCCACCAAGGTCCTCCACCTTGCTCTGTCCTGGGTTGCGGCCTCAATCTGACCCCCACGAGAGTCCCAGCATTTTTAGTTCGCTTGTAGTTGATCTTTGCCATGTTGTCTTGGGACGCCCGCGGTTTCGTTTGCCTTGGGGGTTCCATTTGAGGGCCTGGCGAACGATGCTGCCTTGGGGTTTTCGGAGTGTATGTCCAAGCCACCTCCACTTTCTCCGCTTGATTTACTCCTACCATTACTCAAACAATAAGACAAATTGGGCCCCCCAACCTCACCCCAATTCTCCCCCTACTTCAAAAAGTGTAATTTCAAAATGAATATTGAAGTCCAGTTCGTGTAATCAAGATCTCTGTTGCACTAGCCGTGTGTGAACTAAATGACATGTAGAAATCTCAGTGGTCTTACCGTAAAACGGTTGCTCCCCCTTACACCTTTTCAATGTTTATTGCTAAACTTCTGCCCTCAATTCCCCGTCAAGGAGGTAATAGAAAATACCAGTATTCATTTCACTTCCATCAAAATCAGAAAATGCCGTCTGACCTATTTAAGTGTCCATGATCATTCTGTTACCAGAAAAAAGTTAGGGCGATTAAAAGGGTTAAAAACAACATTTGCACAACAACTGACGTCATTCAACATCCGGGTCATGACGTCATACTCTTTCTTAACCATCAATAAAACGGGAGATAATCCACTGCAGTGCCACCAGGTGTAAATGCCAAGGGCAGCGAACCTCCTAAAATAACGACCTAAAACTGCAGTGCCACCAGATGCTACCGACCTTGCTCTAACCTACATCCGGTAAGTTCCTTACATTTTGTATTAACGAAGTACTTCGGTAGGGACACTTAGAGCTCAGGTTGTTTGTTTGATCAAAATTGACAAAAATTATATTTTTTGTACTGAATAGTTCCTCCTCCATTTTTCACTCTAGTCACTTGGAAACTGTCCCTACCGAAACACTTCCGTGCATTAATACGAATGAAGACACCGAGAAAACATTTCCCTGATAAATACAAACCTAATTATAGCAACAATATTTTATATTCGGGACTCAATGGTCGTGCAGAATTGTCTTCAGAAACGACAGATGAACTGAATGGTCAAACAGAACATGTTCGTCATAGCACTTTCAAGTTTTTAAAAAATAAATAATAGCCAACGTTCCTAAACGAATAGCAGCGACACGGACTGGAAAAGCTAGGAATGTTAGGGCGTGGAAGAAAGTAAGGTAGGCTACAAAAAATAAATTTTGCTTGGCATAATAAAAATTTGTACCGACAATTTGATTTGTTCATCGCTTACTGATTTTTTTTTTTAGGAAGCGCATATCCGTACAACATGTTGTACATGTTGTACGGATATGGACAGTGCATATCCGTACAACGCAAACAATTCGATGACGTAGAACACACACCGGAATACTATATTACTGACCTTGTTAATTTGCATAGTCTTTATTTAAAAAAATATGAATCGGCTTAGTAGCAAAACAATCAGACTTCTGCTCGGAGATTGCGTGATCTGCGCTAATAATATACTTGAGTGTGCGTCGATCACCAATGGCTACCCCAGCCCCTTTTCGCCTGATTAGTTAATTTGACTACCGCCCATTGATACAAACTGACTAGACCTTCACGCCCCCAGAAACATCTGACTATTCCATGTGTTGTCACTTTAAATTCGTGAACACCATACCAAGTTTTGTTTCAGCAATCTTCACCAGACGCGCTTTTTGGTAAACATGTTGTACGGATATGCACTATCCATATACTTTGAACATGCTGTACGGATATACACTTCCTTTTTTTTATATTAATGAATTTAAGTAAAAACCCCGAGTGTTTAGGCTTTGTAGTTGTCTTCAAATTCTCGGAATACACTTGCGATTCAGATCTGTTCATACAGAAGAAGTTTCTATTTGTTGTATTCGTGGGAAAAAAAGGTTTCCCGATTTACACGGTGGTGTATAATCTAAGATTAATGTTGTTTCATTTTGAAAGTTACACAAGGTACACAATACAGCCAGATTTCATGCCAGTTTATGGTTACATGAATGGAAGTCAAATTTTTCTTTGATCAATTACAATCACCACAAAACAGTTTCAATAATTGTATCTGTGTATAATGAATGATTCATCAATGTAAACATAATGACGTAATCCCTAGCCATGTCACCGTTCTTGATGTTGTCCATTCTGCTGATGACGTCAGTCTTCACCTGGTTCACACCCCTCACTGCATTTGTCAGTCTGTCTGATTCTCAGCCAGATGTGATTGGCAAAGGTGGAGAGACGCTCAAATATCCTGCAGAACATTCATTAAAGTGGGGCCGCCTCTGGCAAAATCCTCCAAGTGGTCAACGCCAAGACAGGGTGAGACTACGACCAGAATGGACTGAACGTAAAACAAACTGTACAGTGAAGTTACACCACGCCGATTGCTCTAATTTAGATCTCAGACAAGTTCCCCAGTATCTTCCTACAGATATTCAATCGTTAAATCTAAAGCACACTGGCATTCGTCGTTTGCTCAACTCCGCATTTGCCAGATAGTTCATGCTCATTTTCCTGGATTTATCATGGAACGAGATTAACAGACTACAAGAAAATCCGTTCTACAATCTGACTCGATTAGAATATTTAAAGCTAGACTACAATTTCCTTCCATTAATACCTGTTACATATATCCAGATGATATATTTTGCCCTCTCACATCTTTGACTTATCTAGATATCTCAAACAACTTCCTTCATTTGCGAGATGAACGGAAATATCCAGACAAAGCTCTCTCATGTCTTACTAATCTACAAACGCTCTACATGAATGGTTTACCCATGAGCAAAACAGGTCCTTCATTCGGTGATGGTTTCAGAAATCTTACTAAGTTGACCAACTTGTCTCTCGGGGGTCAGTATGATCGTTTTTGTCATCTGAACGGCTTGTACAATGATTCATTTCGAAATGTAGAAAATATTGAGTACTTAGATACATCGCACTGCAACATATCTGGTGAAGAGATCGATACCGGCGCTTTTCAAACTCTTAAAAAACTCCGCAGTTTGGATTTATCCAGGAATGAGGACATTGGTATTGAACATTTGAATGTCATTTTATGTCAGCTGTCTCAGTTAGAAAATCTGACCGAGTTTCACATTGGATCAATAGTCAGTCGATATACACTGTGTACGTGTATAGGCGTCTCGGCCATGAGAAACATTCCTCGGCAGCTGACCCACTTAAGTTTCACAGCAAACAGTTTACAGTCTGTTGAAGAACAGGTCATAGATCATCTCCCTCCAAATCTCACAACTCTAGATCTCAGTGGCAATCCGTTTACAATCGGTGTCTATCTAAAACAACTACATAAGATGGAAAAACTGACCCACCTCTTTCTGAGCGGCTTTGCCAGTAGCACTTACGTTCCTATAGACTATCCCATCCAAAAAAGATGCACAAGCTTTTTCACAAGTAATTGCAAAACGTTTAATGACAGAAAAGACGCGTTGATGCTAAATCTCCCGCCCAACCTGGTTTCTGTGGAAATGAATCAAGCTGGACTGAGGTATATTGTGACAGAAGTAGAACTCAGTCCGAATAACTCTCTAACCAACTTGAGTTTGAACGGAAATTACTTCCCTGAGTTTGATGGGCCCATCAATAATCTTCATTCCCTCAAATTTCTAGATCTCTCAGAATGCTCTGTAAAAAAGATTAACTATAAGTTTTTCGATAATTTTCTATCCCTGGAGATACTCCGTCTTGACTCCAATTTCCTTGGGAATTCTCTGGCCGATTCCCGGAATAGAGACGTATTTTCTGGTTTGACGAGTTTGAAGTCTTTAAACCTGTCCTACAACAACATAAGAACTTTGCCCCTTGAAATGTTTCACAAACTGCACAACCTGAGTGCGCTGTACTTGAGAAATAATCCCTTGACGTCATTTGATGTGAAATTGATATCTTTACACTGTCTTGATACCATAGACCTGTCACAAACACAGGTACCCACTTTGATACACGAAACACGAATCTACATCGACAATTTGCTCAAAGAGGGCGTCAACGTCTCTATCAACATGAAAGAAACTCTAATCTCTTGTGACTGTTCCAACCTCCGGTTTCTTGAATGGATGACAACTACCAAGGCGTTCCCAAAACCCTTTCAAGGTTATGTCTGTGCCACCGAAGGTTTGGGCCGTGAAAATATCACTGATGACTACGAAACCGTACTGAAGAAAATGTACCTCCAATACCATTCTTCTCTTCTTGGTGGGGTCTGCAACTGCAGTCGTTCCTTGCATTATCATTGGCGCCATTGTGTATCGATTCCGCTGGAACATTAGATACATTTATTATGCTGATTACTTGCGTTACAAGAAGGCTCTTGATATATTGGAAATCACCTATGACTATGATGCCTTCATTTGTTATGCTGAAGGTCAGGTCAGAAAAATCTGCTACTGGTAACATGTAATCCAGTACAACCTGTTTCATGAACTGGTACGCTAGCATGGTATCAGTGGGCGTGCACCTGTCGGTGCAAACGGCCAGGGCGGAGGAGGTTTCATCTAACCCAACGGCCACATGCTAGGGCACAATGTGACCCTCAGTATTTGAGTCCTTCATATTGGCCCCCGGTAGCGGTGTGGTCATAGGCTTGTTTGCCTAAATCACAGACGAAGAATTGAGCAAACTTCCCGGACGCAGCTTCGAAGCTGGCGGCAGCAGGCCAGTGGTTGATTGATAGGGCAGATGGCAATATACCGTCACTCTGGCCTGGATATCGTGACACAGAGCATCCATCAGTATTGGTGTTCTTTGGTTTGGGTCTTTCACCCTAGTCAGTTGGGACTGCGAGGCTGTGGAGTAGCCTACAGGCAGCCGGTCAGGCAATATGACTGTCCCTCTGGCATCCTCCTGCACCTGGATACATTTCCAGTCGTCTTGACCCTGTCTTGCCACTTGGATAAGTTGTGTCCAGGCGAGAGAGTGAGTCTGATGTTTGCGCAGCTCTTTCTCACTAAAAACAAATTCTTTGCGCCAGTCTTAACACTCACCTCGTCTTCTTTCATCTTTGTCTCGTCTCCTTTCCTCTCAAAATTCCAACGGCGATGGGCGAGTGCGGTGGCAGCAGGTTTGGATAGACTGGAAGCTGTTAGCACAGACCTACACGTTGGTGGCTGTGGGCTATGGTCGCTTCATCGTCGATTGAAGTGGAGGCGTGGGGAGGCAGCACCCACAGTAGCTGAGCAGCCTTATTTAAGGATAGCACTGCTCACCTCAACTGAGGAAGGGGCTAGAAAAGGTGCCCTAAAGAAAGCCCACTTCACATCACCCTGACTGGTATACCGCGACCAGTGGGGATCCCTTTTTGCGGTCGAAACAAAAAGAAATTCAGCTTACTCAGGCTAGGAGCCTGGAATATACGCACACTACAGGACAACTCAAACAACCCGGAAAGACGCACTGCACTTATTGCCATTGAGCTCAGCAGGTACAACCTGGACATAGTGGCACTCAGTGAGACCAGACTCAGTGGTGGATACACCTTCTTCTGGAAAGGCAAGGGTGCAGTCGAACCGAGACAGCATGGTGTTGGGTTTGCAATTAAAAATGACCTTGTCAGAAACTTGCAGTCCATGCCAATTGAAATAAATGACAGGCTAATGACACTCAGGATCCCAGTTGGGAAAAGCCAGTCAGCCACCCTCATTAGCGCATATGCGCCCACCATGACAAACCCAGATGAAGCCAAAGACAAGTTCTATTCTGATCTAGAATCTGTCATATGCTCTGTCCCGGCAGCTGATAAGCTGATTCTCTTGGGGGACTTCAATGCTAGGGTTGGCTCCGAAATCTCAGCGTGGCCAAATGTTTTGGGCCCTCATGGAGTTGGTTCATGCAATAACAATGGGTTGCGCTTACTTACTTTGTGCGCTGAATTTGGCCTGTTCATTACCAACACAAATTTTAGTCTCCCCGTGAGAAACAGAACGTCATGGATGCATCCCCGCTCAAAGCATTGGCATCTCATAGACTATGTCATTGTGAGGAAGACTGACAGAAAGGATGTCCTTGTAACAAAGGCGATGTGTGGTGCCGAGTGTGGAACTGACCACAGACTCATTGTTTGCAAGCTCAGACTAACATTGAGGCGCAATAGACGCCCTCAAGGGAAAGCGCCACCTAAACGCCTAAATGTTTCAAAACTCTGCTCAGCTGAGAAACAGAGCGAGCTCTCATCAGAACTCTCCTCAAAATTGGATTGCGTGACTTTTGACCCTGAGAACATTGAACAGAGCTGGACTGACCTAAATACGACTGTACACTCTTGCGCCAGCAGCACAGTTGGTTTTCCTGTCCGCAAGCACCAGGACTGGTTCAATGATAATGATAATGAAATCAAAGTGCTCATCAAAGAAAAAAATAGTCTCATCCAAGCTCACTGCAGTGACCCCTCTTCCACAGCAAAAGCTGATGCACTGCGTGCATGTAAGGGTGTACTCCAGAAGAAGCTGAGGAAAATGAAAAATGACTGGCTTGAAGAGCGAGTAAGAGAAACTCAGAAATATGCCGACACAAACAACACTAGAAAGTTCTTTGAGAGCCTCCGAGCTGTGTTTGGACCATCCCGCTCTGGCACCACGCCACTTCTTGCGTCAGATGGTTCAACACGCATTGTTGAATTGAATGCCATAGTTCAGCGTTGGGCAGAACATTTCGGAGGTGTGCTAAATCGGCCATCAAATATAAATACTGAGTCCATTGACCGCCTCCCTCAGACTCCTATTAATGCAGCTCTTGCCAAGCCATTCACAGCAAATGAGACCCGAACTGCCACAAATCAGATGTCCTTTAACAAATCACCAGGCGTGGATTCAATTCCTGCTGAGGTGTATGCCTTCGGTGGAGAAAAGCTTATTGAAAGGTTGACCGAGTTGTTCAGTCATATGTTGAAAGCAGGGAAGCTGCCACAGGACTTCAAAGATGCTTCAATCATCCATCTGTACAAAAACAAAGGGGACAGCCAAGTCTGTGACAACCATCGGGGAATCTCTCTACTTTCAATTGCTGGCAAAATATTGGCAAGAATGCTTCTGAATCGCCTTCTTGATCACCTCTCGTCAAATGACTTGCTTCCCGAGAGCCAATGTGGCTTTCGTAAAGAGAGGGGAACGGCGGATATGATTTTTGCTGCCAGACAGATTCAGGAAAAGTGCATGGAACAAAATAAAGCACTGTATATCACATTTGTTGACCTCACAAAAGCTTTTGACACAGTGTGTCGTGAAGGCCTCTGGAAAATCTTGGCGAAGTTTGGGTGTCCACCCAAATTCATCACAATAGTGCGCCAGTTTCATGATGGCATGCAAGCTGCAGTCAAAAGCAACGGCAGTGTTTCAGAGCCCTTTGCTGCCACAAATGGGGTAAAACAGGGTTGTGTCTTAGCCCCAACTCTGTTCAGCATCATGTTCTCTGCAATGCTACAAGAAGCCTTTAGCTCTCCTCCTCAAGGGGTAAGCATCAAGTACCGAACTGATGGCAGTCTATTCAACCTCAGGAGACTTCAGGCAAAAACCAAAACCAAAAGTACTCAAGTCTGTGACCTACTATTTGCTGATGATTGTGCACTTCTGGCGCACGATGAGGATAGCATGCAAAACTGTGTTGATAAGTTCTCTAGTGCCTGTGACAACTTTGGCCTCACAATAAGCACAAAGAAGACGGAAGTGCTCCATCAGCCTACTCCAGACGACAAGTATCCTGTGACCCCAAATATCAAAGTCCATGACAGTCTTCTGAAGGTGTCGGAGAACTTCACCTATCTTGGCAGTACACTGTCTTCCGCGGCTCGTGTTGATACTGAAATTCTCTCAAGAATCAGCAAAGCCAGCTCTGCATTTGGCAGGCTTCGAAAGAGAGTATGGGATGTTGCCGGCATTCGCACAGACACTAAGCTGAAAGTGTACAATGCTGTGGTCCTTCCCACCCTACTCTATGGGGCTGAAACCTGGACAATGTACCAATCGCATGCCAGAAAGCTAAATCACTTTCATCTGGCCTGCCTTAGAAAGATCCTAAGGATCAAATGGCAGGATAAAATTCCAGACACTGAGGTCCTCAATCGTGCCAAGGAATTGAGCATCTTCTGCCACCTGAAAAAAATTCAGCTACGTTGGGCAGGACATGTTGCCAGAATGCCCGACTCCAGACTCCCTAAGCAAATCTTCTTCTCTGAGCTCTCCAATGGAACGAGGAATGTTGGGGCCCCAAAGAGACGTTACAAAGACACTCTCAAGCAATCACTGAAGGCCTTTGCCATTGATGTGAGTGAGTGGGAAAAGCTCTCGCTTGATCGTGCAAATTGGAGGGCGGCCCCTACCAGAGGCAGCAAAGCATGGGAAGCTGACAGAGTCCAGCAGGCTATCAAAAAAAGAGAACTGCGCAAGAAAAGGCCCAGTGGTACTGAACCAACGGAGCACTCTTGTCATTTATGCGGAAGGGTCTGCAGGGCAAAAATAGGACTTATCAGTCACATGAGAAGCCATAAGTCATGAAAGAACAGTCTTTCCATTCTGTCCTCTGTGTCCTTTAGTTCTCTTTATTGTCCATGTGTTGAAATTCTCAACAATTTCTGTTCTTTATTCCTCTGGTGTTGTTAAGGTCATCATCATACCTGATGGACGAACTATTATGATGCCTTCATTTGTTATGCTGAAGAAGATTCGGAGTTTGCTGAACGTACTGTGGATACAGAGCTGAGCAGTCGTGGTTTGAAGATTTTCCTCCACAGACGTGACTTCAGGGCTGGTGAATACATCACCTCCAACATTGTCAATGCTGTGTGTTCCTGCAAGAATTCGGTGGTCCTTCTGACCAAAGCTCTACTGGACAGTTACTGGTGTGTTTATGAGATCGAGATGGCCAAATTCGAAGGAATCCATTCTGGTCGACAAGTTCTGATCTTTGTCATCATGGAGGAAATCACCAGAGGGAAACTGGGCAGGGATCTTGTTTACAACATCAAGAACAACACTTACATGGAGTATAATCTAACACGGGTGTCGGAACCAGATCATGAGAAAGTTTGGTGGGACAAGTTAGCTAATGATATCAGGGCCTCCTAGATTTACATCTCAGTTAAAATGTCAGTTGAGGTAAGATTAGCTGTTTGAGTACGTACTGGCGCCGACACGGAAACTGAATGATGTAAATAGGATACGGACCTTTATCCTTACAGCAAATTCTGTCCAGCATCATTCACGAGCATTTATATCTCTCAAACTTTGACACTGAAGTCGTTATTTAAATTGAAATTTGGAAAGAATTTATACTACCTGTTTCTGTGATTAATTTTTTAAATTTTTTTATGTAGGACACCGGAAACCCAGTGAAAAGCAGTATGGCTCTTGGTTTTTAAGTTTTCATTATACACTGGTCAGAACTGAGTTTTCTATCTCCACCTTCACTCGTGAATTCAGAATTTTTGTACCATCACCAGTTCAGACATTGAATTTTCCCGCAGCCACTTTACTATTCATAGTTTTAAAAATCTGACTGAAAATGTCTTTTTCTTACACATCTAATTCTGTCTCCTTCCTTCTATGGCTTAGATTTCTATGCAAAATGTTTATTGTTTTGTCGGGGTGACTGAATTTGTTAACTTGCACAGTGATAGAATTCCCGCTTGTTTAAATTGCAGACTTGCTATAAAACCGTTAGGATGATCTAATTAACAGTGAAAATGAAACAAAACAAAACAAAAAATAATAATGAATGAAAATCTAAGGGAGTCCCAGGAGGAATATGTCCACGTGATTGATTATTCTCATGGCTTCAGTCATCTTTCCTCTTCATAATTATCGATTTATCAGTTTATTTCATCATCCATGTATTGTTATTTTATTCATCTCTCTAAATTCTCTTCACTTTTATTTTTCTGTTTCTAACCCTCCACTGAAACATGAAAAGATGTGACGTCTCACAAAAACTTTGTACAATTCATCGTTTCATCTCTTAGCTTCATTCATCTTTCCTTCTTCGTGGTTATCTATTTATTTCATCTATCTCACATTATTCTATCCATTTCTCTTATTTCTTTCAACTTTTATTTCTGCTCCTTGCCATTTTCTTTTCCCTCTAAGACTGCCCAACCCAGACATCACATCTGTCTGTTGGTCAACTGTCTTAGAATATCGGGTTTTTGTATTATAAATTTTGTGGCATTTGCCAGCTTTCTCCTCGTCTTTTTTCCATTCCACGTATATAGAAAGAAAACAAAGAAAAACTTAAAAAACAACCAACAAATAAACAAACAAAGCAAAAACAACGAAGAAATGTAAAAAGAATGAAAGATTAATTTGCTCTATCTTCCTTTTGTTTACTATGACGAAGGCCACAGGTATAGAACATTTGGGTTCACGTATTGTACTTCATTTTTTTGTTCATTTTGAATGTTTTCAATAGATGTTTTTCTTTACTGTATGTTGCCAGTGTGGCGCTTTAGAAAATATAACTTTACTAGCTGAGGTCCCCGGCCCTGCCCGGGATAAATCGATTTGAATATTAGTTTCAGTTCTATGCGGTTATTATGGACCTGCTGCAAGAGCCTGTTCCTATTTGTTTATTTTATTTTTGTTTGTTTGTTTTTAAATAAGTCTTACTGCTCTGCCTTTGTGAGTTGACACCCTGCGCATCCCGTACAATATCATGATTTGCGCACGGGTTAGTGTGTTTGATAGTGAACACATCGCAGGAAGTGATAACGAAATCTTAAAATGGCGAACAATGACTCGAAATAGATCTAAATGATGCCGAAACAATGAAAAATGAAACGAAGAAGCCTGAACATTTCATAATTTCCAATAATTATAGCCCATGTTAATTTCGCATTGATAATAATTATGCTGTTGTGCAAAGTTTGAAGCCTGAGTGTGATGCCTTAGGTCACCAAAGTTTCGATTTACCAATATATGTGATATAGATTATCTTTCGCCACTCTCCTTATTTGCTGGAATGTTAAATCAATAATTGACTCCCTATGTATGACTGAAGGTTTTACTGTGAAAAGTATGGTAGATGGGTGGAAAATATCGTGATGTAAACAACAGCTTCTCTGCGTTTGTAAAATTGTGAGTTCACTATGAAAAAATTGCTATATTGCTAGAATGTTCTGCTGTATAACTCAGCTCACTTGACGTGTTTGATTAAAAAAATTGCTATGGCAAACTTGTGAAATGGATGTTCACATCTCCTGCTTATTACGATGACGTCACCTTAAATTTTTTTAGTAAAGACAACATTTTCTACCATCATCAATAATTATAGGTAAAAAATAAGTAAAATGCTGGAATCTGTCACAATGTAAAAATTCTTGGATGTGTGCGTTGAGATAATTCATAGTTATCTTAAACAATCGTTTAAAACCATATCATTTATATTGCCTCAAACCTAAGAACGAAGTCATAAACACCGACGCCGAGCCTATAGTTTGTAACACAAAAATTTACATCTAATGAGAACGTGTGTTGAATTTACATATTTTATATTTTTATAATTTGAACTGATAATGCTTTGTTCAGGGTACTTCCAGTAATAATAACAGTATTAATAGTTTAATGGGAATATTTACAAACGGTATCAAGCTATGGCCCTGTTTTTGATTAATATAAGCGATTGCACGTTCCCCCCAAACTTTGTGTCAAAAGACAGTCCGCGCATAGACATAACGTCGGCGAAAGCTACCCAAATCGGAGGAATTTGTCCATTTTCGCACTATTTTTGGTCGCGCTTTGTTGCGATTCCGCTATGAGAGTTATGAAAGTAACTTTGCAACTGCTGTCGATACGGAGCTTCTGTTTGTGAACCTTTCACCTGGAAGTAAGCTTTTTTCACGATATGAATGGATGTTTAAGACTTATTAATCTTTTTTTTTTGTACGAATTTGATGGCCACTTTTTTTTTCTGTCCATGACTGTTGGGTTCATAAAGCTTCATTTTTCAACATAAATATGGTGATAACCCGATTTCGCTGTGATAGCGTACAGTCCTACTTTTTCCTGTTCGCATGACCTACTTTATCGAAGTGGGGCTGCCTTCCCGATTCAGAACTTTAAAATCATATTACTCTTCGTCCCGTAATCCTGTTGGTACCACAGTATTGTGGACAAGTCTTTACTCTGTCAACATACGAACATTTATCCTTTTTTTTTACAATAGGAAGGGCACAATCATAGGCAAATTAAAAAAAAAATGTGTATGACTGCGAAGGTAGATCTACGCCACGCTGCTTTCATTGTTCAACTTTCTGAAAGAAAGAGAGGGTGGGGAGTGGGGGGCGGGAGGGGGGGGGTGTGGAAAATGGTACACCTTGTGATTATTTAGGCCTAATGCAAAAGATATACAAATAGCATAGTTAAGCCATCTTCGTTGAACAGCCGCCTCAGTGCACATATAGGTCACAATCACTGAATCAGCAGGGAAGACGCCGGAAGATGCATGTAAGGTTAGCGTCCTTTGGTCTGCTGTTCCACGCGAATAAGCTCCCTTCTGTCCCCTTAGCACCGAACAGCAGGTCGGTGCGCGGAGTGTGCCTCACTACGATAAAGAGTGTGTTACGATGCGCTTCGGGCGACTTTTGTTAAGTAACTTAATACCAACGTGATGCCCCGGCGCGGACTCCTTATTCTTTTATTTTATTATCTTAACCTCGTCGTCACACACATTTCACTGAATCATTGGAGATTGTAGTGAAGAAAATAACAACAACAAGAAAAAAACAAAAAAAAACTACTTTTATCCTACTAAATTGTTATCAAACAACAAACGCTACTCTGTGAGCAACATGGTCTGTGCTCACCTTTAGACATAAATTGCATTGTCTACACTTCAGGCACTGTCATGAGCTATCGCGCTGCGCACCGTGCAATGGTTTTGTGAACAAAGGAAGACAAAGTAGTCCCTCGTCTTCACTCTTGTTAACATTTATGTCTGTAATTATCTTTATGCATGTATGTAATATTTTAACCCAAAATCTTTTGTTTATTTGATACCCTTTAATTTATAGTTCATCACGTTGTTGGTCAATGATTGGGGTGAGTGGTGAGGTAATGGAATGTGTGTGTAGGGCGGAGAGATGTGCGCGCCTCTGCTTATTTCATTGAATGATGGATGTTTGTGGGTGGATGGATATCAGACACTGCTGAAAATGTGAAAGAAAATAAAAAACTACGGGAAGAAAAAAACCCCAATAATAATGAATATTCTGCTCCGTGTCAAATACCCAAGTATAAGTGAAAAACTGTCGACTAGCTGCTGAAATTTTGTATTCCACAGCTTTTTTGCATAATAAAGAATTTGCTTGTCAAATTTACTTTTGTTTTATCATTTCAGAACGTCATTTGGTGTTACTTTTGATAGATTAACTCAGAGAGACCCATGTTCCTATAATCACCACACACAATTGCTACAATACGATATATTGCATCAAGACCACTACAAATATAAGTCGCAAATCTTGCATTTTTCAGAAACCCTTCGCACATGGCAAACAAACGTATAAATGATACCGGTATTTTTGTATGGATGATGTCACAGAATTAGTGCCATGTCAAAAGCGCCAGAAACATTGGTTTATTTCTCCAAATTTCAGATCGTCGCAGTTTCAAAATTTGCTTTTCCTCCTCCTACTTCAGTATTTCATGGTCATACTCCCTTCACTCCCCGCCTCTCTATCTCCCTCTTTCTCTCTCTCTCTCTCGCTCTCTCCATTCTTCTCCCTCTCTTTCTTTCTCTCTCCCCCTCTCTCTCTCTTCCTCTCTCTCTTCTTCCCTTCCTCTCTTTATCTCTCTGCCTCTTCCTCTCTCTTTTCCTCTTCCTCTCTCTCTCTCTCCCTCTGTCTCTGTTTTCCTTTTCTCCCGTCTTTCTCTCTCTCTCTCTCTTTCTTTCTTTCTCCGATACATCGTCTAAAGCCAGATCTACTTACATTTTACTCAGTCTCAGCCGGTTAATAAAACTGTTACAATTTTCAAAAGACATAGCAACATTAAGAAACAAACTGAACGCATTTTGATAAAATATCTGACAATTCAAGTGATGTGAAAGATGTGGCTGAGGCCAGATTTTCAGAGATCACATACACAAGTATAATATAGATTGTATCAGATCTGAAGCAATTTCGCAGGTTGGATATCAAAGTCCTCGCAGTTCTTTAATAGTCCTAACACCTGGACAATCTAAGTTATTTTCACTACGAAACTGAAATTTGCGAGAAAAAAAGCATAATTGTTTTATAGTAGGAACCGCATATCCGTACAACGCACACAATTCGATGACGTAGAACACACACCGGAATACCAAATTAAAGACCTTGTTAATTTGCATAGTTTTTAAAAATATGAATCGGCTTAGTAGCAAAACAATCAGACTTCTGCTCGGAGATTGCGTGATCTGCGCTAATAATATACTTGAGTGCACGTCGATCACCAATGGCTACCCCAGCCCCTTTTCGCCTGATTGGTCAATCTGACTACCGCCCATTGATACAAACTGACTAGACCCTCACGCCCCCAGGTCCATCTGACTATTCCATGTTTGTGTTGTCACTTTAAATTCGTGAACACCATACCCCAGACTAATAAAATACCCAGACTGGATGATCCCATTGTGTAACGTCACAAAACAGCGAAAGGTCATGAACCATCCGCCACATTAGGTTTACGGTAACGACAGACGCTTCAGCATAGCTACAATTTTGAATGGCACCATTTTGACGCGCCTACTGAACGCGGAAGTTTGGTTCAGCACCAAGAACTTAATACATGTACAACCAATCTTGACAAATAAAAAGAAATTTCTACTGCAGATAGAACTAAAATCGGAATTTCCCGAGCGGCGGCCATGTTGGTTATACGACCGCCGCTCGGGAAATTCCGTAAAAAACGACACAGCCCAAAGCTCGTGTTTCCAGTCTAGTTAATTTATTAGTCTGTGCACCATACCAAGTTTTGTTTCAGCAAACCTTCACCAGTAGCACTTTTGGTAAACATGTTGTACGGATATGCACTGTCCATATCCATACAACATGTTGTACGGATATGCACTGTCCATATCCATACAACATGTTGTACGGATATACACTTCCTTTATAGTAATATCTGTGCGAGATCGTGTGTGTGTGTGTGTGTGTGTGTGTGTGCCCGCGCATGCGCCTGTGTATGTTTATTGTTAATGCTTCTTATAAAAGAGTCCAGGTAAAAAACTTATAATGTCCACACTTTTTGTGTTTTGTGAAAATCAAAATGTACTGTTCTACACCAAATAACATCATTACTAGATAGATGTGTGCCGCATTTCATTAAGGTTCTTTCCATGTCACGCCATGTATGTCTGTTATTGACTTATTGAGTTTGTTTATTTATAATGATACGTGAGATATATGTACCACATTCTGTGAAAACGAATTTCCCATATGGGATAATAAAGTGATTCTTATCTTATCTTATCTTATCTTATCTTATCTTATCTTATCTTATCTTATCTTATCTTATCTTATCTTATCTTATCTTATCTTATCTTATCTTAATTTACTAATTGGCAGACAGAAATGGAAGTACCTTCAATTTGAAATTAAATCTATTTTACTGTGCTTAATAGGAAAAACAAATATATCTGCATACTTTAATGCATTTTTATGATGATTTTACAGAATACCCCCCTTCCCGGGCATCCCCAGCTTTTCCCTTTTTTCAGCCAGATTTTGCAAAAGTTAGGATTTTATCACCCAAATAAGAGTTGCCAACTGCTAATTTCCAGTTTATCGATTCATTCACATTCAGAATTCATAATTAAAAGCCAATTAACAGACCCTTTTCACTTCCGTGTTACGGTTGTTTGCGGGGAGCCGCACGGCTTCGAAAAGCACGGTGTAGGGCAAAAACCTCCACTTGCCTTAATGATGGCATTTGAATATGTGCACAGTCTAAGCAAAGATGCATTTTTGTGCCAGAACCAGCACGTAACGGGTTTGTACAGTTGGGTGCCCAACAAGGGGATGGCATCGTTCGACTGTTGTCCACCGCTTCCGCCCTGCAAGTGGGGCACGCCGCCATTTTGTTTGCAAATCATGTGATATGGCGGACGGTAAAAAAAGGGTCTATACACAAAAGGCAGTGAAATGTCACTAAAAATACACAAACAACAACAAACAACGAAAACCGACTAAATATGAGATTAACACAGTGTACTGACAGTTGACATTAAATTAGTAACACGCTTCAAATTACAGGCATTATCTAGTGATAAATGAAGTATTGTCAAAGAAAATCATAAGCAACACAAGACCCGTGTGAGGCAAAAGTTGCTTGTATTCAAATTGAAGACGAAAATGGTGACGCAAAGGTTTGTGGCAATGCTAGAAAAGTTGATGGTTCATAGAGTTAAAATAAAATACCAGATTCTCAATATTTCTAAGCTGATTTTAAAATGGCAGTGTCATCAAGAAATTTGCACCTGAATTCAAAGCTAAACACATTTTTTGCTTGCTCTGTGTTCACGTAAGTCATGTGGACACGTTGAAACCCCATAGAAAAATCATTAAAAAAAACTTCAATTTTACCAGATTCGTTTTGTGTTGGCTCCTTTTTCCCGTGCTACGGTCAATCAAAAAAAAAAACACCCACTCACAAATTTACTGTAAACTTATAAATCGTTCACAACTATTTCGTTATGAAATAGATTAGTCTACCGTTTTATGATATAAAATCATTACGCTTTATCAGTTCTCCGTTTTCCGAGCAATTAAAAATAATACCAAAAACACAAAAAAAGTTCTTCCCCCTCCCTTCCCCCATCACCACCACCACCCACTCCCCAAATCAGCTCTTTTCTTGACTAATGTAATAGTATTTAAACAAAGTAGAGGTTTAACAGCGTTGTTTACACATTCTCTGCTCGTCTAATTCACTTCCAACCACTGACAGGCTGTCATTTCTCTGGACTGAGCACATCACGCATGCGCATTGATGTCATGTATGGCCGCTGCGGCCATCGCAGGGCGTCAAAATATCCCTGAAGATCTGATTTCGCTCGCTGTGTGCCCAGTTAAGATATGGGGGAACCCGGCGAAAGGTCCGTGTAGGTGGCAGGCTTATTGTAACAGCATCGTCAAGAGAAATTCAACTCTTGCATGTTCGTCACTTGTTCAGTAAGCTTTTTACTGTTCCACCTTTTTGTTGCAATTGAATGGAGCTTTACATGTCTGGAAAAAAATAATAAAACGAAAAAGGGGGAAGGGGGGGGGGCTAGAGAAGTATAATGGAGAAGTAGTTTACAATGAAGTAACATCGATGTCTTTGTTTCAACCCGGAAACCGGCAATGACTGGGGGTGAGACAGAATAGTGTGAGAAGCTTATTATATTATAGTACGAGTGAAATCTGATGTAACAACCCCTCCCCCCAGAGACATTATAAAAAAAACAAGAGCAATAGGGCAGGGCAACTGATAGTGGGAGTAAAAGACAGCACAGCTGCTGCACAGGGAGGGAAAATGATCAAAAGAGTCCAGGGGCGAGGCTTCCTCATAATCAAATAATCAGTGATTACCCTTCCAATATTAATTCTACAATTACTAGGCTTTCCAGGTCGAGCCCAACTCCAAGTCCATTTAGTCAGTTCAGCATTCTATTCTACATGTACCTCGCTTTGCGTTTCTTATAGTCCAACACCCCTCACCGAAAAGCATCTTTATAGGGACCTACACATTATGAACTGGTCCGTAATCAGTGATTAACAAAGACGAAGAAGACTTGACTACACCCAGAAGCTACCTTGCGCATAGCCTGTATTGGTTGAAGCAGCCCTGCAGACAGCAGAATAGTTGGGAAAAAAATAGGCTTATAATCAAAATTTAACCTGATTTTACCTAAGCATGTTTTCACTATGCGGTCATTTTCATCCTAATTGAAAGATAAAGAGTAGAGTGAAAGAGTTTGTGTGGATTTTTTGTTTGTTTGAGGTAATCTAAGAATAATTTACTCTACGCACAGCAAGAGCTAGATAGCAAAAGCATAATAATACAGTCTAGATTTAGATAGTAGATATAATCGTGATCAAAATCAGTCGAACGTATCAAGAACATCACTTCACTTGATAGGTCGAGCGCACCTATACCGCAACGGCAGATAACCACTTCTCCGAGATCGCTGCACATCGTTGTGTCACAGAGATGCCAGTTAAGCACTTTCTGCCATTTAATGTTAATGGGTCCTTTTCGAGAAACTTTATGAGATGGTAGAATAACAAAATCTCTGGCTATGAATATGATAATGAAAACTTGCCGTTCAAATTATATTCTAAAAAATGGATGAAAAATGTGCGTTTATAAGTCTGTTAGTATGAATGAATGGTATTTTCAGGTCAGTTTAGCTTGTAAATTGCTGTATTTCTGTCCTGTTGACAAGAATAGTCCACGCGGCAGGGATGTACGATAGGTTTCACCAATTTTACCAAAAATTCCCAAATTCTGTGACCTTAACCTTGCTCTTAAGTGAGACAAACACTGCATGTCATACCGATCAGTTGATATGAGTAGACTGAATTTTACTCTTGGCCAGTTGTTGGCCTCATCTTCTCCACTCACCACTCTACTTGATGGCTGACCTACATCCAACTAGCTGGATTTTCCCCCAAATCTTATTTTCAACTATAGGCCCATTGCGAATGACGTCACAGAGTGTTTTTGTTTTGTACGTCCGACACCTAAAATGGCGGGTGGATCAGCTGACGAGTGTAACTTCGAGATATGTCTAAGCGGTTAAAATGCCTGCTGGTTGCACTGCAGTTGACTGTTATGACAGGGGTGAAAAGGATGGATCCAAGCTGGTCAGATTCCCTACCATCCGTGTAAACAACTTGTTTAACAAGGGAAAGGAAGTGAAAGAATTGACCGAACGTCTCCCATGTGCGTGAACACACGTGTTATTATTTACTTTTTTTTTTGCCCGCTGCCGATTGGTTCGCGACGCCTGAAGTGCTCACGGTGCAAATCAGCTAACGAATCAAAGTCAGTGCTACCATCGCCATGGTGAGGCGTCGGTCCTGATAACTAAAATGGCCGTTATCTGCAATGGGCCGATAGCAAGACGTCCTGATGTAAGGATCTTTTTAGCTTAAATTCTGATTACCCTCTGCAGAGGGCCACGCTTCGCCCATGCGAAAAACAATTAATGGGAGGACAAATATTAAAGTATTCATGACCGAAACCTGGCCAGTACACAGTGTCAGGCAAGACTTCTTTCTCTGTCGTGGAGACCAGCCGGTGTGCATCGTACAGCAGCGCAGCTAGAGATGTTTTTGTTTTTAAAATTTCCTTCTCACGTCCTTCATTGTCGCTGTCAGAGCTCGGCACTTTCAGGTCAGATTGACTTTCCATATTTATTTTTGCACCTGAGCACGGACGTGCGTACTCATCCCAGAATTTTTACCAAATAACTTATTTATCTATAATTTATACCTAAATATTCATCCAAATACCAACTGTGTAAGTCACAGTACTCATCCATTCATTGAATTTAAACTTTTAAAGAGAGAGATGGAGAAAGAGAGAGAGAGAGAGAAACAGAGAGGGAGAGAAAAAAGAGAGAGGGAGAGAAAGAGAGAGAGGGAGAGAAAGAAAGAAAGAGAGAGAGAGACAGAGAGAGAGAGAGGGAGCAAAAAAAAAAAAAAGAGAGAGAGAGAGAGAGAGAGAAGCAGATCTATTCACACAGACAATCAAACAGTGGCCATGTTGTATTTAATTTGTAATTTCCCAAGGTCGAACGGTGAAGGTCAGACAGTTTCATTCAAGTTTATCATGTTCATACATAAAAAACCTCATCTAAATTTTAGTGGTCAGAAAAGCTCGTCCATCACGGCCGGCTACAGGTGACCTGACTTACTGCCCAGTACAGAGACACAGACAGTCCAATGTTCATTATAACAAAATTCTGGTCTTGTGTTATAATTCCATTCACTTGTTATTATAGATGGTATTATAATGTTGTGTTGGTGTGTTTGTTCGACTGCATATTTCTAATATTAAATTTAACCCTTAACTTCCAGACCATGCCAATTACTAAGAAACAAACTGAACTAAATTCAACAATCAGGCCTGCCGGGCCACATTTTATTTACGTTAAGTTCACTAACAATTTCGACTAGATCTAATTATGTAGTAAGGATAAATATCAGCAGCATCAATTTCATAATCAATAATACTTCATTACACATCTAGCTCTAGGTTTCCTATAATATCATTTAATTTCTGTTCTCGCTAATTATCTAAATAATAATTATATATCTAAGATCTGGTCTGCTTACTGTATGGCAATCACTATACTAATATAGTCTCTGGAGACATAAGGTCATCTCAGATATTTAGATCCAAATTTATAGGTCTAGGTCTCGCCCGTCGAAGTGACGTCGGCACAGTTAAATATAACTCTAGGATGGGCTGGCAACTCCCAGCCTCACCCAGACAATTCAATCACAGTTATAAATTTCATACATTAATACTAGTTGTAGCTCTGGATGACAGATCAACTTTGCATCTTGCATTCTCCGGCAATCACTCCTGGTAGATTCATCAAAACTCTCCTAACGGATAAATGTCGTGCTCTTCGCCTCCTTATTCATTGGCAATATCATCAAGAGATGGATTACTCACGATTTGCCCTGGCGCTAGGCCAGGGAACAGTGGACAAAAGCGTTGTGGATCTCAAATCAGGCATATGGATCGATGACTGGATCTTCATCCAGACGTACTGTACGTTATAAGAATAATTCTCTCAAGTGGAATCTCACTGATCCTATCGCAGTGGATAGTCTGCTTAGAATGAATAAGAAATATCAGCGCAGTCACCAGCACGGCTTCTGCGATCTCTACGCCAACCCTCATTGGTTAGCCCTTTAACGCTCAATGGCGTAAGCGAAAACATAATCCCCTCTTCAATGGAAACTGGGGCGCTAATCTTCCCTCTAAACCTTAACGGCTGTTATTTAACTCTTTACTAGCTACCAATATACATGTTTACTTTTACTTTTCTTCTTATTATCGATATACGAAGATTTCTGTTCCTGGTGTTAACTTCCTATATGCTAATTTGTTAAAAGTTACAAATTGACATAGCAGACGACAATTCTTTAAGGCCACTCTAATAGATATCTTGGTTTTTCACAATAGTTACATTTACTCGTAGGTTGTATTAATTAAGTTATTTCCCTTTGACCACATTTGATCTTGACATCTTGAAGTAGCTGTGAACAATCTACGAGTTACAGTGATCACTTGTCTGTTCCATGAAACAATTCCCGGCATCTTCGCTCAGAGGAAATATTTACGGCTGCTCTCCAACACCTGCAACAGTATCTCACACCAACTAAATCAGTCAGTCTACAGCTTCATATCATACCACACCGTAACCACCCCTACACTGTATGTACCTCACCATAACTTCCTCAGAAATAATTTCTTATGAGTGGTATGGGGCAATGGGTAGAGGTGAAAGTAAAATTGTAGCATTGTGCGCACGGGACAGTTTGTTTAGTGGACACACAGTATTGAACATAGTGTAATTATGTGAACAGTGGTCCTTTGGTGTCCAGCAAGGGCAGGCTGGAATACATTGCATTTAATGATTACTCAATTGTGCAAATCTTTGCCAGAGGGCAGCCAGTAAATGAAACATTCTGTTAATTAAAATGTTAATGTGGTCATAAACTATTGAAGGTAGGAGACAAAAATGCAGACTTTGAAGGGAAACTGTTGAAGAAACCAACATTTTTAGCTCCTCAGACAACTTTTCAAGTAAGGACAACTCGCGTTGGTACGTCACACGAACGCCATGAGGAGGAAACAGCGTGTATTCACTTTGTGAAATGTAGACTGTGAAAGGTTTATGAAAATGCAAAATTTGTAACTGACGTTTGTAGTGGTCTTGATGTAATATATTATACTAGACTAGCTGAGGTCTCCGGCCCTGCCCGGGATAAATCGGTTTGAATATTGGTTTCAGTTCTGGGTGGTTATTATGGACCTGCTTCATCTGGCCTGTTCCTATTTGTTTATTTTATTTTTGTTTGTTTGTTTTTAAATAAGTCTTACTGCTCTGCCTTAGTGAGTTGACACCCTGCGCATCCCGTACAATAGCATGATTTGCGCATGGGTTAGTGTGTTTGATAGTGAACACATCGCAGGAAGTGATAACGGAACCTTAAAATGGCGAACCATGACTCGAAATAGATCTAAATATGGCGAAACAATAAATTTCCAATAAAAAAAACTACACCGATTTGAGACTTCTATTAAAAACTGTGCACCCTTACACCCATTCTGATGCACCATATAAAATTTGAAGTCTGAGTGTTGAGTGGTTCAGAAGTCTTTTGCAACGAAAAATCTCAAGTCCACAAATATATAGGCCTATAGATTCTAGTATAGATTACCAACTGGGCATTGCCCAGAATAAACAATAATGTGCTCCCCCCTCTCTCTCTCTCATAGTAATAATCTAGGGTCTTGCTTCAGAACTCATGCGCACCAGAACACTACGCACCAAATTGAACGCTTGATATGGTTACTTTTTATGGCATGCACGGTACTATACATTACGAAACAAACATGCAAATATACAGATGTTACATAGCAATAAACATTGTTATTTTTAAAAAATACGTGCTTGAAGTAAACAACTTTTAATTATAGCCATCATCTTCCTTATCTCAATTGCCACCTTCCTGCCAAATCTAAGGCCTGAAGAGTGTATAGTTTGGTCAGTTAGTCATACCAAAGGTTGCAAGTTACTGAAATATATAATAGATTGTATTGTACTTGTAGCATTTGTGTGTGGTGATTGTATAAACATTGGTTTGTCTGAGTTGATCTATCAAAGGTAACACCAAATGACGTTCTGAAATGACGAAACAAAGTAAATTTGGCAAGCCAAATCTTTATTATGCAAAAAAAAACTGTGCAATACAAAATCCAGCAATTGCTCGTCAGTTTTTCAGTAATACATTGGTTTTGGGCAAGTAGCAGAACATCCATTATTATTTTTGTTATTTTATTATCTTTCACTGCGATTTCTGCCCCTCCACCCACATACCAAACATCCACCATCTAATAAACTAAGCAAAATCTCGTGCACCCCCCCCCCCCATCCTTCCCTCCCACTACATATACACACCCATTCCATTACCTCACCACATACCCCAATCATTAAACAACTACATGAAGGAACTATAAATTCAAAGATATCACCAACCAATCAATCAGATAAACAAATGAAGAAATTTGCATTAAAATATTACATGCATGCATCGATAATAATGTTCAAATAAATGAATTAATAAACAAATTATTACAGGGGTAAAGACAAGGAACTACTTTGTCTAATTTTGTTCACCAAAACATTCACAAATGTACAACAAGATAGCTCTCGACAGTGCCCGAAATGTGGACGGTACATTTTATATCTAAAGGTGAGCCCAGACCATGTTGCTCACAGAGCAGCGTTTGTTGTTTAATAACATTTCATGTAGGTTAAAATGATTATTTTTTTCTTTTGAATATCCAAAGATTCAGTGAACTTTGTGTGATGAGGGTGTAAAGATTAACAACTATAAGAATGACATAATGTTTAGGGGACATGCAATTTCTAATAATAAAAAAAGAGGAAGATGTTTGATACAGTGTTGTAAACATTGCTATCATTATTTTATTTATTATTATTATTATTATGGTTATTATCATTACAAGTGACCTCATCAAAGCATTTCAATAGAAAATGCAAAATATGCAAAGTTCAACACATCTTCTCATTAGGTGTAGATTTTTGTGCTACAAACTAGAGTTTGGGTAACTATTTTTGATATGGCTCAAAATTTGAGGTAATCTAACTTTCATGCCATTCTCATCTTAGTTTTAATATTATGTTGTTATGATTGTGATTGTTCTTCTCTTTCTTCTTCATGTTCTTCTTCTTACTGCTATTGTTATTATAGTTTACAGGCATTCGTGGTGTTTGAGTGCTGGGGGGGGGGGGGTTGGAGAAGGCACATGCCGAAGTGTTTAACATAACTGTGAAATGATCTCAACTTATACATCCAGAAGCTGTTATTGTTGTTGTTTTTCAAACATTGTGATACTTTCAAGCATTTTACATAATTATTTCTTTTCCTCGTAATTATTGATGAATGTAGAAAATGTTGTCATTACTACAACATTTTTAGGTGACGTCATAATAATACACAAGATATTTGAACATCCACGACTCAAGTTTGTCATAGCAAATTTTACAATCACACAAAAGTCAAGTGAATTCATTTAGACAGCAGGACATTCTAGCAATGTAACAATTTTTTCACAGTGAACTTACAATTTTACAATCATGCACAAGTCAACTGAATTCATTTATACAACAGGACATTCTAGCAATGTAACAATTTTTTCATAGTGAACTTACAATTTTACAAACACAGAAAAGTTGTTATTTAAACAGCAGGAAATGTTCCACCTATCTACCCTAATTTTCACATTAAAACCTTCAGTCATACATGGGGAGTTGGTTGATTTAACATTCTAGCAATTCAACAAAGTGTCAACACATAATCAAGTTATATTTCCTAAAACACGACACTGACAAACAATATAAAAAACAAAAAAATACTATTGAAAAAATTCAACATGAAGATTTAACAAAATTTAAACATACAAATTTTCTATCCCAAGGACCAAAATTATACAAACATACGACAGAGCAAAGCTAACTTTTTCTACCTTTTCATATTCCTTCAATGTTCTTTTTAATGTTTTTGTGTATGAACTGGAAAAAGAAAAGGAGAAAGCTAGCGAATGAGACAAACTTTATAATACAAAAACCTGATATTCTAAGACTGTTGACCAACAGACCGATGTGATGTCTGGGTTGGGCAGCCGTGCAGGAAAAAGAAAATGGTAAGGGATAGAAATATAAGTTGATGGAATAAAATAATATATGATAGATGATGAAATATATACATAACTATGAAGAAGGAAAGACGAATGAAGCCAAGAGGTGAAACGACGAATTGTACAAAACCTTTCTGAGACGCCACAGCTTTGCAGTGTTTCAGGAAAGGGTTAGTAAAAGAAATAAAAGTGAAGAGAATTCAGAGGAATTATAATAATAATTGGCTCTTTTCATATTGGCAGACGGCAGCAGCTAAATAGTTTTTGTGCTGCATGCCTGGGCTGTGGGTATGGAGAAAGTGCCTAGCCCATGGTGCACTTTCCCCCTCTCGACTGTGTTGATTTGATCCATTGGAACGACATGGTCGACACGCGTGGAATCAACAGTGTTGCAGGAGGTGCATTCCTCCGTGTAGTCTGCCTGTAAGGGTTCTCCCTATTTTTTTAAAATAATAATTAATAATGAATTATATACATTTTTTTTGTTGCAGATATGGGGGGGGGGGGGGGTGATGATATAGCTGAATTTTAATCTTTTAATTTTTAGTTTCAATTTTGCCCGGGCAGCGGCCTGAACGGCCTACTCTTTATGATTTCCAACTGCCAAGGTATCTTTAACGTGCGCAACGTGCACATGGGCCTCAGAATTTTTCGTCCTTATCCGAGAAGACTAGGTACTCGATCCTACCCCCCAATAGGATCAGGGACACGAAAATATGAGCAAAATCCCAATTTCCAACATGCCTGCACAGCCCGGGTTTCGAACCCGGGACCCTTGGCACGAGAGGCGAGCACCTTGCCTCTAGACCACCTTGTCCCCCCAGAGGAATTAATAAAATAACAACACATGGAGGATAAAGAAAAAAAAAAGACAAACAGATAATTATGAAGGAGGAGAGAATAATGAAGCTCTGAGATGGAACGATGACGTGTACATAGTCCGTCTGTGACCCCATAGTTTTTCTCCTTTTTTTTTGTTGTGGTTAATTTGATCAATCGAAGGATATTGATAGCAAGTCAGCACTTTGAACAGGAGGGAATTGTATCAATGTACCAAAGTTGCGTGTCAACCCCCGTACCTGCTCAAGCAGCGAATCTTACCTCAACTGACATTTTAACTGAGATGTAAATCTAGGAGGCCCTGATATCATTAGCTAACTTGTCCCACCAAACTCTCTCATGATCTGGTTCCGACACTGGTGTTAGATTATACTCTATGTAAGTGTTGCTCTTGATGTTGTAAACAAGATCTCTGCCCAGTTTCCCTCTGGGGATTTCCTCCATGATGACAAAGATCAGAACTTGTCGACCAGAATGGATTCCTTCCAGTTTGGCCATCTCGATCTCATAACCACACCAGTAACTGTCCAGTAGAGCTTTGGTCAGAAGGACCACCGTTTTCTTGCAGGAACACACGGCATTGACAATGTTGGAGGTGATGTATTCATCAGCCCTGAAGTTACGTCCATGCAGGAAAATCTTCAAACCACGATTGCTCAGCTCTGTATCCAAAGTACTTTCAGCAAACTCCGAATCTTCTTCAGCATAACAAATGAAGGCATCATAGACATAAGTGATTTCCAATATATCAACAGCCCTCTTGTAACGTAAGTAAGCAGCATAATAAATGTATCTAATGTTCCAGCGGAATCGATACACAATGGCGCCAATGATAATGCAAAGACCGATTGCAGTAACTGTTGCAGATCCCACCAAGAAGAGAAGAATGGTATTGGAGGTACATTTTCTTCTCAAGACATTCAATACGGTTTCGTAGTCATCAACGATATTTTCACGACCCAAACCCTCAGTGGCGCAGACGTAACCATGAAAGGGTTTTGGGAACGCCTTTGTAGTTGTCATCCATTCAAGAAACGGGAGATTGGAACAGTCACAAGAGATTAGAGTTTCTTTCATGTTGATAGAGACATTGACGCCCTCTTTGAGCAAACTGTCGATGTAGATTCGTGTTTTATATGACAAAGTGGGTATTTGTGTTTGTGACAAATCTAGGACATCAAGATGGCGTAAAGATGACAAGTTCACATTAAAAGACAACAAGGGATTATTTCTCAAATACAGCGCGCTCAGGTTGTGCATTTTGTCAAAGATTTCCGGGACCAAAGTTCGTATATAGTTAGATAACAGATCAAAAGATTTCAGATTGATTGAAGGGTAAAATATTTCCTCATTCTGCCGATTGGCCAAAAAATCCCCAAGAAAATTGGAGTTCAAGAGGAGTATCTGCAAAGACCGAAAATTACTGAAAAACCTTTGTTCAATGTGTTTTATGGAACATTTTGAGATATCTAGAAATTTGAGGCCATAAGCACCAAAGATGGGTCCCATGAGCTTCGGGAAATAATTTCCGCTCAAACTCAAGTTGGCTAGAGAATTATAGTGGCTGAAATATATCTCTCGCAAAATATATCTCATTCCAGCGTTATTCATTTCCACAGAAACCAGACGAGGAGGGAGATGGAGCAATAACTTTTCCTCGTTTTTCTCGTTAAAGATGGTGCAGTTATTTGTGAAAAGGGTTTTGCATCGTTTTTGGAAGGGATATGCTTCAGGAAATAAATACCTACTGGTAAAGCCGTTCAGATAGAGATGAGTCAATTTTTCCATCTTGTGCAGCTGTTTTAAATAGATGCCGATTGTAAAGTGATTGTCACTGAGATCTAGAGTTGTGAGATTTGGAGGGAGGGCATCTATGACCCCTTCCATAAACAGTATCTAGACCGTTTGCTCTGAAATTTAAATAGGTCAAATGCCGAGGGATGTGTTTGATAGCAGAGACGTCTAAACAATTACACAATGTGTATCGACTGACTATTGATGCCATGTGGAGCTCAGTAAAATTTTCTGTCGTACAGTCCATAAAAAATGTCATTCAAATGTTCAAAGCCAATTTCCATGTTCATGGACAGATCCAAACTGCGGAGTTTTTTAAGAGTTTGAAAAGCGCCGGTATCGATCTCTTCACCAGATATGTTGCATTTCGATATATTTAAGTATTCAAGATTTTCTACATTTCGAAATGAGTCATTGTACAGGCCGTTAAGACAACAAAAATTCATAGCCTTATGATTGGTGAAACTCAAGTTGGTCAACTTGGTGAGATTTCTGAAACCATCACCGAATGAAAGACCTATTTTGTTCATTGGTAAAGAACTTATACAGAGCGATATCATTGTAGATTTGCAAGACATGAAAGGGCTTTGTCCGGATATTTTAGTTGACGTATATCTTTAACAAAAAGATTGTTACCTGAAATGTCTAGATAAGTCAAGGATGTGAGAGGACAAAATACAGTATCTGGATACACGCCAGGTTTATATGGAAGGTTATTGTAAGACAGCTTCAGAAATTTTAACTGAGTTAGGTTGTAGAATACATTATCATGTAAAGTAGACATTCCATTATATAATAAATCCAAAGAATAAAGCATGCCATATTTAACAAATGCAAAGTCGGGCAAACGTTGAATGCTGTTTGAATTAAGGTCTAAGTATTGTATATCTGTAGGAAGATACTGGGCAACCCAGGTGAGATTTAAATGAGTGCAATCGGCGTGGTGTAACTTCACAGTACAATTCTTTGTTTCTTCAGTCCATTTTGGTGGTCCTCCTATCCTGTCTTGGCGTTGACCACTTGGAGAATTTTGCCAGAGGCGGCCCCACTTTGATGAATGTTCTGCAGGATATTTGAGCGTCTCTCCACCTTTGCCAATCACTTCTGGCTGAGAATCAGATAGACTGTCAACGGCAGTGAGGAGTGTGAACCAGGTGAAGACTGACGTCATCAGCAGAATGGACAACATCAAGAACGGCGACATGGCTGGGGATTACGTTATAATGTTTACATTGATGAATCATTCATTATACACAGATACAATTATTGAAACTGTTTTGTGGTGATTGTAATTGATCAAAGGAAAATATGGTTCTCATTTCATGAACCACAAACTGGTTCAGGTATGAAATCGAGCTGTATTAAATTTTGATTTTACTTTCAAAATGAGACGAACCAATCTTAGATTGCATATTGCTGTGTGAGTAGAACATCTTCTCTCTTTTTCCCACCAATAATATGTCAGTTCAAATTTATGATGCATTCATGGTGTGTTTTCGATGTGAATGATGAAAGCAAATCGTTTGTTGGAGTGGAAAATTGGGGAAATTTTATTAATATCATGAAATTTCATTTAGATAAAGCAAATCTTTAATAAATATACCAACATCAAGCGATATTCGTTTATTTTTTTTTTTTTTAATGTTATTGTTGTTTTTAATACCGTTTTAAGCTGTGCTATTAATGAGATTATCATAGATGACACACACGTGACATAGATGTACTATTATTATTACTATTATTACTACAACAACCAGATGGCGGCCATCCATTGCTGGCGTCAGCCATAATGTTTAGCCCTGGGGTCCTAGGGTTATTGGTAGGGATTTTGTTGTTTGGGTGCAGTAAACTCAGTCGCAGTGAAAGGATAAGAACACATTCTATACATACTGAATTATGTATCATTTTCATACTGAACAAACTGACGTGGATCCATAAGTTTTACTGTGTCTTCATACAAAAAAAAAAAAAAGTGTGACGTCAATGATGATTTTGGTACAATCATTGCGGTACAGAATGAGCCTGGCACAATCGCTGGAGGGCCGAAAAATGTTCAAAACCGAAACTGAACTGTAATCAGACGAAAGGGGCATAATATAATGCATGATTGTTCGAGTTGGGGGGGGGGGGGAGGAGGGGGGAGAGGGGAGAGGGTGTGGCCAGAATATCAAATGACCAGAATGTGCTTTGAACTTTAATACACGGCTCGTGGAATATTATGTTGTCGAGGCTGTTTTTTTTTCCTTTTTTTTAAAAACCCTTTTAGTTTTACTTTGACAGTCTAAGTTTGTTATTGAAATGCAAATTCGCACGCTTTTCTTCCATGTTCCTTCATTACCGTATATAATAGTTTCACTACAGTTAGAACAATCATCAGTCAAGATTTGGAAAAAATTTGGTATGTGTATTATATAATTATGTATGTACTTAGTGATTACTGAAAGTTATACAACTTAACAGTGCAGAAAATGCATACATAAGTAAATATTGTTGCACACATGAATTTCTTAGTTTACACACACATTTTTGGTCATATCTTGTAGCTCTCGAACATATGAAGTTTATCGTAGGTTGATTTTACACTGGCCACCCATGTTAAATGCAGAGAAGGAAAGAGAAAGAGAGAGAGAGAGAGAGAGAGAGAGAGAGAGAGAGAGAGAGAGAGAGAGAGAGAGAGAGAGAGAGAGAGAGAGAGAGAGAGAGAGAGAGAGAGAGAGAGAGAGAGAGAGAGAGAGAGAGAGAGAGAGAATTTGTAATTTTGGGTAGGGGGTAAACATAATTAGCTTTATTCATTGGCTATAAATTTATGCCAGCAATTACTATTCCTATGATATTAGGAGAGATCCATCTTTCATTCACGAGTTGAGTCCCCAAATTGTATTCTGTAAAGTCCGAACTGCATATAAACATGATGTTGTCAAGTGCAAAATTCCGTATGACGTATTTCCCCACCATGCATGGAATATTACAGATTATAATTGTTATGTTTGCTAACGCGTGTGTCTACTCAATCTTGAAAGAATACTAGAGAATTATTGATGTAGCATTTTAATATTGTTGTTGTTGCTGCTGTCATTGGCCATAAGAGCTGTTGTTAGGGGACGGTAGAACTATACAAAGCAAAAGAAAAACAATGAACACAACGCATTATTTTCTGTCTTCAGTGTTGTAATTAGAATACGTTCCTCTAACTAAAGCCCTTTGGATAATTATAAACTATCTCTTGTGGAATAATTGTATAGTATTTAATGCAAGGATCTCTCACGCAGAATATATTTTCTGTTCTTTTTTTTTTCTTTTTTGTATTCAATGTTTGTTCATGTATCGTTCTGTCTTAGAGCAGAATGGTATTTTCTTGTTGCTATAGGTGGGCATGGGTGGAGAAGGGTGCGGGGGATTCGTCGGCCAGAACTATGCAAACCTTCTGTGTCGCGCCTTGCTAGCCGCTGGGCGAAACAAGGCCCAACAACATGGCCGCCGCCACCCATGCATGCGTCAGTTTTCACTGGCACGGACTGCGATCTAGTTACTGTACTACATCTATGATATAACATTCTAATGATTGTGTCCTAGTGTAGTCATACAGTGATACTTTGATGAAATATTGAAGACGTCATGAAGACAAGCCGTATTATCGATAGAAGAAGTTGTGATATTGATATTACATTTAATGTGGAGACACATAACATAGAGTTCATCATGAAACGTTGCTTTTAATAATGATTATAATGTATTAATGCAGTTGTAACATTGAAACAACAGAAAGTGATTCCTATAAAATGCCAGTAAGGCAAAGAGTTACTACTTTAGAGAATCAAGAAAAGCTGGCCGTATTTATTCTTAGAAACTTTGAAAGTGCTATAAGGGACACTTTCTGTCTGACCATTCATTTTATCTGACTTTTCTGGGGACAGTTTTGCCCGATATAGTTGCTATAGTTAGATTTATATTTATCAGGGTATGTTCCTCTCTGTGTCTTCATTCGTATTGATACATGGAAGTGTTTCGGTAGGGACAGTTTCCAAATAACTAGAGTGAAAGATTGAGGAGGAACTATTCCGTACAAGAAATATAATTTTTGTCGATTTTGAATAAAGAAACATCATGGGCTCTAAGTGTCCCTACCGAAGTATTTCGTTAATACAAAATGTAAGGAACTTACCGGATGTAGTGTAGGGCAAAGTGAGTAGCATCTGGTGGCACTGCAGTAGGTTGTCCCCCGTTTTGTAGATGGTTAAGAAAGACCATGACGTCATGACCCGGATGTTGAATGACATGAGAGTTTCAACAATTGTTGTTTAACCCCATAATCACCATAAATCCTCTCTGGTAACAGAAAATGCCCACAGACATTTAAATAGGTCAATTTGGGGGTGGGGGTGGGGGGAGGGGATTCACTCTTATCATAATTATCTTTCGTAGATTATCTAGGTTCGATTCTGGCTATATTTTACCTTTCCTCTTTTGCCCCTCCTTGGCTACACTTTTTAATCCCTTCCCCTCGAGCACCCCCAGCCCCCTCCCGCCAATCCTCCCTCTGTACAAAGGCACGGCTGTTTGATTGGTGAATGTTCAGGAATGTTGCCTTGCTATTTGGACAGTTAAAATGGTATTTTACAAGGAATATTGAACTGTTTCATTAGATACATGAAGAAGGAAATGAAACCAAATTTTTTAAGTTCTTACCATAGCATAACTGAAATGCGTAGTGCGTCCACCCAAACTTCCCCTCCTCTTGTGTGTCTTTCATACTTTGGAAGCAAGCCCTCCCCTCCACTCACCCATCCCATACATGTTGTTTGTATTTGGGAGAAAGCCCCCTGTCCTCACCCACTCTCTAATTCGAGCGTACTTTATCAGTAATTATTGTGTCTGAATTTTTCCGATTTTGAATGCCGTAAAATGAATATTTTAGCTAATTTCATGGCCGGGGAATTTAACAGCAGAGTACATAGGTGGGGGGGGGGGGCGGGGGCGGGGGCGAAGTTTTATTTTTAGGGTACACAGATTTCTACGGCGGGAATATGAGATAGAAGTATAGGAAAATAGCAAAGTAGGAGTAAGAGTATTCTTGTTGTGAGGAGAGTCAGTTGAATGGGCAGTCTGGAAATTTCGAGTATAATCCAGGTTATTTGATTAATTTATCTATTTTTTTGGTATCCGTTTTGTTTTTCAATCATTGCGTCAATAAAATAAATTGATTAAAAAAGAAAAGAAAACTATCGGAACTATTACACCCTAATGGCGCCAACAACTTATCCCACTAACTAGAAATTTTTATCTCGGTATGGGTGGTCAGGTATGAATCTGGTTTCGATTAGACGAAACAACAACTTCAATCTTCAAACTTAAAGATCGATTCCAACTGTTTCTTTATTAAACAGGTCTGGTTTACAGTAATGTTTTTTGGGATTTATCAAATTTGTTCAACTTTCGTAGCACCAAAAACGAACAATAAATGTCATTTCGAACAATCCTTTCTTAAGCAACGTCCAGAACGCAATGGGTTAAACAAAAGATTTGAAGGACACCATTGTCTATGCATACTTCAAACAATTCTTATTCACATCAGCCTGTCTAGTGTACATTTCCGGTGACTTGTGGTTTTACTTCCTTCGTTATCGCTCTCGTCTGTTTTATGATTATCGACGATCAGGGTTGAACGTGATATCTGTACCCGGATGTAGAATGGCGCCAGATAGAGTTCTGTACAAAATCAAAATCCATTTAACCCTTTTATCACCATAACTCTTTTTTGGTAACAAACTGCACACGAACATTTCAATAGGTGAAATTATCGTGGAAGCTTCACATTTATTTTATCAATTACTGTGTCTCGATTTTCTGATTTTGATGAGCGTAAAATGGATATTTTACAGTATATCATCTCCTTGACAGGGAGTTGAGTAAAAGTTTAGATTTAAAAGGTGAAAAAGTGTTTGGTGGGGAGAAACTTTTGTTTGGTTATTGTCAGAGGATCGAGATTTCTGTACAGCATTTGGTTGACACACGTTTAGTACAACTGAGATTTTGAGATGCTAAACTGAACTTCACTATTTAGTTTTAAATTATTTCATTTTGATGTAGGGGAGGGTGGGGAAAAAGAAATTTTCCACTATTGTTTGTAGGTAGGAGTAAGACTATTGCTGTCGTAAGCTAAATCAGTGGAATGGATCATCTAAAACGAAATCGTACATGCTATATTTTCTGTTATTTGATCAATATTTCTTATATTTATATATTTTTTCTTCAGTCATTGTATCAGCAAATATTACCTGATAAACAAACAACAACTTCAATCTTGTTAAATTTCGATTGTGCTAACTGGTTTTAGCTCTTCTAAATCCAAAATATTGTCTCAGAAATGAGTCGTGTAAACTAACGAATCGATCACAACTATTTTTTTTTAAAATGAAATATATTACTGGTTTTAAATACCATTATTACGCTTGATCAGATTCCTCAATCTTTCCTACATCTAAAAATAGAATGTAACCTTTTTCAAATCAGCTCTTTTCTTAAACAATGCCCAGAACGTAATAGGTTAAACAAAAGATATGGTTTAACTTGACCGATTACATTCTCTGCTCGTCTAATTCACTTCCAGCTGTCCAAAGAAGATTTCCAGTAGATTGTTGTTTTTACTTCCTTCATTATTGCTCAAGGAGTTCGGCAGGTCATAGTGATCTTTTAATATACATTTACACATGAGCACGGACGCGAATGCTCACCCCTGAATATTTACCAACTAACTTACTTATCCATAATTTAGATTTAAGTATTCATCCAAAATACCATAAGTGCACTCTACATACTCATCCATTCATGTCCACCAATTTAAACATTTAAAGAGAGAGAGGGCGGGGGGGGGGGGAAACAAGAGAGGACAGACATACACACAGAAAGACAGAAAACCATGTTTATCCCGGGCAACGCCAGGTACCTCACCCAGCCTGGGATTTCCTAATTGTACAAGCATTCAAACACTGGCCATAGGGGGCGAATTAAAGAATTATTTATGCTCAGAAAAGCAAAGCGGGAGTGAAAGAAGGAAGAAAAAAAAATGATCAAGTTCAAGTTCAAGTTTAGTTTATTGTAGGCCCTGGCGGCCAATTCAAAATACACAGAAGAATCATCTAAACAATCTTTGAAAACAATAAACAGAAACAAACAAACAGACAAAACGCATGGTCACTCATTCTCTCCCCTCCCTGCTGCCTGCTACAATTTATACACTTACTTAAAATAGTATACAATAAAATACAACTTGTCATTGCCAGCAACAGTGACATCCTCCCCCCCCCCTCCCCCCCCGATCTGTTCTCACCTTGATCTGTTGTGAATTTACTATAATTGAAGAAAATCACTATAATTTATTTTTCACACGAAGATGAATTCAGTTTTCAGACTTTGCCAGGAGAAGTCACAAAGCGACATTATTGTATTCGCTTAGAACTTTATGGCAAAACAGTCCAAACGAATGTAGTTCTCTATCGTGCATCCACGACAGAAAATTTATGAACCCAAACCTGCCCGGTCTAACAAGTAGCCAAGACGGTAAAAACTGTTTCCTTACATCTTTGAATTTTTGGCAAGTTAATAACACGTGAAATTCGTCCACCAATTCATTACAATTCTCACACAATCTCATAACATACTCCAGTTCAGGCCTCTGCCACCTTCCCCCCTCCATCTGCTGTGAGATGCGCAGAATAGGTCAGATGTCATCTTTTCTAAGCGAAGACTTTCTTTAGGTCTTGATATAATTATCATCTTTTGTATATTTTCTCGCTTAGATTACTGCAATTCCTTTCTTGCAAACTTATCCAACCAAACTTTATCATTGCAAGAAGCATCTACCGAGTCAAAATTCAAAACTGGTCTAAAGACCAACCTTTAAAAAACCCAAACACTTTTAGTTATTACATTTCATTCCCAATCCATTTATTTTCTCAATTCAATTTTATTTTATTTATTTATTTATGTATTTTTTAAACTTATTTATCGCTATGTGCCTGTGTGATAGGTATGTGTGTATTTATGTCTAACGTGAGGAGAGAGAGAGAGAGAGAGAGAGAGAGAGAGAGAGAGAGAGAGAGAGAGAGAGAGAGAGAGTCAGAGAGAGAACAAAACTTTCTGTAAAGTACCCAGAGCAACTTTTTTGATTGGCCGCTATGTAAATGATTTTCAGTATTAATACTATTATTAATATTTATTATGATTATTATCATCATAGCCGCTACAAGACAAATGGTCGTTGTCAAAAGCAGTGACGTGGCCCCTAAACATTTGATCAATAACTTTCTTGTCTTCAAACTGCAGTAAACAACTTCAGGGCTCCCTTTAGCAATTGTGTGTTTTGTAAAACAACAGTTCGTGTCTTCATGCAGAGGCAAACATCTGGATACCACCTCACACCCACTAGAGTATTATATTGTCCTAACTTGTCACTCAGTCCATCAATCTCATCCCATGCTTCAGTGAACTTTGTGTGACGATGATGTAAACATAATCAAATAAAAGAATGACATAAAGTTTGGGGGACATCTCCATTAGTCAAAATGAGGGACATAGTTTGATACAGTCTTGTAAATATATCTATTGTTATTATTTTAGCATCATTATTGTTATTATTATTATTACAAGTATCCTTATAGAAGCATTTTCAATATAAATTGCAAAATTATCCAGTTCAACAAATGGTCTCATTAGGTGTCAATTTTTGTGTGACAAATTTTGATGTGGCTTCAATCCAAATTCATGCGGAATTGTTTGAGATAACTATGACTGTAGCATCTGCTAGCTACCCCTTGCCCTCCCCCGTTTTTCTTGTTATACTGGTGACTGAGCATGTGTTCACTTCTTTTTTTCTTTAATTGTTGACGTTCGCCAGAGTGTACTCCGTGACCTTACCCTCACTTCCTTCCTGGTGAGTAGTTGTTGGATCATCGTAAATATTAGTATGTTCCCGAACATTCGATAACGTTGTGGATATAGATCTAGAAGTTTACGCCAGATTTGGCCTTGAGTGATGTAACCTGGTGACGTATTGATGCGTGATTGGTTAGTTTGTGTGTTCGGGCGAGGGCAGAGGTTACGTTTATTTCGGGAACTTTCTGTAGAAATGTCTATATTTATGGACCCATGTGAGTGGTTGGTCGGTGAGTAAGTGAGTTTTCCTTTCCGTGTGGCGTAAGATATTTAATTGTTCGCTGGTGCCTTCCTAGTATTTTATTGTTCTGTATACAGTTATTAAACTTTAGTATTATTTAATCGATCGTCGGATCTCGTGTTTTTTATTCTACAGCTGTAATAGTTTCGTTTTCTAAAGGGTTCTAGTTAGATCAACTACCCCCCCCCCCTACTATAACGTGCTAGAACAACCTCAGCTGTTACATTTACACTCTCGCTCATTCAAGCATTTAACAGATTTTTTTGTCCTATAAATAGCGTGTTGTCGACGGTAGAAAATGTTGTCGTTACTACAAAACTTGTTATATATATATGTCGACACCAAAATACAAGAGATCGGAACATCCACGTCACAAGTTTGTCATAGCAATTTTACAATCATACACAAGTCAAGTGAATTCATTTATACAGCAGGACATTCTAGCAATGTAATATTTTTTCATAGTGAACTCACAATTTTACAATCATACACAAGTCAAGTGAATTCATTTATACAGCAGCACATTCTAGCAATGTAACAATTTTTCATAATGAACTCACAATTTTACAAACACAGAAAAGTTGTTATTTAAACAGCAGGAAATTTTCCTCCTATCTACCATAATTTTCACAGTAAAACCTTCAGTCATACATGGGGAGTCGGTGGTTGATTTAACATTCCAGCAATTCAGCAAAGTGGCAAAAGATAAAGTTATAATTGGTAAATCGCTACATATACATTGGTCACAAATAATTTTTTAAAAAAGCGTCTATTGAAAAAATTTAAAATGAACATTTAACCAAATGTAATGCACACATTTTCGATCCCTCGGACTTTCGTCATATTAAACAAAAATACCACAGGGCAAGCTATTTTTTTGTTTCTTTTCATATTTAATTTTTTTGACGTTGTTGTTGTTGTTGTTGTTGTTGTCGTTGTTGCTGCTGTATCGCAATAGAAAACCACAAGGATCAAGATGGCGAATGAGACCAACTTTATAATACAAAACCCTGAACTTCTAAGACTGTTGACCAACAGACAGATGTGATGTCTGGGTTGGGCAGCCCTACAGGAAAAAGAAAATGATAAGGAGCAGAAAAAAAAATTGAAAGGAATTAGAAGAAAAGAATAAATAATGTTAAACAGATGATGAAATAGATAAACATGAAGAGGGAAATATGAAAGTAAGATATGAAATGATGAATTGTACAAACTTTTACTGAGACGTCACAACTTTTCACAGTTTCAGGAAATGGATAGAAATAGAAATAAAAGTGAAGAGACTTTACAGGGATGCATAAAATAATGATATATCGATGATGAAATGAATTGATAAATGAACAACTACGGAGGAGAGATGACTGTAGCATGGAGATGAAACGATGACGTGTACATACTTTTTTTGCTGTTTTTTGTTTTGTTATTTTGATTAATCTGTGGGTTTTCATAGCAATTTTATATACAAATGTAAGCCATAGAGATAAAGAGAAATACAGAAGTAGATGTATAAGCAACAATTTCAATCAGATTTTTCAATCTGTGATAATTAATGTAACTGTAGGAAAATACAGTGCTTGGTTTGGTGACGGTACAGAATTCTGACTTCACAGGGGAAAGCAGAGATGGGAAACTCAGATCTGATCAATGTACTATGAAAACCTAGAAAGATCAACCATACAGTTTTCCCCCTGGCATTCAAATGCAGAACTCTTCAGTGCCAAATTTGAGAGACGCAAACGCTCGTGAATGATGCAAGACAGAATTTGGTACAAAGATGACCGTCCCATATATGGGATGTATCCTATTTATATCATTTAGTTTCCATGCCAACACCACTACTTGCTCAAACAGCGAATCCTATCTCATTTGCCCCTTTTAACTGAGATGTAAATCTAGGAGGCCCTGATATCATTAGCTAACTTGTCCCACCAAACTTTCTCATGATCTGGTTCCGACACTGGTGTTAGATTATACTCTATGTAAGTGTTGTTCTTGATGTTGTAAGCAAGATCCCTGCCCAGTTTCCCTCTGGGGATTTCCTCCATGATGACAAAGATCAGAACTTGTCGACCAGAATGGATTCCTTCCAGTTTGGCCATCTCGATCTCATAACCACACCAGTAACTGTCCAGTAGAGCTTTGGTCAGAAGGACCACCGTTTTCTTGCAGGAACACACGGCACTGACAATGTTGGAGGTAATGTATTCATCAGCCCTGAAGTCACGTCCATGGAGGAAAATCATGAAACCACGACTGCTCAGCTCTGTATCCACAGTACTTTCAGCAAACTCCGAGTCTTCTTCAGCATAACAAATGAAGGCATCATAGTCATAAGTGATTTCCGATATATCAACAGCCTTCTTGTAGCGTAAGTAAGCAGCGTAATAAATGTATCTAATATTCCAGCGGAATCGATATACAATGGCGCCAATGATAATGCAAAGAACGACTGCAGTTGCAGACCCCACCAAGAAGAGAAAAATGGCATTGGAGGTGCATTTTCTTCTCAAGATATTCAGTACGGTTTCGTAATCATCATTGATATTTTCACGACCCAAACCCTCAGTGGCACAGACGTAACCATGAAAGGGTTTTGGGAACGCCTTTGTGGTCGTCATCCATTCAAGAAACGGGAGATTGGAACAGTCACAGGAGATAAGAGTTTCTTTCATGTTGATAGAGACATTGATGCCCTCTTTGAGCAAATTGTCGATGTAGATTCGTGTTTCATATGACAACTTGGGTACTCGTGTTTGTGACAGGTCTATGGCATCAAGATAGTGTAAAGATGACAAATTCACATTAAAGGACGACGAGGGATTATTTCTCAAGTACAGCGCACTTAGGTTGTGCAGTTTGTGAAACATTTCAAGGGGCAAAGTTCGTATGTTGTTGTAGGACAGGTTTAAAGATTTCAGATTGGTCAGGCCGTAAAATATGTCTTTATAGCTGTAATCGGCCAGGAAATCCCCAAGGAAACTGGAGTCGATGCGGAGTATCTCCAGGGATACAAAATCACGAAAAAAAAAACCTGGATATATATTTTACTGAGCATTCTGAGATGTCTAGAAATCTGAGGGAATGAAGATTATTGATGGGCCCCATAAGCTCAGGAAAGTAATTTCCGTTCAAATTCAAGTTGGTGAGAGAGTTCTTCCGGCTGATGGGCATCAGTGACAAAACATACCTCAGTCCAGCTTTGTTCATTTCCACAGAAACCAGATTGGGTGGGAGATAAAGTATGAACCATAGCTTTCTTTTTTCCTCAAACGTGGTGCAGTTGCCTTTAAATAAGCTTTCGCATCCTTTTTGGAATGGATACGATGTGGGTAATTTGTAACGGAAAGTAAAACCGTTTAGGTAGAGGTGAGTCAGTTTTTCCATCTTGTGTAAGTGTTTGAAAAAGACACCGATTGTAAGCGGATTGTCACTGAGATCTAGAGTTGTGAGATTTGGAGGGAGGGCATCTATGACTCCTTCTTCAACATTCTCCAGACCATTCGCTTTGAAACTTAAATAGGTCAATTTCCGAGGGATGTATTTGATAGCAGAGACACTTAAACAATTACACAATGTATATCGATTGACTATTGATGCCATATGTAGCCCAGTCAGATTTTCTAAGTGATACAGCTGATACAAAATGTCATTCAAATGTTCAAGACCAATATTCATATTCTCGGACAGATCCAAACTACGGAGTTTTTTAAGAATTTGAAAAGCAGTGGCATCGACCTCTTTACCAGATATGCAGCAGCCAGATATATTTAAGTATTCAAGATTTTCTACATTTCGAAATGAGTCATTGTATAAGCCGTTGAGCCAACAAACAGATAAAACGTCATCCGTCGTGAAACTCAGTTTGGTCAACTTGGTGAGATTTCTGAAACCATCACCGAATGAAGGACCTGTTTTGTTCATGGCTAAACCGTCCATGTGAAGCGTTTGTAGATTAGTAAGGCATGAGAGGGCTTTGTCTGGATAACGGAGTTCACTGCTATCTTTAAAAAAATAATTGTTACCTTCTAAGTCTAGATAAGTCAAAGATGTGAGAGGACAAAATACAGTATCTGGATACACGCCAGGTATGAATAAAAGGTGGTTGTACTTCAGCCTCAGATATTTTAACTGAGTCAGGTTGTAGAATGCATTATCATGTAAAGTAGACATTGTATTATATGATAAATCCAAAGAATAGAGCATGCCATACTTAACAAATGCAAAGTCGTGCAAACTGGGAATACGGTTGAAATGAAGGTCTAAGTATTGTATATCTGTAGGAAGAAATTGGGGAACTTCGGTGAGATATAAATCAGAGCAGTCGGCGTGGTGTAACTTCACAGTACAATTCTTTGTTTCTTCAGTCCATTTTGGTGGTCCTCCTATCCTGTCTTGGCGTTGACCACTTGGAGAATTTTGCCAGAGGCGGCCCCACTTTGATGAATGCCCTGCAGGATATTTGGGCGTCTCTCCACCTTTGCCAATAACTTCTGGCTGAGAATCAGTTAGACTGACAAAGGCAGTGAGGGGTGTGAACCAGGTGAAGACTGACGTCATCAGCAGAATGGACAACATCAAGAACGGCGACATGGCTGGGGATTACGTTATAATGTTCACATTGATGAATCATTCATTATACACAGATACAATTATTGAAACTGTTTTGTGGTGATTGTAATTGATCAAAGGAATATATGGTTCTCATTTCATGAACCACAAACTGGTTCAGGTATGAAATCGAGCTGTATTGCGTAAGATACAAAGTTAATTTTACTTTCAAAATGAGACGAAACCAAAATTAGATTGCATTTTTCCTTGTGAATATAACATATTCTCTCTTTTCCCCATCAGTACATTAGCTGAAATGTATGATAAATTTATGATGTGTTTTCGAGGTGAAAGGTGAAAGAAAATCGTTTGTTGAAGTGGAAAAATTGGGGAAACTTTTATTAATATTATGAATTTCATTGAGATAAGAGCCGCTCATTTAACATTTTTTGATATTGAAATATTTATACGAAGATCATGTTACATTTGTTTGTTTTTAATGTTGTTGTGGTCTTTGTTAGGTTTTAAACTTTTCTAACTGGTGATATTGATCTAATACATAGATGTACTACAACAACTAGATTGCGGCCTCCCATTTCCCGCGTCTGCCTATTGTGTCATCATCATGGACGACGTCTGCCATAATGTTTAGCTTGGGGTCATAGGGTCAGTGGTAGGGATAATGTTGTCTGAGTGCTGTAAACTCAGCGGCAGTGAGAGGATAAGCGCATATTGTTTACATACTGAACTATGCGTCATTTTCATACTGAACAAAGTGACGTCAATCCATAGGTTTATTATCATCGTACTGTCTTTTCCATACAATAAAAGCCGAAACAAAATGCCCTTTTTACGTTAAAAAAAAGTGTAATGTCAATGATGATTTTGATACAATCACCGGGGAAAAGAATGGTTCCACTAGCACAATGGCTAGGTGGTTGGAAAGTTTTCAAACCGAAATCGAGCTATGCTCATACGAAAGGAGAGCATACCTACCCTCTTCAGTTATAGTAATGCGTTTAAATATCTGCCTTTATACATTAACATTTTCAATTTTTAGACAAAATAAGTTCTAGGACTATAAAGAATCGAACATGGGCTTAGTTTGTGCAAGGTGCAGATTCTCAGACAATTTGAAATGATGAATCGTGTCTGTGCTCATCTAAATCCAGAGGTTATATCCCCAGTGGGTTTGCTTTAGTGCGAGGATCTTTCAGCCAGAATATTTTCATATTTTTTTGTATTCAGGTTTTGTTCATCTATCCTTCTAGTTCGGGAGGAATAAAGCTTCGTTGTTGATTTAAAAGGGTGGGCATGGATGGAACAGTGTGCGGGCGGCAGTGATTGGTCGGCCAGAGCTATATATGTAAGCCTTTGTTTCGCCTCGGGTGCTGCTGAGCCAAACAAGGCCTAGCAACATGGTCGCCACCATCCATGCGTGCGTCATTTTTCACCGACAGGGAGCCGCGATCTAGTTACTGTACTACACCTGGTCCTATGATCTAATGATTGTGCCCTAGAACATTTATACAGTTCAACTGTGATGAAATGATGAAGATATGGATACAAGCTGTATCGTCAACCGATTTTATATGGATATTACGTATAATATAGAGATATTCTTTACATGCACATATAAAATACATAACGTGGATTTTATCATACGATGATACTTTTGATCATGATTATGATAATATTAATACATCTGTATATTCAAACAATAGCAACTGATTCCTATAAAATGTCAGTAAGGCAAGGAGTTACTACTTTAGAGAATTTAGAAAAACTGGCCGTATTAATTCTTAGAAACTTTGAACGCGCTCCGGAGAACATTTTCTGTTTGACCACTCATTTCATCTGTTTTTTCTGGGGACAATTTTGTACGGCATTGAGTCCCGATATAAAATATTGTTGCTGTAACTAGGTAGGCTATGTATTTATCAGGGATATGTTTTCTCGGTGTCTTCATTCGTATTAACACATAGAAGTGTTTCGGTAGAGACAGTTTCCAAGTGACTACAGTGAAAAATTGAGAAACTCTTCAGTATAAGAAATATAATTTTTTGTCCATTTTGATCAAACAACCAACACGGGCTCTAAGTGTCCCTACCGAAGTTCTTCGTTAATACAAAGTGTATGGAACTTACCGGATGTAGTGTTGGCAAAGTGAGTAGCGTCTGGTGGCACTGCAGTGGATAGTCTCCCGTTTTATAGTTGTCAGGAATTAACATGACGTCATTACCCGGATGTTGAATGAGGTCACTTTTCTGTGCAACATTTCTTTAACCCATTAACCACCATAACGTTTGCTTGGTAACATGGACTCTTAGATAGGTCAAATTGCATTTTCTGATTTTGATGAGCGTCAAGTGAATAGTTTGTATCATCCCCTTGAGTACTGATTGTAAAAGTTTAGCAACAAACATATAAAAAGGGTTTGGAGGGGCGAAAGTGAACTGTCAGATGATAGGCATTTTTACATATATCATTTCGTTGACATACATTTAGTACGACAAAGACTTTGTGTGGAAACGAAGTTAAATATTCATTTTAAAATTACACATTTTGATGTAGGGGAGGGTGGGAAGAGGGGGCTGAGACATTTGCTTTATAGTATAGTTTGAAGGTAGGAGTGAGAATATTGCTATCGTAAGTGAAATTAGTGGAACTGGTAATGTAAAAATTTCGACTAGAATTAGAATCATTTGTGTCATTTTATCAACATTTCTGACTCAGTATTATTTTTTTGCTATTTATTTGGCTTTGTAAAATACGCCTGTTTTTTCTCTCCTAAACATCTCACCATTTGGCGTGCGCGGAACCCCACAGACAGACCCCCTCCACAGGTAATCTGCTGTCCTATCTTAGCGTATAGATCTAGTATCTTTGATCATACTGCTGGTCCTTGCAGTATTGACGGCGCAGGTAAGTGCAAGGCTAAATGAGGACGTATTTATGCAGTTGAGACGAATTTCTTCAATTCATTATTTGCACATTGGTGCCCTGAGATGTTGCCATATTTGATTACAGTATTCGTTAGTTATAAAAATTTCGAGTGTTCTGTGAAAAATTGGATATAGTTCCAGCATATTCACTTTACACCATGTCAAAGTTGATTTTCTTTATGGGATCAAATTTCTGCCTTCCATAGGTCATAACAGGCTTTTGAAACAATTGTGTACATCTTTCTGTACAACAATCAAGAAAACAGCAGGCAACATTTCAAGCAGATTGATTAATCTCATAGACTGACACTATTCTGACTGACATTGATCTAGATATAACAAAGGTACGGTATGCTGTTAAACAACAAGAACTGCAAACTCCCACTATATGGAGACATTTCCCTTCATGTGGAAATTGCCCGGGATGCAATGGGTTAAAACAAGCGACATGGTTGATTACACATTCACCCCTCAAATCTCTGATTCACTTCCATCTGACTGTGAGAGAATTTCCGGTGATTTGTTATTTTTTTTTAACTTCCTTCATTATTGTTGGCCTAGTGTAGCAGTTCCTGGTCATAGTCATACACGGCGGGTCGTCACGGATCGATCAGGAAGGTACCCCTGTGAAACTGTGTTGTTAAAATCGGGCAAAAAGAAAAGGTTGTATGTTGCGAAATCCTGCGTGAGAAATAAAACCCAAACGACACACAGCAAACCAAAGAGAAGACAGAAAATGTTCGAATTTTCGGCTTTCGCTTTTACTAAGAAAAAAAAATGGAACAAAGAAAACAACTGAACAATAAAAGAATTCAACAGGAAATGTATAGAAACGAAGCGAAACAGAATATGTTACTTAGCTGTGAGTTCTTGCTTGGTTAGCAGCACAAAAGCACTTCCGTCTGCCAAATGCATGGAAGCTCGAAGTTTTTCTGTGGTTTTTATAATATTCTGACAAACTGTGTACTGGCCATAACAACTTTTGCGTTGAAGAATATTAATTTTTTTTTTAGTTTCTTTCTCTTCTTTGCCTGTTAAAAAATATTGGTGTTGGAATTAAAACACTGGGACCCTTGTAAACGTGTGTTTTCGTGCATTTTTGGGTGTGAAAGATCATTTTTCAAATTTTTTTGCTTGTCGGGGGGCGGGGGGAGGGGGGGGGGAGGGGGAGTTACTTCCATGATATAGTAGGTGTATGCGGTTTTCAGATAGCGACATAACTTAACAATCCACATATTGTTACAGGTAATAATCTCAACAGTAGTTCAGGATCGTTTTTGACAGATCTGCATGAAACCTAAGCGAACCAGAGTACCCATAATAGTGCAAAAGAATGTAACTAAGTTAGATCATGCTCAGTTACCGGGAAATTCAGCTGTCCCCTTTGGCTGTTTAATAAATCCTTTGGGCATACCTCTCTCCCTTTGGCTGTTTACCTCAGCCCATAAGCATGCCTCTCTCTCTTTGGCCATTTACCTCAGCCCATAAGCATGCCTCTCTCCCTTTGGCCATTTACCGAAGCCCATAAGCATGCCTCTCTCCCTTTGGCCATTTAACGAAGCCCATAAGCATGCCTCTCTCCCTTTGGCCAGCCCATAAGCATGCCTCTCTCCCTTTGGCCGTTTATCGAAGCCCATTAGCATGCCTCTCTCCCTTTGGCCGTTTATCGAAGCCCATTAGCATGCCTCTCTCCCTTTGGCCATTTAACGAAGCACATAAGCATGCCTCTCTCCCTTTGGCCATTTACCGAAGCCCATAAGCATGCCTCTCTCCCTTTGGCCATTTACCGAAGCCCATAAGCATGCCTCCATCTCTTTGGCCATTTACCGAAGCCCATAAGCATGCCTCTCTCCCTTTGGCCATTTACCGAAGTCCATAAGCATGCCTCTCTACCTTTGGCCATTTAACGAAGCCCATAAGCATGCCTCTCTCCCTTTGGCCATTTACCGAAGCCCATAAGCATGCCTCTCTCCCTTTGGCCATTTACCGAAGTCCATAAGCATGCCTCTCTCCCTTTGGCCATTTAACGAAGCCCATAAGCATGCCTCTCTCCCTTTGGCCATTTAACGAAGCCCATAAGCATGCCTCTCTCCCTTTGGCCATTTAACGAAGCCCATAAGCATGCCTCTCTCCCTTTGGCCATTTACCGAAGCCCATAAGCATGCCTCCCTCTCTTTGGCCATTTACCGAAGCCCATAAGCATGCCTCCCTCTCTTTGGCCATTTACCGAAGCCCATAAGCATGCCCCTCTCCCTTTGGCCATTTACCGAAGCCCATAAGCATGCCTCTCTCCCTTTGGCTATTCACCGAAGCCCATAAGCATGTCCATCTCCCTTTGGCCATTTAACGAAGCCCATAAGCATGCCTCTCTCCCTCTGGCTGTTTACCTAAGCCCACAAGCATGCCCCTCTTGCATTTGCTGTTTACTGAATCCGAAACCATGCCTCTCTTTGGGTTTTTACCGAAGCCCCCTAAACATACCCCTCTTTCTCTGTCTTTCTCTCTCTCTCTGAGTTGAATATTTAAGATAGCTGGAGAAAAACAGTTGAAAGCTGAGAAAGTCTGACTGCACTCCTGCTGGTGTAAAAAAGAAACCAGCCGACAGTGAGTGATAGAAGAATGGACTGTGTTGATCAATAAAGAGATCTTACACAAAAGTCTAGCTCTAGATCTCGTTGGCGAGATGACCAAATGTTGAGTTGATTTATACACGTTTTTTTTTTTTATAGCATCCCTATAAGAAAATTAAATATCTTTAGCTGTCATAAATGCTTGTTTCATGTTTGTGATGAGAATGTATCTAACAAAGGCAGGAATTAATTATGTTCTGGAATTTATAGCAATAGCACACCTGTAAGGAAAGATATCTATTGTTATTGTAACATTTGATGCAAATTTCAGCACGTTATGATAGGGAGAGTCAGATGAACTGAACGTCTACCCTTTAAAAACGAAACTGTCTCGAACTGTTGTAGAAATAAATAACATGATCCGATGAACACTTAATACTAACGTTTAATGACTGTAAATAAGAGCTGATATCCACAAGTTACTCACACCTAGCCGGGAAAGCACTTATACTTCTAACTACGACTGGATTTGCACACACCCACTCGCTCGCCTAGCGTCCTTATATATATACATTCTGTCCGAACATTCAAGAAGCGGCTTGATTTCCTAACTAGCTCTATACAACTCCAGAACACACGAGATACATACTGATCGTCCAATTACACACGAACACGTCAATGTATTGCATCACTCCAAGGTCAACCTAGAATAAACAAGACATAAAACGAATGCTTCAGTACATTCTCGATTGACCCAGATCTACATCTTCAATAACACGAACACAGGTGAAGCCGCGAGACATCAAAGCAAAAACACGGACTATTGAGGGGAGGGGGGAGAAAGGTCGCCGGGTGCGACTCACAATACAGGGGTGAGGAAATATCGATCGCACAACTAGTGGGTCGCCATACAACTCCCCAATTTAAGTTGAACAGACAACTATCTACATCATAAAGCGTCTACACTATCATAAAACACTCAACATCTCCAATCTCACAATAGACACTGCTAATACTGTACTAGGTGCCTTCCCAATATCCTAATTACAATACAATAACCATAGTATTCTTATAACACTAATACAATCTGATTACAATATCATTGCAGTGCCATTACAAAACCATGGTCAACAGTAGACCTATTATACATAATACACTACCACCACTGTGGTGAAACGATGGTCAATGATACTATTAAAAATCATACAATGGTGAAACGTTGGGCAATGATACTATTACAAATCATACAATGGTGAAACGATGGCCATCGAGAACAAAATGCTTCGTGCACAAACCATAGCACATAAACGTTGTACATAACGATGGTTGTCCTAAAAAAAATGCATAAAGTTATAGATACAATGGCATGGATACTCACACATATCGACCACTGAACAGGGTCTAACTTCATCATATCAAATCAAACGAATTATAACAAAGCAATACTGCCTAAGCTTAGGCCACACGCAAATTACATCAATGCTAAATACAAAATTACTGCTTGCTCGCAGTTCCCATTTGGGTTACAGTCTTCAAAAATTACGTTGTCCCATTGGTAACAAATAATGTAAACATCAAAATATGACTAATACATAGTGGCTCTCTGCCGGCCAATAATTCAATACTCTTTCAGATATACCATTACAGTACAATACAGTCACCCCATAAACTTATCTAATAGGCAAAACTCTGGGTTACAATACATCTCACTGAACTTGTACTATTCAAACCACTCTACTCAGGAAGTCGGCGTCGACATTTTCCTTGCCCTTGACATACCTAATCCTGAATCGATATGACTGTAAAAATAGACTTCATCGTAATAGCTTTGGGCTGTCAAATCTGGCAGAATTCAAATACTCTAATGACCTATGGTCAGTCTGGAGCACAAACTCCTTACCATACAAGTACCAAGTAAACTTCTTTACGGCCCAAACGATGGCAAGGCATTTTCGCTCTGAGACCGAATATTTCGTCTCACGAGGCAATAGCTTACGACTGGCATATGCCACAGAACACAACTTTCCCTCATATTCCTGCATAAGAGTAGCACCCAACCCGCGGTCTGATGCATCAGTTGCTAAGACAAATTCTTTTGAAAAATCTGGCAAACATAACACGGGTTTGGAAACAATGGCATTCTTCAAAGAAGTGTACGCTTTCTCCTGCACTTCTTCCCACTGAACTACATTGGGCTGACCCTTTCTAAGCAAATCAGACAGTGGTGCTGCAATCGCTGCAAAGTTAGGTACAAGTTCCTGGTAGTATCCCACCAGTCCTAAAAATGCCCTCACTTCCTTCTTAGTGGTGGGTCTGGGTGCATCTCGCACCTTACACACATTTTTTTCTAACAGACCAATCATACCTTTTCCCACTGAGTGTCCAACAAAGTCCACTTCAGACGTTCCAATCAGGCACTTAGATGGTCTTGCAGTTAATCCAGCTTGGTCCATCCTCTGCAGCAATTCCTTGAGAGCCTTCACATGCTCGTCGAATGTCTCTGTATGGATCAGCAGGTCGTCCACATATGCTGTCACATTGTTCAGTCCCTGGACCAATGGCTTCACGATCCTGTTCAGTGTAGCTCCTGAGTTCATCATCCCGAAGGGCATCCGGGTGAATTCATATTGTTCGCCCATGGTGACGAACGCTGTCTTTGGAATGTCTTGTTCCCGGACTCGCACTTGCCAGTATCCCTTGCTGAAGTCGATCCGAGAGAATATTCTTCCTCTCGACAGACTCTGGAACACTTCCGATGGGGCTGCTGTCGGATGAGGGTCGAATACTGTGATCTTGTTCAGCCTCCTGTAGTCGATGCAGACTCGGTTGGATCCATCCTTCTTCTTGACGACAACAACTGGTGAAGCATAAGCTGATGAGCTCCTGCGAATGATGCCCAACCTTTCCATGGTGCTGAGCTCCTCCTTCAAAGAGTCGCGCATAGCATAGGGCACCGGGTATGGTCGTTGCCGAACAGGTACCTCTGACGTCAGGTCGATACAATGTTCGCCTAACTGGCAGCATCCGGGGAGATTGGTGAAGACGCGTTGATACTCCTTCACCACGTCGCCGAGTTGTTGACGTTGTTCCGGCGTCAGCTGCGTACCATATTGGACATCTTCGTAGCCTTCCTTCTGGTCCCAGCTCCTTAGGTCGGCAAGGTCCTCCGTCGTTCCACCGTTGCCGCTTTCCAGATCGCAGTCCTCGACGATTGCCATGCCAGCTGACTCCACTGGTTGACTCTCGTCCATCACGTCGTCCTCTGCCAGCACAGTCCCAGCACCATCACCGTCGCCGTCCATCATAGCGTCGACATCTCCAGGTGTGGTGTCGCCCCTGCCGTCGTTCATCTCACACGTCTCGGCCACGACAGGTGCCGGTCCCATTGCCGCCGCCGCTGCTTGCGTCGTCGCTGGTGTAGTCCTGGGGATATACCTCTTAAGAAGGTTAGCGTGCACTGTCTTCTCTTTCACACCCATCTTGACTCTGTAGCCGTTGACGCCGACAACCAAGACTACCTTGTATGGTCCCTTCCACTGGACTAGGAGCTTGTTGGCGTTTGTCGGCAGCAGTACTAAAACTTCGTCGCCAGGGCGGAATGTCCTCTCTCGCGCCTTCCGGTCGTAGTAGGTTTTCTGTCTACCTGGTGCCTTTGAGAGCTCTTCCGTAGCCAACTTCCACGTGTCCTCCAGCCGCTCGCGTAGTTCCATGACGTACTGGTAACTGGTCTTTGTCTCCGGCTCCTCTACATCCTTAGTCCATAATTGTCGCAAGATGTGCATCGGTCATCTCACCGTTCTTCCATACAGTAACTCGAACGGGGCGAACTTTGTCGATTCTTGGGGAACTCCACGATACGCGTAGAGCAGCGGGTTAATGTATCGGTGCCACTGCTTAGGTTGCTCCGCGCACAGTCGCCTCAAGGTCTTCTTCAGTGTGCCGTTAAATCGCTCCACCAGCCCGTTGCACATAGGGTGGTAGACTGTGGTGGTCGACTGTCGAATCCCCAGTAGTCTGTTCGTTTCTTTCATGACGTCCGACATGAATTGAGTCCCTTGATCAGATAAGACCTCCTCAGGCACACCCAAACGGCTGTAGATATTTATTAAGGCTTCTGCTACTGTCTCCGCGTCGATCCTCTTCAAGGGGGTGTCGCTTCAGGGTAACGAGTAGCGTAATTTACATATACCAGGATATACCGATGTCCGCCTTCACTTGGGGGGTCAATAGGTCCTACCAGGTCTACGGCCACTCTCCTAAATGGAACGTCTACCACTGGCATACTCTGCAAATGCACCTTAAGAGTCGCTCCCTTGTTCACTGTCCTCTGGCAGATGTCGCATGAGCGGCAGTGTCTCGCGACGTCACCTTCGATACCAGGCCACTAAAAATTGCTCATCACCCTGTCCTTCGTCTTCTTCACGCTGAGATGTCCTCCGACGATAGAGTCATGGGCAACGCTCAGTACATACTCCCTCAGTTTCTCGGGTAGTACCACTTGTCTTGTAATCGTAGCCTGTCTTATGTCCTTATAAATCCGGTACAGTACAACTCCGTGTCTCTCGAAGTGTACGGACTTGTTGCCTCTGTTGGTCGGAATTTTCTTCTGCCCCAACTTCTTGAGGTCTTCGTCTTCTTCCTGGAGTCAAATGGGTTCCTTCCTATCCACTCCCGCGTGCCGTTCTGCCCTCGGCACCCTCAACGACGTAGACTGGTCCATCCTCTTATCCTGGGCCCTCGTGGTCACCGCTCCTACCATCACCTCAGTATCAGGGTCGTACGGGTCCTTCGCTCCGTCCACGTTCCCGACTACTAGGCCGCAGATGGTCTCCGAGAGACATAGTGCCGTCACTCTGCGCGTCAGGTAAGGCGTCTTCACGTTGATAACGGCTTCCTCCGCCGCTAGCAAGGAGTTATCGATCCTCGCGATAAGTTTCTTCTCACCGGTGAGCTCTCCGTCGTCCACCAGTGATCGCCGCATCACTACACCTTCACAGCCGGTATCTCTTGGGACGTCTACTGCTCGATTTCCAATCAAGCCCTTCATCACTGGTAACTTCAGCTTCTCCACGGTCCTTCCGTCACTGCATCCCCCGCACGTAACAGGCACCGCTAACTGGAGCTTCCCGTCCTTCATTACCGCTTGACCGTTGATGCTGGTGTCAGCCGTCGTCGCATCCTGTCTCGACGACTCGTCCGCCGCTATCACTACGGCCGCCGCCGCCTTGTTCGGCTTGCCTCGCCCCGTGTCCTTCTGGGCTGGACACATTCTCCGAACGTGGCCTGGCTTTCCACAAAGGTAACATTTCAACTCACCTTTGTCGTTTATCTTGGTACGACACTCTGTCGCCTTATGTCCCGGCCTCTGGCACCTATGGCAGACCTGTGGGCTTCTGTCTCCGTTGGGCCCCTGTCGCACTGGCCGGCTCTGCAGTCTGGCGCTCCCGTTGAGTGTCCGGTTCCTCGCTACCAGGAACGCCTCCGCTAAGTCTGCGACGTCCTGTAGCGTCTTTGGCTTCCTCTCCCTCACATGGGTCGCAAGGTCTGGTGGGCAAGCATCCATAAACTGCTCTCTAACGAACAGGTCCCTCACTCCTTCGTAGGTCTTCTCCGTCTTTGATAGCTTTATCCACCTCTCTAGGTAAGTCTTGATCCTAGTAAGAAATATCCCGACATCTTCTCCATCTTCAGGCTTACCTTGTCTGAACATGAGTCTGTAACCGTCCTCTAGAGCTCTGACAGGTTATACCTCTTCTGCAAAGCTTCCTTGACCTTGTCGTAGTCCTTGGCCTCATTGATCGGCAATCGACAGAAGCACTCCAGAGCTCTCCCAGTCAGCAGGGCAGACAGTGATGTCGTCCAGGTGGATCTGGGCCAGTCCGCTGTCTCGGCAAACCTCTCAAAACGAAGTAGCCAGCTATCAAGGTCGTCCTTCCCATCCTGAAATGCGGGTAGCTTGGGTCTCTTGGAACTGGCGTGGTCGCTGGTCCCCTGCGCCGACTCGCCTCCACGCTGATGGCGGATCCTCTCCATCTCCAGCTCGTGATTCATCTTTTCTCTTTCCAGCTGTCGTTGAGCCTCCTTCTCCTGAGCTTGTCTTTCCATCTTCAGTTGCTCCATACGCTCTTGCCTCTCTCCTCCTTTAGGCCTTCACGGATGTAATCCTGTCTCTCCTTCCCAGTGAGCTCCAAGGCGTCTGCTTCCTGGCCAAGCCTTCCAATAGCCTCTGACATGTTGTGGATATCCTCGATGATCTTTACACAATTTACTGTACTTTAGAAACACTTCGATGGTCTGAATTGAATCTGTACGGACCGTATCGATCGTATCCCGGACGAGCCTCCAATATGTAACAGTTGATGCAAATTTCAGCACGTTATGATAGGGAGAGTCAGATGAACTGAACGTCTACCCTTTAAAAACGAAACTGTCTCGAACTGTTGTAGAAATAAATAACATGATCCGATGAACACTTAATACTAACGTTTAATGACTGTAAATAAGAGCTGATATCCACAAGTTACTCACACCTAGCCGGGAAAGCACTTATACTTCTAACTACGACTGGATTTGCACACACCCACTTGCTCGCCTAGCGTCCTTATATATACATTCTGTCCGAACATTCAAGAAGTGGCTTGATTTCCTAACTAGCTCTATACAACTCCAGAACACACGAGATACATACTGATCGTCCAATTACACACGAACACGTCAATGTATTGCATCACTCCAAGGCCAACCTAGAATAAACAAGACATAACACGAATGCTTCAGTACATTCTCGATTGACCCAGATCTACATCTTCAATAACACGAACACAGGTGAAGCCGCGAGACATCGAAGCAAAACCACGGACTATTGAGGGGAGGGGGGAGAAAGGTCGCCGGGTGCGACTCACAATACAGGGGTGAGAAAATATCGATTGCCCAACCAGTGGGACGCCACAGTTATATTTTCAAAAATAGTTGGGTCGGTAAGAAAACAAAACAGAACGACAACAACAACAACAACAACAACAATAACGCAATTTGGCCTGTCCTTTTTACTCTCTATATTCGGCCAGTGGTGCAGAATTTCCAACAACATGGTTGCTCTTACCATCTATATGCCGATGATACACAATAAGAATATGATATGTTATCCACGTGGATGATCATTGTTCTTTGATATCAAATATGGAAACATATATTGATGATGTCGCGAGTCGTGCACACGGGCCCTCCGAGTTTTTCGTCCATATCCGAGAAGACTACGTGCTCAATTCTACCTATCAAAGGATCAGGGACGGGAAAATAATAGAAAAAATCCCAAAAATTCAAAGATACCTGCACCGACCTGGATTCGAACCCGGTACCTTCGGCATGTGAGGCGAGCACCTCGCCTCTAGACCAACGTGTATTTTCAAATACAGTCAGAAATTTCTTGGGTATTTTTTTGGGGGTAATAAACCATTCATGGAAAATCGAATTCAAAGTACTTGCAGAACTACTTTCCTGGAACTCAAAAGATTCAATTTGTCACAAATAAGACCATTCTTGAGTGCTGATGCAGCTGCTAAACTTCCATCTTCCTTTGTCTTATCCAAACTTGATTTTTGCAACTCTTTGTTAGCGAGTCTTCCAGACAAGAGAATAAAGACGTGTTATTATTACAACGCATAAAAGATCAAACAGCTCGTCTTGTAACTAAAACCCCACAGCCTAGCCACATAACACCTAGTTTAAAACAACTGAATTGATTACCATTTAGAGCTAGAAGAGAATGTAAAATCGCTGTTTTTTTGTCGTCTATCAAAATTTCCCTCTACTTCATCATACATTTCAGATCTTGTCTCTTCATGAGTTTAGTTGTTGTTTTTTCGGGGGGGGGGGGGGGGGTTAGTGTTTGATGTGTACAGTAATTTTCAATTAAACCTTTGGGGGGGGGGGCGGGGAGAGGGCGCAAAATGACCTGGCTCACAAGCCGTGCGTTGGTTGCTCATTTCTGATCTAGTTTTTTTAGACCAGTGTCTCTCAAGATGGGGCACATTCCCCACTAATGAGGCGTGAGACTTGACATAAAATCTTTTTGTATATACTCTATACTTACTTTGTCCGTTCACGTCGCCGTGCACCTTTTGGGGGTGGGGGTGGGGGTGGGGGTGGGGGGACTGAAGTGGGGGATGGGACAAAAAAGGTTGAGAAACACTGCTGTAGCCCGTGTACATTACGTATATATTGCGACAGTCCAGATACACTGCCTTGTAGTTTTCTAAATCGAGACTGGGCATATTAAATTCTACTCGTATTCAACTTATGTCAAAATAGGCAAAAAGAAAACGTTGTATGTAGCGATACAAAGCAAACTGTCTTCTCTTTAGTTTGCTTTTTATCTTTTGGGTTTTATTTCTCACGCAGGGTTTCGCTACATACAACTTTTTCTTTTTGCCCAATTTTGACATTGTTTATAGCCCTGCTGCGACCCCACAGTTTTCTGTGGTTTTTATGATATTTCGTGTTCACTCCATTCCATCCTCATTCCATTTGACAGGGCTGTTCTATCGGGGCTGCTGGTCTAAGGGTTTCGAACCTGTCAAATGATATCTCAAAAACCGATGGTAGAACTTAAAATCTGTGTGTGTGTGTGTGTGAGAGAGAGAGAGAGAGAGAGAGAGAGAGAGAGAGAGAGAGAGAGAGAGAGAGAGAGAGAGAGAGAGAGAGAGAGAGATGTGGCTTCTAACACCTAGATGTGTAGCATTGTGTAGTGCTTAATCAATCTTAACCCCCCCCCCCCCCCACCCCACACTATTCATTAGAGGTGTCGCTGACCCAGATCTTAGCCTACACTGTTAAATCCCCCCCCCCCCCCACCCTTCTCTTAAAAGTAGAAATTTTGCGGTAATGGTAGACAATTTTGTCCAACCTGCCATGTGCACCAGTGCACAACGTTCACGTTCAAAGTAGGTACACTGCGCCAAATTGAAGGTGTGCCCAATGCAATCTCCTATGCGATGGGTTTATCAATGAGAGTATTGAGAGCAAACAAAAATATCATGACAACATTTGTAAAAGATTGCCCTGAACTTGAACAACAACAGCAGAAGTCTATCCAAAGGAGAATGGGTTAGGTTATATTATTTGACACTTGCAAACATTAATTTTATCATTTTTGAAATGATCGTTTAGTTTGTCCTGCTGGGCGAACAAACAAGGGTAGGGGTTGTAAAATGGCAGAAGTTAGTTCAAGAATGAAGTAAGTCATATTTTGCTAATAATGTACTGTTTTCACCCGCCACGTGGGTTGGCTAGTTACGTTAAAAAGAACTGAAAAATGTTTTATCTGACAAAAAAAAACAACAACAAAAAAAGATTTGAAAGGTTAGTTCAAGGACACGGACAGTTCTGCAAATACTGTCAATTCGATTTTCCATGAATGGTTTATTATCCCCCCCCCTCCCCCCCACACACACACACACAAAATACCCAAGAAATTTCTGACTTTATTTGAAAATACACGTTGGTATAGAGGCAAGGTGCTCGTTTCTCATGCCGAAGGTACCGGGTTCGAATCCAGGTCAGTGCAGGTGTACAAGTGGAAACTAGATAAAAGGGCTATCTATTTATAGTAACATCACTCTTCTATCGTTAACCAGCGCTGAGAAAGTTACATTTGTAAATGGGACCACACCAATGCAAGAGGAAGGTCGAACGTTTTTTTTGGCTTGTCCTCGAAATGACTGAAATGTGACTTAACCCTGATCTTGAACTAACCTTTCAATTTTTTTGTTTTCTTTTGGTTTACAATCAGATAAAACATTTTTCAGTTCTTCATAACGTAACTAGCCAAGCCACGCAAGATAAATCTTGCAAATGTTCCATGTACCAAGCCCAACCGTACATCTAGATCTAGGTTACATTAAAACGGCATTTGGATTCGATGCAATGACTAATAGATCTTAAAGATGTGATTACCTTGATTTTCGACCACCAATGTGAAAAGAGAGGTCAAGGACGTAATTTTCCGGTCACAGTTTTCGGTTCTATCCGATGAAAATGCGTCTGTGTTTTGGCTAAACTTTTTAAAAATATAAATAACTTTAAAGAGTGGTTTTTGTCCGGAATGAATGTGTCCACGTAACTCATGGTCAAAAATTGATGTAGTACACCAAGTTTCATAATTTTTTTATGGCGTAGTCGCGAAGTTTTAGCTGCTCACATGTTCACCCTCTAGCTCAATTATAATAACTAGTAACTGCCCCATTCTTCGAATGGTAAAAAACAAAGCTCACCACTCCAGACCGAAAGGAATCAGCACAAAGACATTGATGTCGAGACACTTTGGGTCATCCACATAAAATCGGCGATCAATAGATAGATAGGATAGTATTACAGTAGTACACAGTGCACAGTAGTGCGCACCGAGCATTTTTCATGGGCTCATGTGTTCTTAAAAAATGATCTAAATATTTACGCACAGTTTTCTTGGTATGAATGAATGGCACTCACCTCATCTGTATAACACTATACTCGGTATCACTATCAAAGTTTTCTTGGCGTGGCTGGATCGTGAACTCTAGTTTACATTTCCGGTAAGAGGCGGAAATGACGAAATTGACGGAAGTACATTATCACGTCGTATTCGCAATCATGAATTGATAACTGATAATTATAACTGAATTTCTGGGAAAAGTAAAGAGTTTCGGGAAAAAATGAGCTCGACACGTACAGGCTTAATAAATTTTACATACTATACCAAGTTTCATTTCTCTACGTTGCGTAGTAAAAAAGCCTTTACGGTCGCAAAGTTGGGCCCAAGCTCCATTATTATATGATGAAGAGACTAGCTGAGTACCCGTTGGATGAACAGGTTTGTGTAGTTTTTTTGTTTTGTTTTGGTAAAACTTAAGACGCCTGTGAACTAAGAAAGCCATTAATGCTGCATAGATAGCTTATAAGAAGAGATGTAAATTATAGTGAGATTATGTACTGTTTGTTTCGCCCCCCATGACGGACAACCATTATTTTCAATGTACAAGTTCCATGGTGACGGATGTGCGTCACTTCCTTTTCATCTCGAGACGGAAAACACATCTCTCCGTCTATTTTGACTGTCCAGTTGAAACATCTAGATAACTCAGGAGTCTGAAACCATCTTGACTACCTGACATTGTATTGAGAGAATCAAATGTCATAAGGCTGTGGAACCTGGCATAAAGTGGCCTGGAATTTGAGGTAGTTCCCACGTGCTGTGCAGCAAGTAAAAGATACCATGGTACTCGCTGATGGTCCAGGGTGTGTTCCGCCAGTCAAGCAATCCCCTCATCCCTGCACTGTTTCCATGCCCTATAAAAGGTTTGTTGTTGTACGCTGATCCAACTGATTTCTCAAATACAATTTACACTTTATTTCTACGGCTGCATATTTTACGCGAGGCACCGGATAACGAGACGAATCAATTACTTATTAGATCTATATTCTATCCCATCCGTCGACTTGCGAGCGTATCATCAATGTCAACAATGCAACAATTCACCCCTTTGATAATAGCAGAAAACAAGATTTTGGGGGAAAACCTAGCTAGTTGAATGTAGGTCAGCCATCAAAAGAGTGGTGAGTGGAGGAGGTGAGGCAAACAACAGGCCAAGGGTAAAGCTCAGACTACTTATATCAACCGACTAGTACGAAATGCAATGTTTGTCTTACTTAATAGCAAGGTTAAGGTCACAGAATTTGGGAATTTATGGTAATATTGATGAAGACTATTGAACGAAAAAAAGTAGCATTCACCGTGTTTATACGCGCTCAATTTGTGGACATATAGTGGAAAGAGGGAATGGTTCGTCTCGGCATTGTGTGTGCGGGTTTTTACTATTTTACATTTTATTCATTTTAGCCACATTCAGTTCATAAGTGAAAAAACAAACAAACAGTAACAACAACTAGAGCTTTGAGTCACATTTTTGAAATTCACATTTAGACCACAAAAAAAACAACAACAAAAAAAAAACAAACAGCACGTAGATCTAAGCAATCTTTCATTTTCATTGTATTCTGAGACAGAAAAGTTTTGATTGTTTGTTGTGGTTTTTTCTGTTTTGACACTTTTAGCTTACCTCTAAACCGTGCTGCGATTCCACATTATCTTCTATCGTTTTATTTTAAAAAAAAGCAACCAATGAGTCAGACAACGCACGTCACTGCTGAAACTGCAGTTACAGCATTATTAACAATAATTCAATTTCTACCTTATTGAAAAAATTGCCCTGCATGAAATTTAAGGTGGTAATTTGGAGGGGGGGGGGGGGGATTGAAAAATAGCCGAGACAGGAAACTCTACAAGGACTTAGAATGGCCGAGTCATGACCCCAGTATAGTGGTCTACAGAAAACGTTTGAAATATATATATATTATAGTAAAGTTATATGGTATACCAATAAAAGTTATACCACAAAAGTTATCCTTTTAGCGTCTTACGAGTGTAGGAGATCAAAGCTGGTGTAAGGCACCAGACTAGCGGCCCGCCGGCGTGGTTTTTTTTCGTACCCACTTTAGCAAATTCAGGAGCGGGGCATCGGCTAAGGGATTTCTCGTCCTATCGAACATTGCCATGGGTGCTGTAATCTCTGGACTGTGCCTGATATGACTCTGAACGTCACCGAAAATCCCTGGGATGTGTTGGAGCTGTCCCGTGTTTAGGGGTGTGTTGCTGCTCTGCTCCTGAACTTTGTAAAACTAGTATGAAAATAAAAAAAGCACGCGACCCGCCGCCCACTTATTATGGATGGCACTGAAACTCTAATCGGTGATCATATCGCCGCGGTGTGGACAGTGCCAAAAGTATGAGAGTGATGTATAATAATTAGGCGGCGAGCCACCAGTCCTGATCTGCTTCACTCCTAAGTCAATAACTGGTGCCAAGCACGGGCAACGCCAGACAAATAGATAGCAGTGACTATGACTTGTCATGCCAGTGACGTAACGCCACACCCCACACAACAGTAAACAATACATGAAAAAAAGAAAATAGCAGAAAGCCTCAGGATTGTTCCAGATTCATACTTTTGATGTGAGGGAACAACAACAACAACAACAACAACAACAACAACAACAACAACAACAACAACAACAACAACAACAGGTTTTAGGTAAAGTTTTAAAAAATTAATTTCAGTTCATTTGTTGACGTAGATATTTTTGTTTATATACAGCGGCTAAGAGGATCTCACTGATTTCAGAGAAACTTTAAAAAAATTAATATGGTTGCTAATTTTTGCAACTGAACAATTATATTCCGGGGCGTATCTAGCAAACAAAACTGCCAATCATGTAGTTGATGACTACCAAAATACCAAGTGAAAAATACAAGTCAAGCTCGTTAATGATTGAACCAACGAATCAAGGTACTACATGAAAATCAAAAGTACGCCTTGCTCACATCTGATAAAATTATTGTTTCACTATCCCACGGGCCACGATGGCTGGCTGCCTTTAAGAGAAAATGCACAGCGGCGTCTCACCCCAGATGGCACCCAGGGCAAGTGCCCTACCTGTCATACCTCAGATATGCCGTTGATTTATCTGGCCATGTCGCGACCTGAGTTCGTGTTTGTTCCAATTCCACTTTTTGCATAACTAAGAAATTCGACGTTAAATGTTTGCGGCTTTAGTAATTTTGTAATGAGAGCGCGGCCCTCTAGCATCTGCCATTATGATAAGGAGTTAGAAGAAATGGGTACTGTGAAACAGCTTGATAAGCGCAACAACGCATTTTAAACTAGTGTCAGAGTGTGCAGTTATTATACCTCTTCTACATCCTAAAATACCTCCAGTTTTTCAGAAAATGGAGACAATTCAAAGAAGATTCAAGGTCACGGTGTGTCTTTTAACGTTAGTTTAGAGCAAACATAGGAACCCAATGGCCAAGGTGCTCGCATCTCATGCCGAAGGTACCGGGTTCGATCCCCAGCCGGTGCAGGCATGTTGGAAATTTTTTTTTTGGGGGGGGGGGGGAGGACGAAATGATCCAATCCCTGATCCTATGGTAGGTAGGATCTAGCACCTAGTCTTCTCGGATCAGGACGAAAAACTCTGAGGGCCCGTGTGCACATTCCGCAGGTCAAAAATACCTTGACAGTTGAACGTCGAGAAGAGCAGGCGGATCAAAGCCGCTGCCCGGGCAAAATTCTGAAAAACTAATCCCTACTACAAAAACAAAAACAAGAAAAATGACAACAAGTAAAATAAAAACAAGTAAAAGTGAGGCCTAAATGCCAAGAGCAGCGAAGCTTCCAAAATAAAGAGCTAAACCACAGGCTTAAATTATCTTTACGTATCCCACCCCCTTCTCTCCTGTATACAGATACCAAAATAAAGACCTAAACCACAGGCTTAAATTATCTTTACGTATTCCACCCCCTTCTCTCCTGTATACAGATACCAAAATAAAGAGCTAAACCACAGGCTTAAATTATCTTTACGTATTCCACCCCCTTCTCTCCTGTATACAGATACCAAAATAAAGAGCTAAACCACAGGCTTAAATTATCTTTACGTATCCCACCCCCTTCTCTCCTGTATACAGATACCAAAATAAAGAGCTAAACCACAGGCTTAAATTATCTTTACGTATCCCACCCCCTTCTCTCCTGTATACAGATACCAAAATAAAGAGCTAAACCACAGGCTTAAATTATCTTTACGTATCCCACCCCCTTCTCTCCTGTATACAGATACCAAAATAAAGAGCTAAACCACAGGCTTAAATTATCTTTACGTATTCCACCCCCTTCTCTCCTGTATACAGATACCAAAATAAAGAGCTAAACCACAGGCTTAAATTATCTTTACGTATTCCACCCCCTTCTCTCCTGTATACAGATACCAAAATAAAGACCTAAACCACAGGCTTAAATTATCTTTACGTATTCCACCCCCTTCTCTCCTGTATACAGATACCAAAATAAAGACCTAAACCACAGGCTTAAATTATCTTTACGTATTCCACCCCCTTCTCTCCTGTATACAGATACCAAAATAAAGAGCTAAACCACAGGCTTAAATTATCTTTACGTATTCCACCCCCTTCTCTCCTGTATACAGATACCAAAATAAAGACCTAAACCACAGGCTTAAATTATCTTTACGTATTCCACCCCCTTCTCTCCTGTATACAGATACCAAAATAAAGACCTAAACCACAGGCTTAAATTATCGTTACGTATTCCACCCCCTTCTCTCCTGTATACAGATACCAAAATAAAGACCTAAACCACAGGCTTAAATTATCTTTACGTATTCCACCCCCTTCTCTCCTGTATACAGATACCAAAATAAAGACCTAAACCACAGGCTTAAATTATCTTTACGTATTCCACCCCCTTCTCTCCTGTATACAGATACCAAAATAAAGACCTAAACCACAGGCTTAAATTATCTTTACGTATTCCACCCCCTTCTCTCCTGTATACAGATACCATATAAAACGCCACTATAACGTGGTGTGGAAAAATGATACAATGGTCCAGACTGAATGCTTTTACAATTTTCATCTAACATCTGGCAATCTGACTCGATACTGTGATGATGAGGGCGTCTGGTCCGGGCAGGAACCACTCTGTGAAGTCGATTACTGGATGTAGGTATTGCTGACGTATGCGTAAATCAGCCAGAAGCGCTGGTTATCAATAATACTCTCCTGTTATGAGTATTGTAACGATCCAGTGTGTACTAATCTTCTACCACAATCATACTATCCTGTTGAGGGCATTATAAAGTTCTATAGTGTGTCCTCATCATGAACCACAATATTATCATTGTCTTGAGGACATCACATCTAGTCAGTCATCATGTGTCCTCATTATGAACCACAATATTATCATTGTCATGAGGACATTACATCTAGTCAATCATCATGTGTCCTCATCGTGAACCACATTGACCAATTTGCAGAAAAAATTCTGCCATCAAATTTTGTATCGTTTAGGAAAGTTAGTCTCTTGGCATTTTTATGTTTTATCTTTGATCCCCAGCGGCAGATCTGACATTTCTCCTGTAAAACCATCAAACGTGCGAAATATACTAAAAAAAAATAAAATGGCCCCGTTTATTTCCTTCCATAATGAATACTGGCCTATCCGCGCAAGATAAATCTAGCAGATTCTTTGTAGGAAGCCCAATCGTATGTCTAGATCTAGGCTACACTAACCCCTTCAGTACTGAAACGGCATTGTTATGAACTCTTTACTGCTCCGTCAGTTACAGGTTTTGTTCCTCCATTACTTGCTTTTAAATACAGATCAGTTGCCTGATTTAGATTCATATTTACCATTCAAAATAACTGAAATAAATGGATATCGATATAAACTGGATCTGAGAAAATCTAGCTTTCACGGTGTCAGTACTCAAAGGGTTAAAAGCAGCATTTTGGATTCGATGCTATGACTAAAAGAACTTGCGCAGAAATACACAAATGTGATTACGTTGATTTTCGACTCAATGTGAACAGAAGGTCAAGGACGTAATATTTTCCGGTCACACTTTTCGGTTCCATCCGATGAAAATGCATCTCCGTAGCTGCTTACAGGTTCACCCTCCAGCTCAGTTATAGTAAGACACAACATTACTGTTTAATTCTGATTGTGAAATCTAGAAGCTCGGAATACCAAACATGATCAGAATACCCGAAGAGATGGTGGAAAGCACAATGTGGCCGTTATCGTGCCAACGCGTAGTAAACCCCAAGCTCTAATTTAAACCCCTTTCATAGACAAGTCCATGACAGCTTGACAGCCACTCTTTTCTATAGGCCCATTGCGAATGACGTCACAGAGTGTTTTTGTTTTGTTCCTCCGACACCCCAAAATGGCGGGTGGATCAGCTGATGAGTGTAACTTCGAGCTAAGTCTAAGGGTTTAAAATGCCTGCTGGTTGCATTGCAGTTGACTGTTATGACGGAGGTGGAAAGGATGGATCCAAGCTGGTCAGGTTCCCTACCATCCGTGTAAACCAGGGAAGGGAAGTGAAAGAATTGACCGAACGCCTCCCATGTGCGTGAACACACGTGTCATTGTTTACTGTAGTGAAGTAGTTTTAGCTCGCCGCCGATTGGTTCGCGACGCTGGAAGTGCCCACAGTGCAAATCAGCTAACGAATCAAAATCAATGCTACCATCGCCATGGTTAAGCGTCGGTCCTTACAACAAAGATGGCCGATATGCGCAATGGGCCTATAGTCTAGACGCGCACTGGGCGCTTCTGATGGGCCGATTGCTCGGATGTTTGTTTGTTCACGACGTTGAAGTTTCAATGACATCCCGCTACTTGGCGGGTGCCAGATGTTTCATGGGAACTCAGCACCGTGACGTCACCACATCTTTACTCTGTCGTAGGGCCGATGGGCCCTAGCCAAAGGCCCGGCCGGCAGTAACTGATTTTTTTCCGGCGAACTAGCCGAGAAGTGGCGTCCCGTCATAAAGTTTCACCACAGAGTATAGATATATATAGAGAGAGGTTTCACTATTAGTCGATTTGCACTGCGAGACACGGGAGGCTCTGCAAAACTACTGTTAGCATGGAGTGGAAAGTAGGTCGCTGCGGTAAACAATATCCGTTTGTGCATTTCCACGGGGCGTAGGAGCTTACAAACGGTTGTAAATAGTTTCAATCAGCCCAAAAATATGAACAAATCACAATAAACAGAAATGCACACTATCTTTGGTGAAGAAGGTCTCTTTCAATTCTTCAATTTCTTGTTTACCGCAGCGACCTAGTTTCGTGATATAGCGGAAATGAACCTTTTCTATATATCTATACTCTCTGGTTTCACCCACCAGCCAAGCAGTCGGATCTGACTAAAACTTAATCTCGTGACCTCACCACCCAACTAATCGCCCGATCAAACTTGGCTAGTGCACAGCTGAGCTAACTTTCGCCAGGAGATGAACAGATCATGTTCTCTCTCTCTCTCTCTCCCCAGGGAGAATTTTCGCTTGAGTTGCATCATTACACTGAGCTGCGTGCTGATCAGCTTTTTCTTTCTGGGCCTGGACTTTTTTTTCTTCCTAAAGAAGAGGTGATTGGGTGGTTGACTCATTGATTGACTGATTAATCGATGGACTAGTTAACTGACTGACTGACCGACTGATTGATGTACTCAGTGGCGGACTGATTGTGTGACTGACCGATTGATTCATGTTCTCAGTGAGTGGCAGACTGACTATGTGACTGACAGACTGATTGATGTACCGAATGGCGGACTGACTGCGTGACTGGCCCACCAATTAACTGAATGACTCTCTCACTCGCGGACGTTTTGGTGGAGTATTTGACACTGACTTAATGACTCCTCTCACTGCCCGACTGAATGACCGACTGACTGACTGATTTAGTTAGTGACTGACTTACTTCTGTTAAACTGACTGACCGACTGACTGTCCGCTAACTCAATGACTAACTTACTCACTCATAGACTGACTGACTGACTGACTGACTGATTAACTCAACGACTGACTTCCTTACTAATAGACGGACTGACTTACTTACTCAATTACTGACTTACTTACAAATAGACTGAGTCACTGACTTACTCAATTACTTACTTACTTATTAATAGACTGACTGACTGACTTACTCAAGGTCTGACTTACTTACTAAATTACTGTCTTACTTACAAATAGATTGACTGACTGACTTACTCAATGGCTGGCTTACTTACTAATAGACTGACTGACTTACTCCCTTACTCACTCAATGACTGACTTAGGTACTGATAGACTGACTGAATAATTAAAATGAATGACGGACAAAATGACTCACACACTCACATACCTCCTCATTCACTCACTCACCCACCCTTCACACATACTCAGTCACTCACACACTCACGTGTAATGCACTCATATTATCATTTTGTGATTGACCGTCTTCTCCCCAGACGATTACAGAAAGTGGAAAAAGTCCGCGTTGAAACTGTCAAAAGCATCAATACACTTCATGGTTACCGGTATCTATCTATTTATACATCTATCTGCTCACGTGTGTGTATGTGTCCGCCTGTTTGTCTGCCTGCCTGCCTGCCTACCTTCCTATCCATTTCTTTCTCTCTCTACCTATTTATAGATCTTTCTATCTATCTTTACGGTCATTTTGGAAAAATGTATATAGTTCGTTATATTCACAGACTAATAAATTAACCAGACTGGAAACACGAGCTTCGGGCTGTGTCGTTTTTTACGGAATTTCCCGAGCGGTGACCGTATACCCAACATGGCCGCCGCTCGGGAAATTCGGACTCTAGTTCTATCTGCACTAGAAATTTCTTTTTATTTGTCAAAATTGGTTGTGCATGTATTAATAATGCATTAACTTGCCTATCCTTTCATTTTATTGTCTACATCTGCCTTTTTTTTTATTGTTATAAATGATGACCGTATGGACTTTTAGCGACCGCTGCATTGTAGCTATGCTGAAGTGTTTTGTGACATCACACAATATCCAGTCTGGGTATTTTATTAGTCTGTGGTTATATTCATATCCTAGAAAATCGGCTGCCTATAATTTCAGTGTATTCAATATGAATGAATCTACACACATAAACAAATTGGGGTTCCAATTTCTTGACTAAGGTCCATACAAAGTGAAATATCCAAATGCCTACAGAATCAAACACATTTCAAGTTTTACAACATCAAATAGTCTTTACTTTAGCTTCCATTATGTATTTCTTAGTCAAAACGGAATATTTGGAGCCTGTTAGATAAGATAAGATAAGATAAGATAAGATAAGAATCACTTTATTATCCCATATGGGAAATTCGTTTTCACAGAGTGTTTAACAGCACACACGTGGTACATATATCTCACGCATCATTATAAATAAACAAACTCAATAAGTCAATAACAGACATACATGGCGTGACATGGAAAGAACCTTAATGAAATGTGGCACACATCTATTTGTAGGACGACTTGCTGAGGCGAATTGCTGAAGACAAGAATGATCTTCTGTATCTTTCCCTGTTTGTTTTCATGTGTATCATTTAGTTCTTGAGATTTCAAGGTTGTAGTAAGCTGGTTGGTAGAAAAGGTAATATTGAGAGAATCTTCTTCTGAGATTTGAACACACTAATCCGTAAGAGAGGGCAGAGGATGGTTTAGTGACAAAGTTTAACGTAAAAGACTCAAATTTATGTCAAAACTGTATGGTTTATGAATTCTAAATCTCGTGGCAGTGGTCAATAAAGCAACAAGCGCAAAAATCAGTCTTTTGGAGGTATGTTGATTATTTCAAACTTTCTGATGTTGTGTGAGGCATCCCGTTTACATTCTGATGTTGTATGAGACATTCCGTTTACATTCTGATGTTGTATGAGACATCGCGTTTACATTCTGATGTTGTGTGAGGCATCCCGTTTACATTCTGATGTTGTGTGAGACATTCCGTTTACATTCTGATGTTGTATGAGACATCCCGTTTACATTCTGATGTTGTATGAGACATCCCTGTCATGTACATTAATCAAGCTTTCTGTTGGTGTAGGATGCGAGCCTTCCTCGTCAAGGATTACACTAAGGCCATGAAAAGTCATATGTATGGACAAGAGCCAACTAAAGTGAGAAATAGGTAAGTCACTATAGTTAATGCAGTGAGTCAGTGGCAACTCCCAATCGTGTACATAACCCGTGTCAGTAGTCACAGAATGCATAATTATGCTTATGCCTGCAGGCTGTGCACACCCCCCTCCCCCCAAAAAAAGTTGGGCCGTCAGTCGGAGACGGCCACACACAGCCACACGGCCACACACAGCCACACGGCCACACACACAACCACATTGCTACACAACCACATTGCTACACAACCACACAACCACACAACCACACGACACAACCACACTACCACACGACACAACCACATAGTCACACAACCACACTACCACACGACACAACCACATAGTCACACAACCACTCTACCACACGACACAACCACATAGTCACACAACCACACAACCACACAGCACACAAGCACATCTCCACGGCCCCTGCCCAGCCAGCTATCCTACGGAAATGAGAGGCGTAGGATTGACGTCAAATATGCACATAAGAATGACGTCGTTCCTACATAGATCTGCCGGTTACGACATCGCGCCGACGTCAATTTGCTGTAGGGAACCCACCCCTACGGTAATCCTACCAACCCTACGAAAATCTATGTCCCATTGACGTGGAGATGCTAGCTGGGTGGGTGACAGCTCTTATCCTCTCTTGCTTCGTTCTCTGATCGTATCAAAAAAAAATAAAAAAATTAAACAATTAAAGAAATGATGTCAAAATTGGGCGAAAAGAAAAAGTTGTATGTAGCGAAACCCTGCATGAGAAATAAAACCCAAACGATACAAAGCAAACTAAAGAGAATACAGAAAATACACAAAATGTTCGGCTTTCGCCTTTTTCAAGTGAAAATAAAATTCGAACAATAAAAGATTTCAACAGAAAATGTATAGAATAGAAGCGAAACGGAATACTTATCTGCGAGTTCTTGCTTCGTTAGCAGCACAAAAGCACGTCCGTCTGCCAAATGCATTGAAGCTCGAAGTCTAAGAAATGATGGCACTATTAGGCCCATTGTTGCTTTTTTGTTGTGAATACGAAAGCCAGTGATGCAATGTTAAGATTGCAGTTTGCCTTGCTATTGGAACTGCAGAATATCACCGATACTCAATTGTTCTATGAGCCCTTCTGGAAAGTTTGTCAAGGTGATTGGCGGACGCTTCTGGCGGGGTCTTCTTCTATCCTTTCGTTCTGCTACATTCTGTCTATTGTCTTGCTTCTTTCCGATCACAATGTGACTGTTATCATGTCGAACATGCTTTCTCCAAACTCTAACTCAAAAGCACCCGCACGTCAAAATGAACTTGTATCGTTTAGCTGAAAGTATTTGATTGCGAAGTAAAGGTTAAACAGGAAATGACTGAAGCGATAAATAAATGATTTGCTGAGTAATATGTGTCCATTTTTTATTATTTCATTAAAAGGCCAATTCCAACCTGAAATAGGGCCCGTCTGTCTTTTTAAATCCCCGGATGGAAAAACGACCATAGTTAAAATATCCATGAAACTGAAAAAAACAACAACAACAACAACGATTCTTTAAGTTTGAAAGTTACTGGAGATAAATGAAGGCAACCTATTTCGTCAGAGGGAGGTTATACTTAAATAGAAAACAACAACAACTAGACTTCGGGGCGTTGTAATGATATTTAAAAATAACAACAAAAGAAATCTTTAAAATTGGATTGTGGTTGTTCTTCCGTCTGGGTCTTCAAGAGAAAAAACAAAAAACGACTAAATGTGATTCCTTTAGGATGATACATCACGGAGGAGGTGTTTGTAGGCAGGCACAATCCTGGACTCCAAACTGTTTGGCGTGGGCGCCGCCCCAGGAGTTAAAGGCCGTGAGAATTTGTCGGATAAAACAATTTTTAGATGGAAATTTTAACTCTTTGTATGCCATGCGCCGAATCATCGGCGCGCCGAAAGTAGCCAATATTACCATCTGCCGATGCATCGGCGCTCCTTAATTTGACCCATTTCTATGAAAGTCCTAGTGTTATATTTGCTTTCAATAATTATAGGCTTTCATTTTGCTTTCATTTGATGTTTTTGAACATTATGTCGTTAATAATGAGCTGTTAAAGATGAGACCCCCCTTTTTTTTGTTGAGTTGGTCAAAAGCAGTTGTGGTATACAAAGAGTTAAATTTTATTTGCGAATACTGAATTGATGAAACTCTGAGTCTCAGGCCTAAGTGAAGTTATCTCCACCTCCGCCCCTTATCCAAAACAAACACTAATAAACATGGAAGCCGCAACGTGGCCGTTAATGCGCCAAAGTTTCCGTTAAACCCAATATCAAAACTCCAAAGTTGTAGACATGCTTCATGATGATGGCCTCAGGCCAGTTCGAGTTTCACATCCTTGACCGAGAACCCGCCATTTCATGACAGATCTAACCTTGCCCGGAAAGTTTAGATTAGTAACGCTTTCTCTCTTTGCCCATACTTATGATACGCAGCCACCAACAGGAAGTTCCAGCATGGTTGTCATGTACCACCAAAGAGATTCTAAAAAGTGGCAGCAGGAATTGCGCTGTACATAACAATGTTTCCTATCTGGACACACCACAAAATAGAGATACTAGCAGACGCAACACAAGGCAGGAATACGTCATCACTTTTGACTACCCTGAGCCATTTTGAATGAGATTGATCAGATAGACACGCGCGCAACAATATTTAATGTAACATACTGCAAATGCTGAACCGCTCTCTCTTGACCATATTTGGAAATTCTTACCGTAAAAGAGTTTGAACATCATTTACGGCTTCTTTGGTTACTCTTTTTCGCTTTAGAACAGTCGGACGGGCATATGAAATAACAAAACAATCACACTAATGGCAACCACAATATGGAATGTAAAAGTGTTGGTGTCAGCCAGATGTCACCATTTCGGTTCTTCGACCAAATTCTAATGTGGGTCCAGATCTACAACACATTCTCTGATAATGCAACCAAATTAATAATACATCTACACCAATATACATCAGGGCATCTCCCACTGCCCTTAGTAATGAATCCCAGTTTGCAATTATCTGGGGCGCAAGATGAACAGCATCCAACGCGATCGTCAGTGAATCACTGAATGAGTCATGTGAAATTGCGTCCCACCCAAAATGGCGGTGCGCATAGTTCCTGTAGTGACGAAAATTGGGCTTCTTTCTCTTCTGGTTATTCCCTGTTCTGTGACCAAACCTAACACTTACACCCTGAACATCAAACCTCAACGTTAAAGAAACTGCAAAGTTTGCCGTTTACCAGCGCTAAAGGCCAAACAGCTTAGACAAAAGGATTTTAAAAACAGAACATTTTTAAAATACCAAATACAAAATTTTTAGCGAGTACTAGAATTAGCAGTCGATCCATTTACATTCAGATAACTATTCTGTGTGACTTCAACTCTAATTACAAATAGCGGGGTAGTTAGTGGGCGATTCTGGTAGGGTCTCTTTGTATTATGTCATTCTGCCATAGTCTTTTTTCTTCCTAGTACACTTGGACAGTGGACTTATGCCTCTCAACAAAATTGGAGAGATGAGATTGTCCTTAGTAGACTCCGTCTGGGTCATACCTACCTCACATACCGTTTTTTACTTAGGGGAGAAGATCCCCCTAAATGTGTGGTGTCAGAAGTGGGATTTTGGGGATGTTTGCGTTATTGTGGGTCCCCTCTAGATGTCAACGAGGGGTTGGGTGGATGTAGAATAGACTCACACTCGAAACATTCATATCACAATAACTAAGCAAGACAGGATTACTTATGTTCAGGCCTGACGGGCCATGTAATCATAGTACAACATTCGACTGCATAATTTTTGGTAATCATAATCATAGCTATTACATAAAAGTCATCCACTACTGAAACTCTAGCAAGTCTATCTAAAATAGGGTATAAGAAAAAGCATACTACTATGTGCTCTTCAAGTGCGCCTATCTAGGACTAGGGTTCCTAAAGGATACCGGTATAAACAAATTCAATTTGGTCGATCTCGCTTTCATACAATCCGTAATAGCACCCAATCAGATAACTGACTGACTCATAAAGTGTAGTAGCACTCTCTAGTAAATTCACAGTAATACACTTCACAAAATATCTATGCTGCACCACACTAATAAGTATACATATAGGAAATGAGCATAGTTCAATCTCAACACGATCTAATAGCGCATTACACATCTAGTAAAAAGTATATTCAATGTCCTTCTCTTCGTCACAATGGGGTGACGGAAAAAACTGTCACAATTCCTGGCACAAACACACAAGAGGGATCTCTCACCATTTCCTCGCTCGCGATGGTTTGCGAGCGAGAGAGTCCAATGTAAGCGGCGTGCACACTTAAGCCTGGTGCACAGAGGTTTCGTCACTGTCTAGTCTCTTCACAGCGCGAATCTTTCTTTTGTCTGTCATCTCCACTCAGGTAGGAGGCCCCCATGACTCGTCTTTTCGCCAAATGCTCGAAATATGAATCCGCTGATCTTAGTACGTGTGTTAGCTTTTATACCCCCCGATGGTTACTAAGGGTCTCCCTACCGATTGGACGATCAAGGACCTAGCGACGACAAACACAAGTTTGTCTTTCAGTTAACCTCACTATGCAAACAAGAAAATCTCCCACGCAAACCAAAATCAAAGGGTCAACTTAATGTTTACAAACTTCACTCACGCATCCCTCATCACGAAATCCGTGGCTCGATTAATAGTTAAATGCGTTTCATATTCTCCCAAAATAAACCAACCCATGACTAACAGAAAAGAGCTCACGCGGCTCGTGACATGTGGCACTCAATTGCCAACTATCAATAAAATATATTTCAACTGAATATATAGACTTCATGCATACCCGAAGAAGGCAATACGCCTGCGTATCCATGTAAGAATTATTTTCTGACGTGGACCCGCAACGCACCCTGTCCTTTCTGAGTGAGGCTAAGATCTGCAACTTGATTTAATCACTTTTATACTCGTTTAAAAAACTTTTTCAAGATCTATACAAAACAACTTTTTAAGAATTTTACCAATGTGTTAAAATTATATGAATGTATTTACTGCTAGTTTTTTAAACTTAACTGCTCTGAATACGTGACATAAATAAGAAAAGTGTACCCAAATAGACCGTGAACAGCGCAAAGTGGCCGTTGTCGTGCCAACATGCCGTAAAACCCAAACTCTAACTCAAACTATCATTCTGCTATAGGTAGAATGCGCATGACGTCACAGAGTTTTTTTTGTTCTGTTCTTCCGCCAAACAGAATGGCCGGTGGATCAGCTGATGAGTGTAACTTCGAGATATGTCTAAGCGGTTAAAATGACTGCTGATTGCATTGTAGCTGATTGTTATGACAGGGTGGAAAGGATAGATCCAAGCTGGTCAGATTCCCTACCACCCGTGTAAACAAGGGAAGGGAAGGGAAGGTAAGGGAAGGGAAGTGAAAGAATAGACCGAACGTCTCCCATGTGCATGAAGACACGTGCTATTGTTTACAGAAGGTAACTATTTTCAGCTCGTCTCCGATTGGTTCGCGATGCCTTAAGTGCTCACAGTACAAATCAGCTAACGAATCAAAATCAATACGTCCATCGCCATGATGAAGCGTGGGTCCGGACAGCAAAGATGGCGGATATGCGCATTCTACCTATACTGTCTGACGTCTTGATTCTTCCGAGTACAATCTGGTCGTTATTGTGTCCACTTGGCGTCTCCAGCCTGAAACTCAGACTGATTACAAACGTTATTTTGATTCCAGGTCAATGTCAATAGATACCGATACTCACATGAGTAAGTCCGACCTTGAGAATTCGAGCTATGAAGAGTTTGGTGGCCCCGGAGCACGTAAAGGTACAGTCTGTGTGTGGATGTTCGGTGTCTGCATGTCGTAGGTCAGACGGATTGCTGGAGTTGTACCAATGCGTTAAAATTATATGAATGTATTTAATTCTATGTTAAACTTAGCAGCTCTGGATCTATCACGAATCCCTTAGACTAGACGTCCCTCGGGACACCGCTGATGACTTTGCAACAATCCATCTCCATTCCTCTCGACTTCCAGCTTTTCTGGGCGTCTCTCTGAGTTCCATGCCCGTCCATTCTCTGAAGTTGTCTTCTCATCTCTTCTTTTGTCTCCGTCTTCTTCTTCTTCCTCCCTGGACTGTGCCCTGCAAGATGGTCTTGGCAGGGCTTGTTGAACGGGTGATACTCTGGATACGAAACACAAATAAAGAAAATGTACCCAAATAGAAGGTGGGAAGGGGGGGGGGGCGAATTGGCCGTTATCGTGCCGACGCGCTGTAAAACCCAAACTCGAAGTCAAACTCCTGGAGGTCCTTGTGGTGGTAGTTCACGGGGGGTTGGGGCGGGGGGGGGGGGAGGGGGGGGGAGGGAAGTTCTACAGTCACCATGAGAGACAGAGTTGCACCTGCCTCCATCAAAAATCGTCCACCGATGAGCCAAAAGGATTCACGTTCAGCGAGTTTGTGTGTCCTCCTAACCAGGCTCAGAGCTGATGGAACTGAGAACCACAAGGGAAATTACAACCAGTATGAATACACTAAAGCAATTTCCACCTTAATTTTCTCCCCCCCCCCCCCCTCCCGAAATACTTGACTCATCAGCAGCGTCTCTACCTAACCGAAGTTTGAATAAAAACCTGCAATCGAAACATACCAAAAAATAGCCTTTCAATTGTAAAAGGGAAGTTGTGGATTTGTTCAACTTTAAAGTCTGACTTTCCCAGTTTCAGATGTTTGTGTCTTTGGTGGTTCGTTTGTCCTTGTTGTTTTCAAATGCTGCCCTATACATGTACAGGAGTTTGGGAGAGAGAGAGGGAGAGAGAGAGAGAGAGAGAGAGAGAGAGAGAGAGAGAGAGAGAGAGAGAGAGAGAGAGAGAGAGAGAGAAAGAGAGAGAGAGAGAGAAAGAAAGAGAAAGAGAGAGAGAGAGAGAGAGAGAGAGAGAGAGAGAGAGAGAGAGAGAGAGAGAGAGAGAAAGAGAGAAGGGGGGGGGGGGGTTGTTCGTCTTAGTTACGGGGGACGCATTTGAAAACTTTCGCATTTGGTTTTCAGTTTACTAAGTTCATTAAGAACTGCCTTACTATGAGTCTCGTTGCTGTGGATATTATTATTATTATTATTATTATTATTATATTATAATCCTTTTATCTGTTTTGGCTACAGGTCCGCCCAGGTCCTACGACAGGAAGGTGAGAAACTGTTGAGTAATTAGTGAAAACTGTGCCCATAAGTACAAGAGTGGTCTATCTCAACTTTGCCCAAACTTGAGATAAAAGTTGCGAGTACTGACACAAGCCAGAACAAAGGTGATAATCCATAGTGACTGGGGAGGGTGAAAACTGAAGACCCGTGTCACCTGGGGAAGGTGGGAACTGCAGGTCCAATGTCACCTTGGGAAGGTGGGAACTGCAGGGCCAATGTCACCTGGGGAAGGTGGGAACTGAAGGCCCCATGTCACCTGGAGCAGGTGGGAACTGCAGGTCCAATGTCACCTGGGAAAGGTGGGAACTGAAGGCCCCATGTCACCTTGGGAAGGTGGGAACTGCAGGCCCAATGTCACCTGGGGAAGGTGGGAACTGAAGGCCCCATGTCACCTGGGGCAGGTGGGAACTGAAGGCCCCATGTCACCTGGGCCAGGTTGGAACTGCAGGCCCTATGTCACCTCTGGCAAGTGGGAACTGCGGGTCCCATGTCACCCGGAGCAAGTGGGAACTGAAGGCCCCATGTCACTTGGGGAAGGTGGGAACTGCAGGGAACTGCGGGTCCCATGTCAGCGGGGGCATGTGGGAACTGAAGGCCCCATGTCACCTGGGCCCGGTTGGAACTGAAGGCCCCATGTCACTTGGGGAAGGTGGGAATTGCAGATCCCATGTCATCTGGGGAAGGTGGGAACTGCAGGCCCCATGTCATCTGAGGAGGGAGGGAACTACAGGTCCCATGTCATCTGGGGCAGGCGGGAACTGCAGTCCCCATGTCATCTGAGGAGGGAGGGAACTACAGGCCCCATGTCATCTGAGGAGGGAGGGAACTACAGGTCACATGTCATCTGAGGAGGGAGGGAACTACAGGTCCCATGTCATCTGAGGAGGGAGGGAACTGCAGGCCCCGTGTCATCTGAGGAGGGAGGGAACTACAGGTCCCATGTCATCTGAGGAGGGAGGGAACTACAGGTCCCATGTCATTTGAGGAGGGAGGGAACTGCAGGCCCCATGTCATCTGAGGAGGGAGGGAACTACAGGTCCCATGTCATTTGAGGAGGGAGGGAACTGCAGACCCCATGTCATCTGAGGAGGGAGGGAACTGCAGGCCCCATGCCATCTGAGGAGGGAGGGAACTACAGGCCTCATGTCACCTGGGGCAAGCGGGAACTGCAGGCCCCATGTCATCTGGGGAGGAAGGGAACTACAGGCCCCATGTCATCTGGGGCAGGTGGAAACTGCAGGCTTCATGTCACTGGGGTAAGTGGAAACTGCAGGCCTCATGTCACCTGGGGCAGGTGGGAACTGCAAGCCCCGAGTCACCTGCTGCAGGTGGGAACTGCAAGCCTCGAGTCACCTGCTGCAGGTGGGAACTGCAAACCCCATATCACCTGCTGCAGGTGGGAACTGCAGGCCCCATGTCACCTGGGATATGTGGGAACTGCAGGCCCCATGTCACCTGGGCAGGTGGGAACTGCACCCTCTGTCACCTGCTGCAGGTGGGAACTGCAGACCCCAAATCACCTGCTGCAAGTGAGAACTGCAGGCCCCATGTCACCTGCTGCTGGTGGGAACTGCAGGCCCCATGTCACCTGCTGCAGGTGGGAACTGCAGGCCCAATGTCACCTGCTGCAGGTGGGAACTGAAAACCCAGTTCAGCTGCCCAAAAGGTCTGTTTGCAAGCCAGTAGTTAGCGAAGCGAAGTATTTCACCTAGTAATCCTAGTAATCTCTAACTGCAGAGAACACAGCTCAGGATTCTTCTCTATTCTGCTTTTGTCATTGGACTGTGGTCCCCTAGCAACAACTATTCTGTTATCCAGTACCAGAGAGTATGTATATATAGAAAGATGTCACTTCCGCCAAATAGCGAAACTAGGTCGCTGCGGTAAACAAGAAATTGAAGAATTGAAAGGGCCCGCCTTCACCAAAAATAGTGTGCATATCTGTTTACTGTCGTTTGTTTATATTTTTGGTCTGATTGAAGCTACCTAGAGCAGCTTGTAAGCTCTTACACCCCCTTGGAAATGCACAAACAGGTATTGTTTACCGCAACGATCTACTTTCTGCTCCATGCTAACAATGGTTTCGCAGAGCCTCCCGTGTTTCGCAGTGCAACTCGACCAATAGTGAAACCTCTCAGTAGGCCCATTGCGCTTATTGGCCATCTTTGTAGAAGTTTTCTGTAGGGAAAGGAAGTGAAAGAATTGACCGAACGTCTCCTATGTGCGTGAACACACGTGTCATTGTTTACTGTAGTGAACTTTTTTAGCTCGCCGTCGATTGGTTCGCGACGCCTGAAGTGGTGGCAGTGCAAATCAGCGAACGAATCAAAATCAGCGCTACCATCGCCATGGTTATGCGTCGGTCCTTACAACTAAAACGGCCAGTATCCGCAATGGGCCTATGGCAAGCACTTACATTACGCCTCTCTACAAACATCGAATACCTATCCGTTAGAAGATTTTACTATAACATCAGTTCAGAACTGCCATTCCAGCTGGTTAATCTTTTAATGAACAAGTTGTAGCATCATGTAAGTTATACTACACCACGTTGACATTTGAAGTATATTATGTTTTTCACAATTCCAAACATGTTCAGTGGCGTCCTTTTCAAATAACGGGAAGGGCACACGCCATGCCACCTTAGATTCGCCTCTGGTTAGACCACTCTTTTACTCACGAGCACAAATGAACCAGGGCAGAAAACTTCTACAAGCGAATGAAATCTTTCAATGTCGCTTTATATAGTACTACTACTAGCTGAGGTCCCCGGCCCTGCCCGGGGATAAATCGGTTTGAATATTAGTTTCAGTTCTTGGTGGTTATTATGGACCTGCTTCATCTGGCCTGTTTCTATTTGTTCATTATATTTTTGTTTAATTGTTTTTAAATAAGTCTTACTGCTCTGCCTTTGTGAGTTGACACCCTGCGCATCCTGTACAACAGCATGATTTGCGCACGGGTTAGTGTGTTTGATAGTGAACACATCGCAGGAAGTCATAACGAAACATTGAAATGGCCAACCATGACTCGAAATAGATCTAAATAAGATAAGATAAGATAAATTTTATTCGTCCTTGTACAAGGAAATTGGTTTTGATCATTGAATACATAACAATACAGTTACAGAAGCAGAAAGTATGATACATAGCGCGCACACACACATATATACACACACACTGATAAATTAACTAAATTAACAAAATTAACAGTGCACACAATATGCTTCCCTAACTAAAACACATTGACCTGACACGCAGGACATAATTCAACTGTGCACGGATTACGATCAAGATGACGACATTATTGTAACATCCTAGTTGATGGTGGAATAAACGATTTAAAGTAGCGCTCAGTTTTAGTTTTCTTTGTCAACAGCCTTAAACTTCTTACAGATCTTATATATTCCTTGTTCAGGGGATGTTGGGGGTCATTTATAATAATATTAGCTTTTTTAATACAAGCACCAGTGTACAGCTCATCAAAATATGGCAGGTCACAGATACTAATTTTGGATGCTTTTTTAATTAAATTATTGATCTTATTTTTATCTTTTTGTAAGATGTTTCCTCCCCAACAGACAACTCCATACATCAAAACGCTCTGAATAGCCATGGTGTAAAATATTTTCAGAATGCTTTTGCTAACTTTTAAAAAGCGGAGCTTTCTGAGGAAATACATGCGCTGGTTGGCTTTCTTGTATACATATGTTACATGCGCATGCCAGTTAAGCAATGAATCAATAGTAATGCCAAGATATTTGGCCTCTGGGACAATTTCAACCTCTTCATTGTTGATAGTAAGAGGGCAAACAGGATCGTTGTTATTTTTCCTAAGTCAAAAACAAGCTCTTTTGTTTTCTTAACATTCAGTAGAAGATAGTTGTTATTACACCAACAATGAAAGGATTGTACAATGTTAGAATATTCGTGGCCAGAGTTAGGTAAAAGGCCTAAAATGATGGCGAAACAATAAATTTCCAATAAAAAAAATCTACAACGATTTGAGACTTCTATTAAAAACTGTGCACCCTTACATCCATTCTGATGCACCATATAAAATTTGAAGTCTGAGTGTTCAGTGGTTCAGAAGCCTTTTGCAACGAAAAATCTCCAGTCCACAAATATATATAGTATCTATATCAATAAAAGTGAAACCTTACGACTATTGCAGCGCGCCTTTCGCTACTCCTCTGTTAATGCTGATTCGGTGGCCTTCAGATTTTATACAGCGCTTAGTATAGACTGTCGTCGTGTCCCCGGCACAAAAAATACCAAAAAAATTAATAACTCGCAGAACGTTTTGTATTAGTTGCTAGGTTGCGACACATTGGCGTTCGGTCTATTTTTTCGGCAAATGTACGTAATTGAGATTGGTTTCGGTATCTGTATCACGCTCACAAAACAACTTCCGGTTAGGACTGGTTTGAATGATGAAATTGAGGATTAGACTATCAAGTATGAAACTTTGTGTGTTCTCAATGTGCCTAGACTAGGAAAAAGAAAGGGTCTGGAATTGGGAGATTGACGCTGCAGGGCCAAAAGTACAGGTTTGTGTTTTCAATATGCTTAGGAAAATATTATAATAGATTATTTCTTTTCCATTAACACATGACGTTATCGCTTCCTGCGATGTGCAAACAAACTAACCCGTGCGCAAATCATAGCCATAATTTGACGGATGCTGGCGCAAAGGGAGAGAAGTAAAACGTATCCAAAAACAAACAAACAAAAATAAAATAAAGCTAAAGGAACAGGCAAAATGAAGCAGGTCCATAATAATCACCCAGAACTGATTTATCCCGGGCAGGGCCGGGAACTCAGCTAGTAGATTATGATTATTTTATGCTTTATATTGTTCTCGAAATCGAGCAGATTTTGATGCAGTACGGTAGAAAATGTCGTGCAAGACATTTGTAGGAGAAGCAATGAGATAAACATACGCCCCATTTCAATATCATAAATGAAGATCAATTGCAAAATAACCATCCCCTGTCACTGTTGACAGTAAAGCGAGATTTCAGAATGGTTTACAGTGAACTGCGTACTTTTTTGTCAAACGGTTTACTGGCTGTGTTTACTGACATGTTTTTAAAAAATGGGCTAAATACAAAAAGCAAGGTGGGGGGGGGGGGCGGAGAGGATTTGATTATACAAACACGTAGGAAATAGCTCAAAATCTGCTGGATGTTTCCGCACTGTTCTCACCACCTAAAATGCCACAGAACTGGACAGTTTCAATGCTCAGCTCACAAGCTAAAATGTCACAGGACTGGACAGTTTCAATGCTCAGCTCACCAACTAAAATGCCACAGGACTGGACAGTTTCAATGCTCAGCTTACAACCTAAAATGCCACTTGACGGGACAGTTCAATGCTCAGCACACAACCAAAAATGTCACTTGACTGGACAGTTTAAATGCTCAGCTCACAACCAAAAATGTCTCTTGTCTGGACAGTTTCAATGTCCAGCTCACAACCAAAAATGTCACTTGACTGGACAGTTTCAATGTTCAGCTCACAACCTAAAATGTCACAGGACTGGACAGTTTCAATGCTCCGCTCACAACCCAAAAATGTCACTTGACAGCACAGTTTAAATGCTCAGCTCACGACCCAAAAATGTCACTTGACGACATAGTTTAAATGCTCATCTCATGACCCAAAATGTCACTTGACGGCACAGTTTAAATGCTCAGCTCACGACCCAAAAATGTCACTTGACGGCACAGTTTAAATGCTCAGCTCACAACCCAAAATGTCACTTGACTGGACAGTTTAAATGCTCAGCTCACAACCAAAAATGTCTCTTGTCTGGACAGTTTAAATGTCCAGCTCACAACCAAAAATGTCACTTGACTGGACAGTTTCAATGTTCAGCTCACAACCTAAAATGTCACAGGACTGGACAGTTTCAATGCTCCGCTCACAACCCAAAAATGTCACTTGACAGCACAGTTTAAATGCTCAGCTCACGACCCAAAAATGTCACTTGACGACACAGTTTAAATGCTCATCTCATGACCCAAAATGTCACTTGATGGCACAGTTTAAATGCTCAGCTCACGACCCAAAAATGTCACTTGACGGCACAGTTTAAATGCTCAGCTCACAACCCAAAATGTCACTTGACTGGACAATTTAAATGCTCAGCTCACAACCAAAAATGTCACTTGACTGGACAGTTTCAATGTTCAGCTCACAACCTAAAATGTCACAGGACTGGACAGTTTCAATGCTCCGCTCACAACCCAAAAATGTCACTTGACAGCACAGTTTAAATGCTCAGCTCACGACCCAAAAATGTCACTTGACGACACAGTTTAAATGCTCATCTCATGACCCAAAATATCACTTGACGGCACAGTTTAAATGCTCAGCTCACGACCCAAAAATGTCACTTGACGGCACAGTTTAAATGCTCAGCTCACAACCCAAAATGTCACTTGACGGCACAGTTTAAATGCTCACCTCACAACCCAAAATGTCACTTGACGCCACAGTTTAAATGCTCAGCTCACAACCAAAAATGTCACTTGACGGCACAGTTTCAATGCTCAGCACACAACAAAAAGTGTCACTTGACTGCACAGTTGAGCAAGAGAATATGAGTGAATAATTGAAGGATTGAAGGAGTTAGTGAGTGAGCAGGGATGACGGAATGAGTGAGTGAGTAAGTGAGCGGGTGATTGAATGAATGAGTGAGTATGTGAGTGAGTGAGTGATTGTCTGAGTAAGTAAGTAGGGTTGAGTAGTGAGTGAGTGAATGAGTGAGCAGTTATTGTGTGTTGGGTGAGTGAGTGAGTAGGTGTGATGTAGTGAGTGGGTATGGCGTTTTGAGTGAGTGAGTGAGTGAGTGAGTGAGCGAGTAAGTAGGTATGATGTAGTGAGTGATTGCGTGAGTGAGTGAGTGAGTGAGTGAGTGAGTGAGTGAGTGAGTGAGTGAGTGAGTGAGTGAGTGAGTGAGTCGATGTGCCGGAATGAGCGAATGAGCGAGTGAAGGAGTAAGTGAGTGTGAGTGAGTGAATGAATGAGTGAGTGAGTGAGCGAGTGAGTAAGCGAGTGGCTGATTTTAATTGTGAGATACGGAATTTAGCGATTTTTAAAAGGCTGAAGAAAGAATGAATGTAAAAACGAATAAGGGAAAGGTGAGAAAGAACCATGAGAAGGTATTGGGGAAGGACAAGGGAAGAGCGCTGTAGACAGACTAAGACTCCGTAAAATTAGCGATAATAGATTGGAAGAATAACTTAAGCTCTATTTTCATGTCTTTCTAAGATGACCATGGAACCGAAGAAGGCAATGACTATATTGGCAAAAATTGGTCAAGCCGTGCGCAGTAATCGTGATGAAGATCCTTATCACTATCAGTCAGAGTAAGGCCTGAATACCAATGTATCTGTTACGGCTGTTGGAGGACACCCAGAGAGTCAGGGTGAGGCCTAAATACCAATGTATCTGTTACTGCTGTGGGAGGACACTCAGAGAGTCAGAGTGAGGCCTAAATATCAATGTATCTGTTACTGCTGTCGGAGGACACTCAGAGAGTCAGAGTGAGGCCTAAATATCAATGTATCTGTTACTGTTGTGGGAGGACACTCAGAGAGTCAGAGTAAGGCCTAAATATCAATGTATCTGTTACTGCTGTGGGAGGACACTCAGAGAGTCAGAGTAAGGCCTAAATATCAATGTATCTGTTAATGCTGTCGGAGGACACTCAGAGAGTCAGACTAAGGCCTACATACCGCTGCATCTGTTACTGCTGACATGAGACACTTAGACTAATTAGTAATAAGGCATAATGTATCACTGTATCTGTTAGTGTTACTGCTTACACAGCAGACACCTAGAATAATGAAGCACAATGATTGTATCATCGTTTCTGTGCCTGCTGTTACAAGACACTCAGACTAAGGCCCAACAACCACTGAACATTACGTATTAGACGTGTAGACTAAGGCCTAACTACCACTGAACATTAAGTATTATTACTCCTGTCATCAGACATTTAGAAAAAGCCTAACTACCACTGTACTTGTTACTGCCGCCTGCAAACAGTGAGTAAGTTCTCCGCTGATCTGTGTCAAGGTGTGTGGGACACAGAATTTAATTGTCCAAACTTTAAATCCTCAACATCTCATGTCATTTTTATAGATTCTTTTGGAGTCAGCATAATGTACTTGTAGCTTCAAAGGTTTGAGGATGTGGCCACCTGCACAGGAAAAGAAAAAAAAAACAACAACCTATAATAGTGGAAGAAATCCGTTCTAAAGAAAATCCGTCATTTTTGCCCTGATCTGCTGGACGTTCATGTCACTGAAGTGTCCTTGATTTTCCAGTATGTAATCTGATCGCAGTCAAACAGCCCATTCACGTACGTGGCCATGGGGTTATAGAGAAATAAAGAAAGATACACCCATTCGGGACAAGGTGGTCTAGGGGCAAGGTGCTCGCCTCTCGTGCCAAGGGTCCCGGGTTCGCCGAGCCTGTCGTAACTTCCAGTGCAACTGACCAATAGCCACCCCCCTCGTTACATACACAAAACTGTCCGGACCAATCAAAGAGCATTCGCCCTGGACTAGCGGCAGTGACAGGTACATTGAGTTTAGCCCCTAACCAAGCAGCGTATCACAGGAGCCCAGGTAATGGTAACTGATTGTGATTTCAAGCGATGAAAATATTCATGAAATTATTAAATGTTCCAATTCACATGGTATTTAGTTATCTCATCAGTTGCCAGGCATGCAATAAGTAAAAATACCAGGTCCACATATTTGTCCTTTAGACAAAACTGAAAGAAAACAATCGAATTGCAGGTTCTAATGTTAAATTATGACAAAGTTACTCAGCCACATAACATTGTCATGCCTTCAATGGACAGAAATATTACTTTACTTATTACACCATTTGTAAAATCTATTTACCATCATAATTAATTCTTTAAAAAAAAAAGAAATATTACTTTACTTATTACTTCATTTGTAAAATCTATTTACCATCATAATTAATTCTTTAAAAAAAGTAATATTATTTTACTTATTGCATCCTTTGTAAAGTTTATTTACCATCATGACTGATTTTTAAAAACTCAAAATCTCAAACTATTAAATAAGAAGCAAACAAATTATTTAAGAGATTAAAATATGAACTTTTCACATGAAACAACCAATGTTGATGAAAGACTTTTATTTTCTGAGATTGAGACTCTGTCTCGGCCATTCACACCTCTTTTAATCCCATTGTTTCGTGATCGCTCTGGTCTGGTCTTCTTCTCGCCCATCTTGTTGTTGTTCTGGCCCTTAGCAGGGCTATTGAAACATGAAACATCTGGTACAGCGGAGTCCGTCTAAATTGAACTCGCTTAAATCGAACACGGTTTAATGAATACACGCTTTGGTCCCGATTTTTTCCTTCTTTACCATCATCTTTACTGGGATTATTTGTTTACTTGAACTACTCAGAATCAACCAATGTTCGCATAAAACGAACTCCACAGCTCAGATGTACACTCTACTTAATAGAAATAAACACACAAGAAAGAGCACACCAAATTGACTGGCACACGAGCCATAGTTGCTCCTAAAACCCAGTAGATAGAAGAATTCTATTTTATACGCCAGAATATAAATTTAGGAGATAAAACGGTGATATTACTGATTAAACATTTCTATCGTAATGACGAACATGCTTCTCCTGAAGTTGGTTGAAGTGAACCTCTCGTAAAGCGAACACATTTCCCCAGCCCATCGAGTTCAATTTGAGCGGTCTTCACTGTATTTGAAATATTGAATTATCCCAACTAAATATTACATTACTACTCTCTGTTTATTCTATCTGGTAATATCTGATTATAATATATAATATTGGTTAAAGCTGGTTATATGCAATACTGGTTAATATCTTGTTATATATATAATAATAATGTTTATAATTAAAACTGATACCTATAATGAAACATTGGTGTCCTGGAATCATTTGTTAAATTGTATTGAGAATTCTTTGCCGGAAATTTTTTTCAAATTTTTCAAATTTCCCACCAAATCTCAGTTGTCAAAAGTTCGGGGATTAATTTGATATGTTTTGTTTCCAGAAATTTTATGCGTTTTGCTGCTTTGCTTTGTTTGCTTTCGTTGTTTACTATTAATATTATTTGACATCACTGAGTTTCAAGAGAAAACATCACCAAGTTTATTCCCACATTAGACTCAAATAAATATTTCTTGTGAATGTTTAATTTCCTTTCACTTGCAGTATTGACCACTTATGTTATGAAATGTTGATATATTGAAGAATATGGAACACTCATGGAAACAGCTGTGTCAAAATTGGGCAAAAAGAAAAAGTTGTATGTGGCGAAACCCTGCGTGAGAAATAAAACCCAAAGGATACAAAGCAAACTAAAGAGAAGACAGAAAATACAAATTTTCGGCTTTCGCCTTTTCCAAGTGAAAAGGAAAGAAAACAATTGAACAGTAAAAGATTTCAACAGGAAATGTATAGAATAGTACAGGATATGTTACTTAACTGTGAGTTATTGCTTGGTTAGCAGCACAAAATTACGTCCGTCTGCCAAATGCATGGAAGCTGCTGCAAACTGCCTCCATTTCCATTGTCCCATAAATTCTTCAATATATATAATATTAAAATTTCGTAATAATAATTCTGAAAATGAAGAATTTGATAGAAAGAACATTCTGTGTCATGTGTGTGTGTGTGTGTGTGTGTGTGTGTGTGTGTGTGTGTGTGTGTGTGTGGATGCGTGCTTGTGTGTGTGTGTGGCAGTCCCACGCCAGAGAATCTCTGGTTTCCACCTTAAGCATCAGTACGTCACACGCACCTCTTCAGAGCAGATGCCATCATGACACTGCTGCCTAATGCGAGTATTTAACAGATTCGGTGTGAATGACCGGCGATAGCCATCTCGGCATACATACACAATACTGCATAGAAGCGGCGGGCTGGAGGGCTGGATCAGTGGGACAATGGGCGAAAAACGATTGATCAGATCGGTGTGGTGAATGGACAGCGGCTGCGACAACAGCACCGGCGCGCAAGGATGCATGACACTATTGTCCACGTCACACCGGGCATCGCAAGTCACGGGCAAAGGTCAGCGCTGAGCTGTGTCTTCGTTCCAACGGGATAAAATATCCGCAAAGAAAACATGCAACCCTACGTCAGCACTTAAAAGGGGGGAGGGAGAGGGGGATGGGACACGCTGGAATAGCCCAGTACAGAGGTCATTGTCCATTGCCTGAGGGAGGTATCATAATATTTTTACTAAGCCCAGTCAGACACAGTCAAATGCTGAAGTCAATATAGGTAAGCAGAAGCTTGGGGAGGGGGGGGGGTGGGGGAGGCAGAGCACTAAGTTAACAGTTTAAGAGTATTTTAATAAGTATAATGGCCTTTAGCGTCTTTACAGACGGTCTTAGCAGCTAGAATATTCACTTTCACTTTGACTGACAGCTTCTCTCGTGGCTTATTCTACCAATGTTTGACCCGAGAGTGCGATGGCAGTGATTGCAGGTCAGTCTTTTGGGTTCACTTTGGCGAGTGTTTTCATTCCGCCTCTGTCGTTTTGTCAGGTATGTTTCTTTTGCCTCGAAGTCTATTGCGAGCGTGCCACTGCGCAATTTTTGTCTCCATCTGCTTCGATCATTTGCAAGGTTCTCCCATTCATTGGGGTCGATGTTGAATGCTTTCATCGTGACCTTGCAAGTGTCTTTGAATCGCAGATGTGGCCTACCTCTGGGTCGGTTGCCAGTAGCAAGTTCCCCGTAGAGAATTTGTCTGGGGATGCGATCATTTTCCATACGGTGGAGATGTCCAAGCCACCGCAGTCTTTTTTTGCCTAGGAGAGCCTGAGTTGATGGAATGTTGGCTCGGCTCAGAACTTCGATATTTGAGATCCTGTCTTGCCACTTGATCTTGAGAATTTTGCGTAGGCAGCGCAGGTGGAAGGAGTTGAGGGATCTTTCATGTTTGGAGTAGGTGGTCCATGTCTCTGAGCCATACAGCAGGGTGCTTAGGACGCAAGTTTGGTACACGAGTACCTTTGTTTTGATGGTCAGCTTGCTATTGTTCCACACCCTTTTTGAGAGTTTGCCAAAAGCTGTGGCCGCCTTTCCTATTCTGGCATTTATTTCAGTTGTTATGTCTGTGCTACCACTGATGGTTGAGCCTAGGTAGCAGAATTTTCCCACTTGCTCCAGAGGAGAGCCATTCAGCATGATTGGGTTGGGGTTTCTCAAGCCTTGTGTCAAAACTACAGTTTTTGAGACACTGATCCTTAGCATGAATTTGTCCAGAGAGAAATTATTGTTTGATAATTAACTCTTTAAGTTCAGAGTTATTTTTGTATTTGTACGGACTTTTTTCATAGACCATAATTACAGACTGTAGGTAACAGACAATGCATTGTGCGTTGGTGTGTCATTTTGGGCTAGATTTAGCAATGCAGTGTGTGTTAAGATTTGTCAGTACACTTTAAGATGTACAATTTAATACAAAAAAAAATAGACGAATGCATTGAACGTCTGATTATGACTGAACTTTAAGTGTTCTCTACCATTGACACACACAGTAGTCAAGCAATACCAGATGTTTCACACACGTTAGAATTCGTGATTTTTGTGAAAATAGACTCATAATTTCTCTTCTCTTATTCACACAGGTTTCTTGTGGACAAAGATAGTTTTTGCCTTGCCAATATATATTTCATTTTGAGTGTTATTTGAATTTCAGTGATAAATAGAGGGGGGTGGGGGTGTCTTCCTATAAAAACTTACTAAGTTTCAATAGTGATCAAAGGAGTTTTTGATGAAATAGACTCTAGTGACATACCGGAAACCTATGGAGCCTTTGAGCAGTATCATTAATCCATCAGCAATTAGCATAACATGCATGTAGGATGCATCATCCAGAATACAACAGGTTTCTTTTTGTGACCCAAAAACATTGCCATTACATCACTGCAACATTTTCACCAAGAAAAGGATTACTGTGGCTGGGGAGTCAAACATAATCCTAACCCTCATTTGATTCTGTGCACTTTTGCAAAAATTCAGTGTAAAAAAAAAAGAAGAAAAAAAGTTTTGGCCACATATTCAAAATACAGTAGACAACGGTTAAACCGAAATCGGCGGGACTACGGGTTTGTTTTCGGTTTAGACAGTTTCGGTTTAGCGATAGGAGGCTTGAAAAATGCCAGTTTCAAGAGAGGCACCCCAAATCACTATCATAGAGGACAAATAATGTAAGCGCACAGGCTAAACGGACTCAACACGTCCTCGCTAGCTCTGTGTCTTTGACTGAGAATGAGGGTGGACGATTCCTCAGGCCTAGGCACACTCAAAGCATGGATATGCGGGTGAATGTGGACTAACTCTCAGAACAGGGAGACATACATGTGGACGGACAGTACAGAACCACCGTCCCGCCGATCTCGTTACCGTTACCATATACAATACCATGAAATTAATGCGCTGTCCGCGATAACTAGTGTTGTCACACATTTTACATGACAGGTTAGTCGCGATGCGCCAAACGTCACGTCTGCTGCCGTCTGATTTCAGACTCGTGAGTTTATAGGCCTCCCTCCCTCTCCCCCTATCCCTGTAGTGCTGCCGCTTCCATGTAGGCCTAACAACCGGGCAGAACGAAGCATGCTCTGCTCTCATTTTTTAAAGGGGCCGGGGAGGGGGGGGGGTTGTAGTGGGGTGATACAGTGACTTGACTCGATGTATGGCAAATCACAGTGGACTGGCCTCTGAATCCAGCAATTTTCTTTTCGGTTTAAGTAGTTTAACCATAGGGTTATTTTGGTTTAGCACTAGTTTGTTAACAAAGATCAAGAAAAAAATCGGGGATTCTTATTTTCTTTCGGTTTAACCGTTCTCCACTGTAGTTGCTTCACAAAGTTTATTAGTAATTAGTATCATGATATAATTCATATTGTTAACTTTGGTGTGTGTCAAGTAAAATCTAAGTAGATTTAACTGATTTGATTTTTGCAATTTCTTGTAGAAAACAAAAAGACAGACATTTTTACAGTGGAGCCATTATTCGAAGTTGCCGGGAATTGGATTACAGTATTACACTTCGATTTGCAAGAGTTTGATTTATCTCTGAGTAGAGAAATAAACACTATCATGCTGTTTGGCCCCTTACCATATTTATGTAATTACATCTCCTTGCAGACACCACCCCCTCTTCCCCAGCATACACACACACAAAAACCGCTAGGAATCTGTATGAGTCAAGATGATTTAGTTTTTCTCCACAAGTGGCCGTACTGTAGCAGTGAAACAATGTCTTTATCTTGGCTGCATGTATTGTGTGTAACGTCATCAATCGATAATGGCATTCTTCCGTGTATGATGTTCCAATGCAAGACTATAGGCCTACTTTGTTCTCCCACCTTACTGTCAGAGGCATGGAATTACTATTACGCAGCTTAACAATGCCGTACTCGTCCCCCCACCCCATCGAGGCACGGCTAGTTTGAACAGCTTAACAATGCCGTACTCGCCGTCCCCCCCCCCCATCCCATCGAGGCACGGCTAGTTTGATGAATTTGTAAACACTGCAGCGGTGTATTTGCAGTACTGAAATGCTAAGAACCACATGAAGGTGTGGTCTTTGTTCATCCAGAGCCTTACCATAAAGTTTACATCATGTGATGCTGTAGAGCTTAGCAAGCATTACGTAAGTGTGTACATGTAGCAGAATGGTGCCTTGTGAGCATGGTGGACACACTGCAAGGCTCATGGTTCAACTGTGTGTAATTTATGTTCTGTGGTATACCGTGTCTTGGCTGTACCTGTTATGGTTTCGTCACCAATTGATAAATTTACTGGCCATAATGCGAGCACCATTACACATCTGCGTGTTGTTGGCTGATATTATTGGTCATTGGGGCATGCAGAGGCCCCACCCGCACTACTGCCACCCTCCATGGCATGTTTCTAGCTTGGTTGGACAGTGTGTAGTGTGTTTGTGGAAACACTACTCAGAAGTTAAAACTTACAATATCGTGGATGAACGCGCATGATCCGCTCCATTTATCAGAATTGGGGCTGTTCGAACTCGAATTAACAGAAATATTTAAGAGAGATAAAGAAGGGAAAAAAAACATTACATGTTTCAAAATCACCTCGATTTAGCAGAAATTCAAATTACCACAGTTCGGTTTACATGGCCTCCACTGTACCTTATATATAATATATATATATATTTTTTTTATCCAGAAGTAGTAACGGGTAATTGAAGGTTTGCATCTTTTGGTAGACTTATTGAGCTTCCAGGTTATTGCCATTGCAGGGCATTGGAGAAACTGCTGTATTCTTTTGCCACATTTCAACTGCATGTCAAGAGCAGTTACAGTGAGACTGAGAATTTTTACCCTATTTTACATAGTATGTTCAGAAGCATAGAAAATTTAATTGATAAATGTGCTGAGCTTGTGATTTTTACCTCATTGTTTTCATTGTATCTGGTTTGTTTTCCAGTTCTTTGATGCAGAAAAAGTTGCATAAATTTGAATTGGCAGCCTTGGCTAATCTTTGTCCAGAGACGGCAGAGGAAGCAAAATCTCTCATTCCCAGGTAAGGGATGCATGTGGTCTGTTTCAATATCAGGGATTCTTGACTTGGATCAGTGCACCCAGAAGATGAAAGAAGAACATGCAAGCCTTTCTCAGGAGAGCATGCTATGGTTAAAACATGCAGTGAGTAAGTAGGTAGATCCTTTTACCTTGTTGAAGGATTTGCTTGTAAGATGCTGTATTTTATTTTTGTTTTATATATAAAAATTGTTTTCATTTCAGTTTTTTTTTATACCTGATAGAGATCTTTGAAGACTGAAAGCTGATTGTTTTTCCCTTCATTTCTAATTCTTTTGTGATTTATTCCATGGTGTCTTTATTTTTTTTGTTTTGTTGGGGTTTTTTTTGTCAAATCAATGTGAAGCTTTGCCACATACAACCTTTTTTTTTCTTCTCATATTTCAACTTTGTTCCAAGCCTTCTGGCTGCAGCTGTACCCATTTTATGTAGTTTTTGAAGCTATTTTGCCAGTCACCCAAATCCACAGGCTGGATTGGCATGGCCCCCTGAAGAGAGTAAGAAAGTCAAAGGTCAAAACACTAGTTTGATGGGGGATTTCATTCTCAACCTCCCTTGTCTCGATCTCTCAAGAGTTGGTTTTGTTTCCCCCCACCAGCAACAACAAAATTTATTATTCATTATTAAATATATATTGTTATTAATAAATATTCAAATATTACTTGAGTTGTGTGTTGTGTGAACTGATGTGAGTTGTGAACTGCTGTGAGTTGTAAACTGTTGTGAGTTGTGAACTGCGCCTAATAGGCTGCGTTACAATTTGCTCTGAGATAGAGAGAGAGAGTGAGCGAGACAGGGAGAGAGAAAGAAGCAGTGCAGTGTGTTGAGCGCTTCGCAGGCAGCTCCATTCTGCTCTGTGGTTGACATGTTGGTTTCTGTAAAGCGCATAGATCATTTTAAATGGATATGCGCTATATAAATGCTATACATTATTATTATTATTATCTGCTATATAATTAGTGCTGAGCGAGGATCCAGATTCCTCGACCCATTTGTGATCCACTTCCCGACTTGCTTTTAGAAATCCAGACTTGTTTACATGACTCAGCCCGTTTCATTGGACAGGACAGAGAAGATCAAAGGGCGGCTTGCTCGGCAGATGGTGGTAGATGGGAGGTATGCGGGATGGGAGTGGGTGTATAACTGAGATTGGGAGGTGGGGGAGAGGAATGACAGAGTTCACGATGGGTCAGATAAGGCCAGCTAATAGTTGTAGATCCTCTTACTTTTTCTAATAAAATTTTAATAGTAATGTCACCCCAACAGTGATGCTTGTCGCTGGCTCGATGAGTAGGATAGGCCAATAATCTAGTAGTGTGATGGTGTACCATAGGCTCTGCATTTTGATTTCCTAGAGTTGGTACTTCATTAGGGTGGGTGGCCCTTATTAGCAGTTAAAACTGGCTTCTACTTCTAGCTTGATTATGTTTTCTTTTTGCGGCTCTGCTCTTGGACTTGCACTTCTACCTCTCTGCTCCTAAATTTTGCTCGTAACGACATAGCATATTCTGCATCTATACTGATTATTTTACACTTTGTTTCCATTTACCATTGAAACAGTGAATTCACAGATCTCCGAATGTGCATATTATTATAAAGCTACGGCATTAGTGTTTGCTTTGCTGGTGTGATCATGGAGGTTTTTGATGAAACCTGGTTGCCACATGCTGACTGCCATTGCTGATTATTATTATTACTATTATTATTTTGCAATCTGCTTATGTGATTAATTGCTATTTTTCCTTGACTCCATTATCACCATGTCTTCAATTCATAATTTGAAGAGATGATCCCATCCAGTTGAAAGAATACATCAAGACATGTAAAACGTGATGACCAAAACATCACATAGCACTGCAATATTCTTTTTGTCATCAGACATTTAAGTGTGGAAAAGGAACATCGAACATGTTACGTCATGTAAGAGACGAAGCCCACAATGTATACTGCTTTAGTTGGGCACCTGTTTGCTCTTTCAGGTTTCGGCGAGTATCACCGAGCCGCACATTAAAAAATAAATTGGGGTGGGGGCCAAAGACTAAAATTAACCAACATCTCTTTGCCCTGAGGCCATCATGCTACAAAAGCACGTGCTTGTTTAAGAAGGGGGGAAGGGGGCGAGCAGCAAGTCACACTCTCTGCAACCAGTCAGGGCCACACTCGCCCAAACACAAATCAACTGGTGACTGACCGAACGTGGTACTCTACAACCCACTTCTCTTTGATCTAGATTGAGGGTCGAGACTTGGATTTGAAATCTGGCTCCTGATCCTAATTTTTTGAACTGGTTTAAAATCTGGATCATGATCCAGATATCCAGTTATTTTGAAATGAAAACCAAGTCTCTGCTGAGCACTAATATAATCATGTCTTTGACCTCAATGTTAATGCATTTTTTTTTTAAGCAGAGCTTGAAATGTTCTTGCAGCAAATGTGGACACGGTTTCAAGATTTTTTAGCTCTTTTTTATTTGCCATCTACCAGGGTGAATAGATGGTAAACATGCAGTTGTAGCAGTTGATCATCTTATCGTGCTTTTCATTTGTCCCCAGTTTGGAAGGCAGATTTGAAGATGATGAGCTGGAAGCAATATTGGAAGACATCAAAACAAAGAGAAGCTTTCAGTTTTAGAGGAGCAAGGCTGTTTGGTTACTACTACTAGTTACTAGTCATTTAGATGCCAGGTTCTTGAGATATTGTTGTGAAGTAAAAGTTCAGAATGGCAGTTTTAGCAGTAAACATGGGAAATAAGTACATGGACAGTGTTGTGTAGATGTGTACTGTTAATAATAACTTAATACATAGATTGAACATGAACAGGTTCCATCATTGTTCAGCTATCAAAGCTTTATGCATTACAAGCCTGGTGTAATTTAATAGGATATTTTTAAACCTTATGTGACTTTAATACAGATTTAGAGTATTGTCAGTGCTGATTACTCAAACTTTGAATTATACTCACTAAATCTGCCCTCGAATGATGGCAATAATTTTACTCGAAAGAAAGCTCATAAGATGTTTACAAACTGTGCTGACGAAATATGCGTTTCTAGATGTTTAATATTTAATTTGTTGGTCTCAATTTCAAAATACATCAGAGCCTTGTGATGGTTATTAAATATGGAAATTTTACAGAAAACTCCCAGCCGCATCTAAATTATACAATGTAATTATTTTTCAGCCAACTTGGTACTATTTTGTGAGTTGATTTGTTTATGTGATGTGTTGAAAGATGTGTGTCAGTGCGTGTGTGTTTCATCATTGCATTGTTGTAAATCTGCATTAAACATGGCATTATCAATCAAAAATACAAGTTGAAGTTGTTTTGCCTCCTTTCCCTTGACTGAGTGTGCTTGATGTATATACTATTATATAAAACTGTTTTTCCACATTACTAGATTGGTTCCAATGGCACATCTCTCCTATGCTGGAGTGTTGCTTTCCACACCCTAACCAAATTAAGGGTGCCTAGCATTGAAAGTTCATTTTACTTTTAATATGTCTTCATTTGTCATGCATATGATTATGAGACCAACAGGGCAGAGACATAATTGATATTACTGCAAAATTTTAATTCTCTTTTTCCATACTCTCGGGTTCTCGCAACCTCCTTTAAATTCATGGAGTCCTTGAGGTCAACCCTACAGAGAAATCTCCTTGAAAAATTCTTGAATTTAAAAAAAAAGTTGGAGACTCCATGAAAAGTTGCTCTTAGGGGACCTTCCCTCCATTAACAACTTTAGTGATACAATTACAAGTCAAGTTTTCATCTTTCAAACCCCCAGGATATCTTCTTTGAATTTTTTCACAAAAATCTTGAAACTGGTCCTAGGTTGTGGACAGGAATAGTGCTTACAGTTTAAGCGCGTATTAATGTTTTTCACACATATATATGGCCTTTAGCGTCTTTACAGACGGTCTTAGCAGCTAGAATATTCACTTTCATTTTGACTGACAGCTTCTCTCGTGGCTTATTCTACCAATGTTTGACCCGAGAGTGCGATGGCAGTGATTGCAGGTCAGTCTTTTGGGTTCACTTTGGCGAGTGTTTTCATTCCGCCTCTGTCGTTTTGTCAGGTATGTTTCTTTTGCCTTGAAGTCTATTGCGAGCGTGCCACTGCGCAATTTTTGTCTCCATCTGCTTCGATCATTTGCAAGGTTCTCCCATTCATTGGGGTCGATGTTGAATGCTTTCATCGTGACCTTGCAAGTGTCTTTGAATCGCAGATGTGGCCTACCTCTGGGTCGGTTGCCAGTAGCAAGTTCCCCGTAGAGAATTTGTCTGGGGATGCGACCATTTTCCATACGGTGGAGATGTCCAAGCCACCGCAGTCTTTTTTGCCTAGGAGAGCCTGAGTTGATGGAATGTTGGCTCGGCTCAGAACTTCGATATTTGAGATCCTGTCTTGCCACTTGATCTTGAGAATTTTGCGTAGGCAGCGCAGGTGGAAGGAGTTGAGGGATCTTTCATGTTTGGAGTAGGTGGTCCATGTCTCTGAGCCATACAGCAGGGTGCTTAGGACGCAAGTTTGGTACACGAGTACCTTTGTTTTGATGGTCAGCTTGCTATTGTTCCACACCCTTTTTGAGAGTTTGCCAAAAGCTGTGGCCGCCTTTCCTATTCTGGCATTTATTTCAGTTGTTATGTCTGTGCTACCACTGATGGTTGAGCCTAGGTAGCAGAATTTTCCCACTTGCTCCAGAGGAGAGCCATTCAGCATGATTGGGTTGGGGTTTCTCAAGCCTTGTGTCAAAACTACAGTTTTTGAGACACTGATCTTTAGCATGAATTTGTCACAGGCTTTGGCAAGGCTATTGATGAGAGCCTGGAGCGTGGTTTCATCGTGGGCCACGATTGCAGCATCATCTGCGAAGAGGAGCTCTTGTAACATAATATGCTCTGTACGAGATTTTGCTTTTAGTCTGGCAACATTAAAAATGGAGCCGTCCACTCTGGTGTTAATAAGTACTCCACCTGAACATTGACCAAAGGCATTCTTGAGTAGGGCTGCAAAATATATACCAAATAAGGTAGGAGCAAGAACACATCCCTGCTTCACACCGCTGTTTACAACAAATGAATTGGATGTGCAGCCCTCAAAGTTGACACATGCCCTCATGTCAGTGTGGAAGGATGCAATAAGTTTTAGCAATGTTGGTGGACAGCCTATGGATTTAAGGACTGCATACAGGCCAGATCGGCTTACGGTGTCGAAAGCCTTTGTTAGGTCCACAAAGCATGTTATAAGCGGCCTGTTTTGTTCTTTACATTTTTCTTGGATTTGCCGAAGTGCAAATATCATGTCAATAGTTGATCGTTTGCTTCGAAAGCCACATTGTGTTTCTGGTAAGACTTTTTCCGCCAGTTGTTGAAGGCGGCAGAGGATGACGCGAGCAAAAGCCTTTCCAGTAATGCTGAGGAGGGATATGCCTCGATAGTTGTTGCAGTCGCCTTTGTCTCCTTTGTTCTTGTAAAGTGTGACAATTTTGGCGTCTCTCATATCATGTGGTATCACGCCTTCTTTCCAACACTGCAGTAACAGGTTATACAGGTGTGGTAATAGTGGGCCTTTTAGGTCTTTTAATACCTCTGCAGGAATGTTGTCACTTCCTGTGGCTTTTCCAGCAGACAGGTGGTCGATTGCATTGGAAAGCTCGACTAAGGAAGGTTCAGCGTCAAGTTCGGCCATTATTGGCAGTTTTTGGGGGTGTTCCTCAAAATCTGGTGGAATATTTTTCTCAGTTGAATACAACAGAGAGTAATGCTCTACCCACCTATTCAGTTGTTCATTTTTATCTGTGATGGGTTCACCATTTACAGACTTAAGTGGGGCGCTTTTGGTGATGATTGGCCCAAGAGCTACTTTCATCTGACTAAAGGCGGTTTTGATATCTCCCTTTTCATTTGCCTCTTGTATGCTGTTACACAAGTCTGTCCAGTATTTGTTGGCGCAACGTCTTACCTCCAGCTGAAGTTTAGCTTTTGCATTTTTCAAACAAGTTTTTGTACTCTGATTGCAATTTTTGTTATACTCATTGAAAGCAGATTTCTTTTGCTCAATGAGAGGTAGGAGAATTTCGCTGTTCTGGGCTACCCAGTCGTTGTTTGAAACTTTATGCTGTCCAAAAGACTTGATGGCACAGTCATGAATTTTTGAACTGAGAGTGTTCCATGTTTCATCTACCGAGTCACATTGGGTGACATTATCCATGCTTTCAACAAATAACTTTTCAAATGACTTTCTATTTGATTCATCTCTGATTGCTGTTACATTGATCTTAGGGATTGAAGGGGCTTTTGATCTGTATATTTTCTTGGCCGAAATTTTGATTTTGCTGACTACCAGTGCATGGTCGGTGTCACAGTCAGCACTGTGGAGGGAACGAGTTATTTTTATACAGCCCAAACTCTTCCTCCTTGAGAGAATAAGATCTAATTGATGCCAATGGCCAGACCTGGGATGGCGCCATGATGTTCTTTGGCATCTCTTAAGGTCAAAGTACGTGTTTGTAACACATAATGAGTTTACGGAGCATAGCTCCAGAAGGCGCTGCCCGTTTTCGTTGATGTTGCCAATGCCGAAGTGCCCAATGCACTTTGGCCATGCGGAGTGATCTGCTCCCACTCGAGCGTTAAAGTCACCCAGAATTAGCAGGCCTTCGGTGAGAGGGATGTTGTGGAGAGTCCTCTGCAATGCCTCGTAGAAAATGTCTTTGGTTTCGTCAGAGGAGGTAAGTGTTGGGGCATAGACACAGATAATGTTGGTAAAACCAGACCGGGTGTTCAGTCTGAGTGTCATGATGCGTTCTGACACTCCAATTGGAGTTGCGATCGAATTGATAAGGGAGTTTTTTACGGCGAAGCCCACGCCGTGGATTCTCGGCTGTTCGCTGCTAAGGCCCTGCCAGAAGAAGGTGTAGTTTTCTTCTTTGACTGACCCGGAGTCGGGAAGTCGAGTTTCTTGAAGGGCAGCGATGTCGATGTTTAGTAGCTGAAGTTCTCGATCAATAATTTGGGATTTCCTGATGGAGTCAATATCAGTGAGATCTTGCTGTTGCAAGCCTGGGCGCATTGTTCTGACGTTCCAGGTACCAAGTTTTAGTATTTTTCTGTTTTTGCCAGGTGCACACTTTACGTCAGCTTTTCGACTTTTGGTCTAGCTCCAACCACCTTATGAAGCAGGCTGACGTGGCGGAACAACACCCAACTGCCTGGGGGCTGCCCAGGTTACGGCGGGCGGTAGTTGATCAATGCAGCTGAAAAGCCGCTCCCACCGACAGAGGGGACCCCTGGCTCTCATCCGTACGCCAAATGGATTGAGCTTATCACCGGTAACTGCCACCTCCCGTGTTGTGCCCATCCGTAACGGATGGCTGGAGTGTCCTCTCCAAATCGGAAATGGGTGGGCTTATAGAGGAGAGACGACGCTTGCCAAGCCCGAGCAAACGCCTCCTCGTTTTGCTGCCTTGCCTGGGCTATTTTTAAGAGATGGTGCTTTGCCCAGAGGCACCACCCCTCTCTCTGCCATTCTAGTTAAACCCAAGGGAGAGACCAGGTCAATACATTTGGAACTAGTCCGGCTGCAGGAGATGCTGGAAGCCAGTTTGATGCAGTTCTCCCTGACAACCACCTTCGGGTCTCCACTCCTGATTTTCTGCCTGGGTTTACTCCCATAGCCTTTGCTATCATAGCAACACACAAGGCAGTGTGGTATTTGTATTCAAGGTTACCTTCCCCTAGTCTTCCTCTCTCCCGAGATGACCCACAAGACAGTGGGGGTGACAGTAGCAGGCTGTATTGTGTACTGTCATACAATAGCAGAAAACTCTGGCCTGACATACATTTTAATAAGTATTGGGCGAAATAAGGTTGTACTGTTGTAGTGCCAAGTTAGTGCTCAGAAAAGCAAAGCGGGAGTGAAAGAAGGAACAAAGAGAAAATGATCAAGATGGGACTAGAACCCGCGACCTCTGCTACGGCACCCGTCGCCTTGCCAAGAAGAAAACAGATCGCTTAACCGTTCGGCCACTCCGTCTCTAAAAAAGAGACGATCGTGGCCCAACGATCTCGCGGTGTCTTTTGCTGAGTTGAGTATTCGTTCGCTGGGACCCAATCCACTTGCGTCACGCCTCCCCTCCCCGTTCTCTCTTTTCACCCGCCTGCCAGTGGACAATACGAACATCTAGGATCTTGATCATTTCCTCTTTCTTTCTTCTTTCACTTCCGCTTTGCTTTTCTGAGCACTAACTAGGCACTATAACCTTGTTTCGCCTAATATTTATTTCTCTTAAACAGTCAAATGCTGCCAGCAGAATGCACACACGAAAGAAATAGCGACAGAAACTGACTCCAGAGAGTATGTATGTATGGAGAGGTTTCACTATTGGTCAATTTGCTCTGCGAGAAACGGGAGGCTCTGCGAAACCACTGTTAGTGTTAGTGTTGGAGCGGAAAGTAGGTCGCTGCGATAAACAATCTGTTTGTGCATTTCCATCGCTCGTAAGAGCTTACAAACGGCTCCAAATGGTTTCAATCAGCCCAAAAATATGAACAAACCACAGTAAACAGATATGCACACTATCTTTGATGAAGGCGGTCTCTTTCAATTTTTGTTTACAGCAGCGACCTAGTTTCGCTTTTTTTTTTTTGGTAAACCTTAAGACGCCTGTGAACTAAGAAAGGCATTAATGTTGCATAGATAGCTTATAAGAAGAGATGCAACAACAAAGGACACCACTTCAGACCGAAAGGAATAAGAACAAAAGCCGAGATGTGTAGGGTCATCCCCCAAAACTCAGCGATAAGACAGTACACAGTGTGCAGTGGTGCGCACCGAAAATTCAATGAAACCTTAAAATGGCGAACCACGACCCGAAATAGATCTAAATGATGCCGAAACAATGAAAAATGAAACGTAGAAGCCTGAACATTTCATAATTTCTTGATAATATGCTGTTGTGCAAAGTTTGAAGCCTGAGTGTGATGCGGTTCCTGAGCCTTAGGTGACCAAAGTTTCGAGTTACCAAAATATATAAGATCATATTATAAGGGAAGTAACTTAGTAAGACCCTCACTGTAATCATGAAAGGCTATTTAAATGCTGGGCCTTGAATTCTACAAAATATATATTAGTTATTACGCAAGCAAAGACTCTGGGGGTGTACGTGGGCATATTTTAAAAGGTCTTGAAGTTCGCCACATTTTCAATACTTTCGTCGATTTTGAGGCACAACTGAATTGAATGGAAGAAACTGTTCCGACATTTTGAGCCAGAAAAAAAACAACAACAAAAAAAAAGCCGCATCTCCTTCGAGTAGAATTAAAAGAGTATGGCAGGAAAATTCAATTTACACATTGTTGACCGAAACTCAACTTTAAAATCACAATCTGTGCATTCCCCGAGTCATGGTAGTATATTTAAGTGAATGATTTTTATCTGCAGTGTCAGAAACAGTGGGGCGAATGGGGTGGGCTTGGATTCAGGGGGAAGAAGAACAATTTGGGACAGCATGCAACAAGTCATGTATTATGTTCAACTCCCAACTTTGACATTTACTCTGCTTTTAATTCCGATACACCTCAGCACACCCACCCTTTCACGAACAGACAGACAGGCAGACAGACAGACCAACAGATAGATAGATAGATTGATAGATAGATAGATAGATAGATAGATAGATAGATAGATAGATAGATAGATAGACAGACAAACAGACAGACAAATAGATAGATAGATAGATAGACAGACAGACAGACAGACAGACAGACAGACAGACAGACAGACAGACAGACAGACAGACAGAGATAGATATATAGATAGATAGATAGATAGATAGATAGATAGATCACACTTTTCCCCTCAACTCTAGCGTTACAGTAGTCACTAGGGGAGATCAGTGGAATGTCAGACATCTGTATTTTTGCCGAGTGATTTCTGTTGCATTCGTCAGATCGTCCTGTCCATGATCCAATGACATTCTATTTCCTTTTCTGGATTCCACCCCTCCCCCTTTCCTCTGTTAACTTCTAGACAGCGGCCATTTTCTTCCTACAAGGGTGTCACGAGCAGAGTTAGGGTCTTGGGGATGTTATGACTGCACGAGAGGCAGCTAACTCACACTCGGACACAACCACACAAGAAAAGTATTAAATAACTAGAGCGTATATCTATGTCAGGCCGGTCAGGCCATCTTATTATTTAAATATTAATAAACAAAACAAAAGACAATAGAGGTATATTCAAAGCAATAAATTCTAATTACTAACTTAATCTATGATATTCATGTAACTATGGTTCCTTATTGGATGTATTGCAATCAATAGCAAATGGGTATATTATACGAAACTAGATATCAATCTAAAGTGACAGTTGAGTCGCCACTGGCCAGTCGCCAGGCAAACTCTCCCTAAATCATATGGGCTTGAATGTTAGGAGAGTCCAGTACGTTCCAAGCCTACAGAAGCACACTTCGGCTTGTAGGTAATTAAGCAGTTGCAAAAGACTATATATATATATATGCACAGTCACTATTCAATTCATCAACAATGTGCTATATTACTTCAATCATACTATGGAGATAGATCTATAATACGGGCCACTCGTTCGTCGAGTGCCAGCTGGGGTTTCCTTAGACTTCCTATGAGGCTGTGGTTCTCTCTCTATCTCTGAACTTCTATTATGCTTAGACAAATAAGATATGTTACCGTTGGTCACGCCTACTGGTAGGCGCGAACATCAAAAGAGCGCAGCGTGGGCTTTTAAAGGTCAGCCCACTCAGACCTTTCTTTCTAGAGCTCAGTCAGTCCGATTAGCAAGGACTTCTAGTCTTCAAATCACACAGTTCAGGTACTGGCCAACCGGAGATACTTCACGACACGATGCTTCTGCTCGTCTGTATTCAATGAATCTGAACGTTACACGATGTTTTATACTATCCAACTACCCAGCAGTACTAGTCCGCTGGCCCAATTAGTTCAGCTATCTCATTGGCCGAAACCTCCCACCATTTTAATTGTAGTAATACGTCTGCACTATTCTACCAGCCAGTTAACGTGCAAAAACTTGTCTAGTCATACTTAACAATGTCAACTATCCCCACCTTGTTTCACCCCTACTCCATTACTTATTAATCACGAACATTAAAACCGACAAGCGTGAATCTAACAGTTTAACTTTACATTTATTTACTCACCAACTATAATTCGCGAGGACCGTTCAAGGCCACCAGCCAATTTCTCATGGCCCTGGTAAAAACAACAATCTAACAACATCCGAATCATGACACATCCCCCACCCCAGTTAAAATTTGCAATTTTAACGATATAAATTATTATCGTAAGGGGAAGGCATGAGTCGAGAAATTGCTCGAAAGGTGAACTTAACTAGGTAATAACTAAGAATACTACAAAAGTTGAAAAAAAAAACCTACAGGACGGGTATCCCTGATGGACAAAACTTCATGAAAATCTTAAGGCTCCGTCCAAAAGTATCTATCTCTCTGAGGATTAAATATTACCTCTAAATACGTAGACATTAACAATCATAACTCTAAAATTTTAGAGTACAACATTGATCCTGTGCGAATGTCATCAGGAATGCATACATACAATGAATAATAATCAAGAAAAGATAACTATAGTAGCATCGATGGCATTAGTGGATCTGGACTCCTGGTCTGCCATGACTTCTCGTCCTCGACCCTGGGCAACAACGTCTGGTGTGGCCAAAATACGGGTCGACGTCAGTAAAATAGCTGTTGGATCAAAGGAAAGCACAGGGGTAGGTGAAAAGTGTTCACAATGGGTGAACAATATGTGATACCATCCCTCGGTCTCAGAATGAGGTGCTAATCCCATCCAACCCCAGTACATATGACAGACTAAAATACAACAAGATTAAGGTAACCGTGATAATAGGTCGGCACGGACATTGTCTCCACCAGGAATGGCCTTTATAATGAAGCGATATTCCTGAAGGGCCAGACTCCATCTGGTCAAACGAGCGTTCTTGGCTCGGTTCGATTTTAGAAATAACAACGGTTTATGGTCTGTCTCGATGACGAATTCCGTCATAAGTAGGTAGCGGGAAAACGCGTCTACGGCGTATACAATCGCCAGGCATTCTCGCTCTATGATAGCGTATCTCTGCTCTCTCGGAAGTAATTTCCGGCTAGCATACATACACGGGCGCAATAAGCCATCTCTTTCCTGGAGCAAAAGAGCTCCAAGTCGACGCAGTATGAAAGGGCAGTAATTTAGGGTGACAAAGTACAATAGCGGAGCAAAGCTTGAGGTGCCGGTTGTGGGCCTTTGTCTGGGTGCAACGCTGAACTGTTTCTGTTTGATTGTTGGCGCAGCTCTAAACTCTGTGGTGTAGGCCATGCTGCTAGCTCGGCAGTAATGCGGAAGACAATAAGTTATCTGCCTTTGAGGCCCCACCCACCCCCTCCTTTTTTTTTCTTTTTTTTTCAAAACTTGAGAATTCACTGTCGGGGAAACTTTCACAAGACACTGGAGTTCGCGTAGAAGAGGAAACGGGATAGGGGATTGAAAGGGGGAAAGTGGAATCAATTAAAAAAAAAAGGTGGACGTAGAAATAAATGGTAGTACATGGTATACAGTAGTAAGTCTACTCGGCGAAAGTTAGGAGATACATGGTCCTTGACAGCAGGGGCGAAGCGTGGCCCTCTGCAGAGGGTAATCAGAATTTAAGCTAGTAAGATCCTCATGCATAATAGGACGTATCGCTACATCATAATTATGTACATAATTATAAATGCAGCCACTAATACAATGAAACGGTTGCTAGGCACTGCAAAAATCTGAAGAGCGGACTATTCTTGTCAACAGGACAGGAATGCAGCAATTTACAAGCCAAACTAATCTGAAAAACTATTCATTCATACTAACAGACTTATAAAGGCATATTTTTCACCCATTTTTAAAAATATAATTTGAACAGCATGTTTTCATTGTCATATTCATAGCCAGAGATTTTGTTATTCTACCATCTCATAAAGTTTCCCGGAAAGGACCCATTAACATTAAATGGTAGAAAGTGCTTAAATGGCATATCTGTGACACAACAATGTGTAGCGATTTCGGAGAAGTGGCAATCTGCCGTTGCGGTTTAAGTTCGAGCGACCTATCAACTGGATTGATGTTCTTAATACGTTCGACTGATTTTGATCACAGTTATATCTAGATCTAGACTATAATAATGATTATGCTTTGATAGCTCTTGCTGTGCGTAGAATAAATTATTCTTAGATTACATCAAACAAAAACAAAAAAAAAGATCCACACAGACTCTTTCACTCTACCCTTTACCTTTCGATTGGGATGAAAACGACCGCATGGTGAAAAACCTGCATTAGTCCGTAAAATCAGGTTAAACCTCGATTATAAACCTATTCCCCCCCCCCCCCACTATTTTGCTGTCTGCGGCGCCGCTTTGGAGAAAACAGGCTATGCTCAAGCTCGCTTCTGGGTGTAGTCAAGTCTTCTGCGTCTTTGTTAATCACTGATTTTGGACCAGTTCATATGGTGTAAGTGCCTACAAAGATGCTTTTCGGTGAGGGGTGTCAGACTATAACAACAAACCCAAAATAGCAAGGTAGAATAGAATGCTGAACTGACTAAATGGACTTGGAGTTGGGCTCGATCTGAAAAGCGTAGTCATTCTAGAATTAATATTCGAAGGGTAATCACTGATTATTTGATTATGAGGAAGTCTCGCCCCTGCTTGACAGTCCAAGAGGATAAAGAAAGCATGGAGCTTGTGACAGAAATATAGGTTAACATGTTTTTGAAGAAACTGAACGAGAAAGTTGGGAGATTCATGAAGAGGAAGAGACTGAGGTAATAACTGTCCGTCATGATATGGGTAGATGCAGAGCTGAACACAAACGGACAATAGATAGATAGATAGATAGATAGATAGATAGATAGATAGATAGATAGATAGATAGATAGATAGATAGATAGATAGATAGATAGATAGATAGATAGATAGATAGATAAATAGATAGATAGATAGATAGATAGATAGATAGATAAGACAAACAGATAGATAGATAGATAGATAGATAGATAGATAGATAGATAGATAGATAGATAGATAGATAGATAGATAGATACATAGATAGATAGATAGATAGATAGATAGATAGATAGATAGATAGATAGATAGATAGATAGATAGATAAGATAAACATACAGAAGGAGAGGCAGGCAGACAGACAGGCAGAAAGACAGGCAGTGAGACAGACAGACAGACCGTGAGGCAGACAGACAGACAGACAGACAGACAGTGAGGCAGACAGACAGACAGAAGATGTCAATGTGGTGAATGAAGGAATCATTGCTCCAAATGTGTCAACACAGAGCAGTACCAAACGAAAGTACTGGTTATTGGCTTCCCCTCGTGGGGGACAAGTTCTTAACTCATGCTCTAATCACAACATAAACACAAACGGGAGAAACAAACGCAGACTCAAAATATAAGATAAGAACTTTCTGCACATAAACAAAATGAATGTCAAATATTTCGTGTTTATTCTTGTTGTTATGATATTTGTATACGAAGCAATCTTGCTCTGTGGACATGCAGCCACACACATACACAAACATAATACACACACGCTCGCGAGCATGCACACCCAACCACACACACACACACGATTTTTCCTCCTTCTTCCTTACTTCACACTTTATGTTTAAGTCCTGCTCCTGGCACTCTGTCCGTCTTTCCGAATCTTTTGCTTTCTTTCTTTCTCATTATTCTTTCATTTCTCTTGTCTCTGGTGTTCTCCTGCTAGTTCTCAGCTGCTGGCGGGAATAAATGTTCAAAGTTCACGCATAAATGTCTGGATTGATTAGAATTGTTGACATTTCACAGCGTCAACGCAGCAGCTCCCGTGGCTGAAACTGCACCTTCTACCACCAGGTCTTTTTCTTTTCCGCAAAGCAAAATTGTTCAGTCATAATCGATTATTCAGCCCAGAAAACGATGTTTATAATTATATACATAGAGCTGCTCAACCTGGGGCTGTTTTCGCCATTATAGTAGAAAAAAATCCAACAGAATTCCTGACTTCTGGGCAGTTTGAAGTTTGGGGTGGCCATGTAGCCTAAAACACCCAGTTTCTGCCAGTGGTGAAGGCCTCACCGCTAACAAACAGTCAAAGATCACCTCCTGAGGGTTGAAAGCAACCAGTGACCACTCAGTGACCATCACCCAGAACTGTTGTCCAACTTTCACCTCCGGCTATCCCCAAGTACACTGTCAGCTACCAGGGCCTCCACACGTCCTCCTCGTCTCCCTCAGCCAATGGGTGTGGCAGTCCTCTAGTCGAGACAGTCAGAGCGGAGCCTTCTGATGACATGGACGTCTCGGAGAATCTGAAATAACCATCAGGCCCATAAGAAATAAATGCCGGGCTGGTCTCCGCATCTGATGTTTGTACATTTTTCTGTGACACTTCACAGAAATTTAACTTTGTTGTGTAGCCAGGTTGATTCAGATTCAGTGCAAATGACTTGGCAGAGCCTACGTTATGACCAGGCTCATGACACCGTCTTGTGGTGCCAGGCTGCCACGTGGTGGTCTCTGCACATTTGTGTGAAATTAGTCCAGAAGCTGACTGAGAGAAATCACCTCTCGAATTCTTGGGCTCTCCAAGAGATGTTTTGTCATGCTGGTCTAGTCTAGAGATATAAGTATCTTTTCTCACTGACTCATCAATGGAACTGTCAAACATTTCAGATGGCAAAGTTTGGTCGTCATCGCAAATCATCATGTTTTGAAACATGTCCTGGCTGAACTGGTCATTTCTGAAATTTGGCCCAGTTTCAGCACTGGTCCTGGACAACCGCATATTTAAAGTGGACGGGGTCAGGTATAGTTTGTTACTGATCTTGACTGGACAGGTCCTGAAATGATTGGGTTCAATTTGTTCCGAACAAGCAAACACATCGTATCTGCTGCGCTTGCTGACAGCACAGCTGAGATATCTTTCTTCAACAAAATCTGTTTCTGATTCAGAACTTGTTTGTTTGTCACAATGTTTAGACAAGTTTAAAGGCTGTGGAGAACACGGTTCCATTAGTTTTTCAAAGTTCTTTATCTGCAGCGACTGGGGAGATGTGAATGTGTGTGACAATTGGTTCGGTGTGTCCGACTGACCTAACAAATGAAATGGAGTCCAGACTTTCCCCGATGACTGTCTGGTGGCCCAGGCTGTGACGTTAGTCGATCTTTCTGATGCTTTGGACCTCACAGTTTTCTTGCAGCCAATGAATTTCTCAAGATCAACCGATGACTGAGTGTTTTGTAATTTTGTTTCCACTCTGTCCAGTTCTGTATGATCATTTGTTAAACTTGTGAAAAATCTGCTGCATTTGGAAGGGATGATTGGTGCTGAAGGTAAACAGGAAGTAGCAGAGCCCACGTTATCTTCCTCGTCTTCCATAAAATCCTCATCTAGACTTGTAGCACCAGGTGTTAAAGTCATGTCTCCCACATGTGGATTGCCCGATGAGTGACAGCGATTGGAACAGTCAAGGATTAGATTATCATGGCCGTGCTCCAGATTCTGACAGCGATGTGTTTGATAAGCTTTCGGGACGGGAATAGAGGAAAAGTCCCCATGATGAATTAAGCAATGTCTTGTACAATTTGGTCCCGGCATTTCGTCTCTGGTTTCCTGTACCATACGTACAATGTGAGGTGGGTTTCCTAAGCTCTCAGAAACAGCGCTTGAAATGAATCTCGCGGGTGTGATACCTTGAACACATCGTCGTCTCGCCATCAGTCCAGACCTGTCTAGTGGTCCTTTGCTTTTCAAAGCAGTTGTTAAAATGTCTTCTCCACGACTGAGAAAGTTTTCTGGAACTGAGTAAATACTCTCGTGTTTACTTTCCCTGAATGGTCTGCGAACCTGAACAGCATTTCCACTGATAGTGGGACATTTGTTGATACCAGATTCTTTATATTCATCGGTAGATTGATGGCTGTATTGGTCGTTGTAACTATAAACTGGAGTTGGTCTTGAACATTGTGGTACATCAAGAGCTGCAGAGACCTGAGACATCACTGGATAATGACTTTCTTTGACTAACCCTCGGGTCTCTAAATTGTCAGAACTTTTAGTTTTGGGTGCTATTGGCCTAAATCTGGTGGTCAGCAACTCACACGGTAATTTTCTCTTCTGCCCACCTGTTTGAACGCCGTCTGGCTTTTGCGTGGAGTTAGTCTGTTTTATATCAGTGACGTTTTCTAATGAAAATCCCTCCGACGAAATGCTTGGAGCTCCAAAAATTATTTTTTGTTCCAAAATAGGAGATTTCCCAGTTTGAATAGTTCTGGCATTCTTTTCCGGGCTTGTGTCAAATTCCTCAACTGGATTGTTCGACAGGTCAAGTTTGGCATTTGAGGTGACGTCAGGAATGCCACGCTCTTGTTTGGTAACAGGGTCAGTGAAGGAATATAAAGACATATCTGACAATGTTTGGTTTATTGCAGTTGCTCTGTCTATTTCTACATAAGATTTAATGTCGGATGTTGTCATATTGGACAGAGCAGGCAATGGGCAGAAAGTTGACATAATTGGTTGTGACGAAAGGGAGGTCACAACTGATTTCTGAACATTCTGCTGACTCAGAGTTATCTCACTTTGTTTTGTTTCATTCGGGCTCGATATGGCTGTCGTATTTGAAACTCCAATAGTTTCTTCACCAGGCGTCAAAGACTTGAGCGAATTTGCTGTCACATTATTTTTTGGCGTGTTAATAACAAAAGCTTGCTGGAACGAAGGATTGTCTCCATCTCCAAAAGAAGTTTGCACGTAAATGGGTATCAGGAACGAGGCCATCTTTTGTACATTAGCTGGAGATACGAGAGCTTCTTCTCTGTTTAAACTAACATTAGATAAATGCAAAGCCGAATCTCCCACTGAACTATCCGCCTGAATGCTGATGACCTGCTTGCTACTCTGAGAACCACTGTCATTATTTTCCTGTTTGGCCCCGGCTGCTTTTGAAACATGGCTGTGAGGATCTGCCGGGCAAAGCCGGACATTTTGCTCAGTAGTAGTGGCGTCGCCGTTCATTGGCGGAGAGTTGTTGGTGTGGCTCAGAGAGATCATACCTGACTTTAGTTCACGTGCGCAAGTATTTATACAGACGTCATTGGCATTGTTGATATTGTCAATATTACATTCAATACGTGAGCTATTAGTAGCCAATAATCGTGTTTCATCCCGAGATGCCAAAGTTTCATCATTAGAATGTAGGTTTTTCTGTTGCATTGTGAGGCTGCGGGAGTTGGGCATGGGCAAATCATGCAAATCCAGTGTTGGACTTCGACATGGACTTTGGACGCCAGTCATTCGTTCTGTTGACATGTTGCCTTCACTGCCACTAATGTCGACGTTAACATTATTGTTGTTGTTTCTGTTCTTATTGCCATTAATATGGTTATCACTTTCAATACTTGGGCCCCTTGGGCTCGGTCTGTCTGCACGTTCAGCTCCAGCGTTGACATTTTCAGCCGTGGTGTTCTCATTTGTTAACTGTGTGCCATTTTCATGATAACTGTTGCTCTCTAAAATGAGTCGGCAGTTGCTGCGGCTATTGGTGCCATATTCATTGTTACTGTTATTGTTATTGTTGTTGTTGGTGGAGGTGGTGGTGGTGTTCGAGTGCAATTTGAGACTGCAACTGCAATTTGTCCCATTACCAAATGAAGACATCAGATCTCGCCGAACTGACACAGCATCCGGATGCTGAATCCGCGGGTCCGTACCAAGATCACGTGATGCCACTCCTGCAGGACTGTCCTCTCTGACGTCACTGTCACCAGCATGTAACGATCCCAGAGTGACGTCAGCGCCGATCACGTCTGATGTGGAAGACACGGCAGCTGGCGTAACCACGTGACGATCCGGACCGGAAGAGACTCTGGGTGTGGCTAGACCCGTGGAGGACAGCAAACACTGGGCTATGATGGACGATGGCGTCAGGACTGCCTTGTTGGATCTTCTCCTCACGGAACCTGCAGATATGGGACAGAGCGAAACATTTCAAGAGAAACTTTGGACAAGTCTGAATGGTTCAGTGTGGATGGACAAGTCTGAATGGTTCAGTGTGGATGGACAAGTCTGAATTGTTCAGTGTGGATAGACAAGTCTGAATGGTTCAGTGTGGATGGTCACGTCTGAGTGGTTCAGTGTGGATGGACAAGTCTGAATGGTTCAGTGTGGATGGACAAGTCTGAATGGTTCAGTGTGGATGGACAAGTCTGAATGGTTCAGTGTGGATGGCCAAGTCTGAATGTTCAGTGTGGATTGACAAGTTGTGAGCAAATATTCCCATAGCACCCTGAGTCAAGTTTGTTGTGTCGCGGTTTTGTGGAATTTGGAGTTGAACGGGACTTCACCCACTAGTGAGATTGGAACGCGTCTATGTCATTAGCTGTTTTAAACGAAGTTCAAGTCTTAAGACAAAACTGACACAACTACAGTTGACTCAGTGCGCCACTCGCCGTGATATTTTCGTTCTGCGAGTCTATTTCGCCAATTAGTAGTTGATAATACTTATCATATCAGTGATGTGGGTGGAAATGTGCGAGTGTGGGAGTGCAAGTGCGATGAAACAGGCTTGAGGGAGGCAGAGAGAGAGGGGGAGACAAGGAAAGAGGGAGGGGGAGAGAGGAGGAGGAGGGGGAGGAGGAGAGAGAGAGGGAGAGAGAGAGAGAAAGAGAGAGAGAGAGAGAGAGAGAGAGAGTGAGAGAGAGAGAGAGAGAGGGAGAGAGAGAGAGAGAGAGAGAGAGAGAGAGAGAGAGAGAGAGAGAGAGAGAGAGAGAGATAAAGAAAGCTTAAAGACAAACCCCAGTTCTGTTTCTTTACCTGTCTTGGCAGGGGAAGAAGACGGTGAATCCGGCTGTTTGTAAGGTGCGCAGCCATTGAGATGTTCCAGCAAATTGCCTTTCAGGCGTGTCGTGAATGGACTGGTGGAGCGAAGGAATTCACTCACTTCTTGTGTGCACTCACTGAAGCCGAGGCTGTAGGATGTCTTTTTCACCTGACCTTTGTCTGAAATGTGAGTAAGCAAGATGGGAATAACTGATTAGCAACAGAAAGTTCCCAGAATGTGATAAAACTTAAACGTAACTATTTACTTCTAGTTGTAAAATTCAGAAGCGCAAGGTGGCCGTTACCGTGCCGACGTTCCGTTAAAACCAAACCCAAACTCGAACCCGAGAATGACAAGATTGAGTTCTTCGCAGATGTAAAACTAGAATACACAGCTTGCCCCCAAAGTCCAGAGTGTATTTCAAAGTTTTGTTACAGTAAAAGCCCAACTTGACGCTATTTTCTGTTGGGTCTTTCAATGCGACCTTGGATATGAAAAAACAATTAAAAATTTCAGTTTTCATACAAGGAAAAATCTTATGGATCCAGGTTTTTTGGGGGCACCGAATGTATCCTATAGTGTGTCTTTTTTTAAATATAGAATGAGTGGATTAACATCAAGGTCAAGATTAAAATCACAGGTCACCAGCCTTTCACATGTGTGTTATTGTGTCTAACTTCAGGTTTTTACCTTTGTTGACATGTTGTAGATGTCGCAGGTACTGCACCGCCATCTCCAGAATATCAGCTTTCTCCATCTTTGAGTAACGTCGGTTCTGTAGATGTGAGAAGCGACGACAATAACATAAAATCCACCATCATGCTTGTAGAACAACAATATGTCTGAAACATTGACCGCACGGGGGCCATCCATGAAGTATCTACGCTCAATTTTGACTGTTTTTGATCACCCCCCCCTCCTTTTTCAGGTACTATTTTCATACGCTTGGTCTCCCCCCCCCCCCTCTCCCCCCAGGTCTCTTGCTACCAACACAAGACCATCAGAATGGTGAATATCCAAGCTAAGGCCTTGATGCTTGAGAATGTTCAGTGACATTTTGTATGGATCGCTGAACATGATTTTTTAAAATTCAAATAACGAAATTTTCTGAAAGCAGATTCAGAAGAAAGTAAAATTAACTTTTCTTTTTACTCCAGTAGCGTGATTGAAAAGGGTATATGATTTTTTTTTGTACATCCCAATATGGCTGACTCGTACACTTTGTACCCATCGCCGACTTCAAGGGATTTTTTGGGGGGGGGGGGGGAGGGGGAGGGGGTAGTCATGAGAAAGAGGAGGGGGGTGGCTCCAGGAGAGCTATGGTCCGTTTAAGAAACCTGGATGGAAATGAGTTAATATTGAAAGAATTGAGAGTAGAAGATAAAAAGGGTGGGATGGGGTTGGTCGGTTGATGGATTACGATTCAGTGTGCCCGCCATTATTTTCCTCTTTGAAACCCTCCGGTGCCCAATGTACCATTATTTAGGACACTTTACCCGCAGCCCAGTTTTCTACTATTGGAACCATTTCAAATTTATCCTTAATTAAATAATTGTATTTTATGTCATAGTGCTTTTGTCTTATTTTGTTTCCACGATTAATTCTAAATTATTTCTATAGATTAAAAAAAAATTTGGACAAGGCACCAGATGGTTAAATGATGTACAGAGGATTGTTATAAATCAACAAAAGTGAGAACTAACAACCTTTGGCCGTCTTCATTTCAGTACTCACGTTTCTCCTGACTGACTCAGGTATCAGAGACCTCAGCTCCGCCAGACTTGCATTGATACGCGCTCTTCTCCGTTTCTCCATGGCTGGCTTGGATTTCTGGGAATAGGCAAAGTTTGACCATGACAGACAAAATGTTTACTTGTTCCATTTTCCCTACTAGGATTCGGAGACACGCTAGCCTTCTATAGAACACGGCAGGTTCACTTGTCTTTCCTCTAGTGTACATGACCTTGCTTTGAAAAAAGATTGTACATGCTAATGTAGGTCAAATTAATTTTTAACATCATTTTGTACAATGAAATTTGCTCAAATTTTCCATTCGGGTTATAATTTTTTAAGTCCAGTATCAGGGCTGTCAGTGGAATATGATGCCGACCCCTGAACTCCGCCTAGAACAGGGGTCACCAAACTTTTTTCACAGAGGGCCGGATAACTGACAGACTTACAAGCGCGGGCCGTTTAAGCCATATGTTCAATACTTGCACGCTAGAAGAAAAACTCTAGAGCTCTAGATATCCCTGGTTTTATCAAACAAAATCAGGTACCATGGCGGGCCGGATGAACTGACGTCGCGGGTCGGATCCGGCCCGCGGGCCGTAGTTTGATGATCCCTGGCCTAGAAGAATGCTATGCACGCAAGCGCGATTTGCTTCTCTCCAAATAACTTCCTCTCATCTGAGCATATAAAACCAAGCAATACCCCTGGCCCTGTTTGGCTAGACAATTATTGCTGTTTCTGTTTTGCAGATGGTGTAGTTATTTAATATCCCTTTCATTGGTTGCAGTTCTGTTCAAGATACAAAATTAATGTACTTGGACTGTAAATGGATATTGAAAAACCTGATAATTTAAGGCGGATGATCGGATCTTCCTCAATCCAGGATTTTCGCAGATCCGCGGAACTCTGACAGCCCTGCAATCATCTATTTTGGTTAGCAAGTAAATTGAACAAAGAATAAAACCGAACTGAACGGGACATGTTTTCTTGCATCTTCTGGTAGAATCTTTTTTTTGGCGTATACAGTCGTTTGCCGTCAATAACTCTTACTGTTACGTAATGGCAACAGATGATTCTGTGTGTGACGAGGAAAAGAGTGAAAAAATTGAACTGACAGTAATCGGGGCAGCAAAACCACATCATCATCAATTGCCCTGTCTGGAACAGACATTGGCAATCATGGCTCTCCACCCGGATCTGTCATCAGTCAACCTCAAGAAGGAGTTGTTGTTGTGACGTTTGTTTGTTGTCCATGAATTAAGACTTTCAGTGAACGTTTTTCTCTGTCTACTCCCGCGTTTCCTGCCTTCGATCTTCCCTGTGACTGCTAGACAGCAAAAGCACAATAAATTCCAAATTTAGTTTTCCTCAGTAAACCGTCACACAGAGAACCATGGCCAGTGGAATGACAAGCATTGACGTCTCCGAACTACGAGAAAAATTATACCCATGGAAAAAGTGAGAACACTAAGATCACCATAACCAGCGTGCACAAGGCCTTCCAGTTGGTCAGTAGAATAATGTATGTGTAGATTTCATGTAGAGACTATCCGGAGAAGGCATTCTGCCTGCGGATCCATAAAAGAATTATTTTCTAACGACGACCCGCAGCACGTCTAGTCCTTTCTGAAAGAGGCTAAGATCTATGACTTGATTTGAAAACTTCTATACACACTTACAAAACTCTCCAGATACATAAAAATAAAAATTTGAGAATTCTACCAAAGTAATAAAATTAATACCGAACTATTTAATTCTGTTAGTGAGCTATGGAAGCTGTGAATAGCAAACATGAATAGAGAACTAAGGAAATGCTGAAAGGCACAAAATGGCCCTTATCTTGCCGACAGGCCGTAAAATCCGGACTCAACTCAACTCAGCAGAATAAAGTCTTGGAACAAAGCTCATTATTTCGTGTATGTATTTGTGTGTGTGTGTGTATGCGTGCATGTTTTCTCTTGGCCTTCTGTTTAAATGAATAATTAACAAACAAACAAATGTCCACTGTTCTCAGCTTTCTCAAAAACAATGAAAATGGAGTTAGACCACTTCGTAATGCACAGCCACAATTATAAAGAAAAGTTTAATTCTCATCACTATGACCAAGTTTCAGACCAAACCCAGGAATTTCAAAACCGAATCCAGTTCTCAAAGTTGTTCAAATTCCTTGGGTTTCATAAAAAAAAAAAAAAAACAACTATGAATGTGATTGTCTGACTATTTCGTAATATTATTTTCGAGATGTCACGTTGTGATATCATTAGCCGTTCTCGCCCACACCACATCTTGTCCTTTCTGAAAAAGGTTCACATCTACAACTTGGAAAAGCTTTTGTAGTCACTCTCAAAATTGTTTTCAGACAATAATATATACACAAAACTACTTCTGAAAATTTACTAATGTAATAAGATTTACACGCAACTATTTGATTCTATTTGTGAAATTTAAAAGACGAAGCTGTGAATACCATATATACTATAGTACCCAAGTAGACCGTGAAAAACGCAAAGTGGCCGTTGTCGTACCAATATGCCGTTAAACCTAAACCCAAAGTCAAACCGACTTGCCCCTGGTAGAACAGGGCACCAGATCAGTTGAACATGGTACGTTTCAGTATTGTTTTAAAAACGAAAACAACTGCTTTTATCAAACGTCTGGCAGAGTTGTATTCCATTTGTATCTTGAATGTTGAAATACAACAAATAAATGAAAACTATAAAGTCATAATCCATTTTAATGGAACCTCTTTTTTTATTTCCGGATAGCTTCTTAATTCATAAAGTGATCGCTAGCTAGCAACATTTTTGCACACGTTTGTCACCCCTTAGAGTAACTAAAATATTTTGCCATTCATTAAGCTCTGCCCAATGACAAAATTTGTAATTCATTCAAATAAATAAGTTTTGTTGCTTTGACTTAAAGAAAGAAATATTTTAGCAGTGGCATATTTTGACAAACTAGTGGATGGTTTTCATGTATCTTGTGACAAGGTAATCGTGGCCCAATCCTTTACTGAAAACTCTTTAAGTTTAATAAATTAAAATTTATTCTCGCGCACAAAATTAACTGCTGTAACATTGTGAAGAAAGCTTATTTTAAATGGGCCAAACAAAACCAAAAAAAAAAAAAAAAACCAAAAAAAAAAAAAAAAACCCAGCAAACTCTAGATCTAGAATAAATATAAAAAAGGAAAACGTGTTTGCAATAATTTAGGCAATCTGATTTTTAGATTTTACCGTATTATTATTGTTTTTTTTTTTTTTAATTAAAAAAAATAAATGTTGAAGTGTTGATTTTCAATTTACAGGAAAAGGATAAAATGATTTTAAAAAACAAAAAGAAAGAAAAAGCAAGGAAAAGTACAAAGCGATGTAGGCGCTGACTACGGAGATGAACAAATAATAATGACAACAACCACAACTTTAATGACAGTAGTAGACGATGACACAGTGACAGTTTAAGAAAAGTCTCAGTGTACAAAGATCTGGTAATAATTACCTTCACGTCAACTCCACGCCCAAGATGTTCGCCGGAGCCCTGGCTGAGCCCTTCTCGCATCATGTGACCTGGTTACGCGCTTTTCACAAATTTTATTAAATATAGACCGAAGTCCTTACCCCCGGTGGCTACGTCACAGTTTCTTTAACTCCGGCCTACTTTATCAAAATAAGCGTACCCCGGGTGGATAAAATTTAACTCTATTTTTAATCCGGACCAGGGAAGCGTAACAGCCTCTTTTGAATTGAAGTTTAAAAGGAGAAGACGCGAGGCGGTGAAGAGCGCGCGGTCCCTCCACGTGACGGCTGCCATCAGATTGGCTGTCCAGGCGTCTCGCTGCTCCTGTAAGAGAAGATTCTGAAAAGTAATCCCTCCAATGCCCCCCCCCCCCGGTCTTTTTTTTTTGTTTTTTGTATCACCCTCAAACGAGCCAATTTCCTTATGATCTGGAATAAGGTTATGTCCATACATGGTCAAAAACTTTCTTTCTGTTGCGGCCACCGAGCCATTCACCTGTAGCTCCGTCAGTCTCCGCCCCGTGTCTCCAGCGGTCACTCGCCTCGTCTTCTGTAGGCATGAAGGTCATCACCTGTCCAGACCGTTCTGTGTGTGTGTTGGGGGAGGGGAGGGAGGGGAGAGGAGGGGGAGGGGCAACATGTCTTGGGATCTGGTGTTGTCTTAGATAACCTGCGAACCTATGATAAAGTTAGGCTCAAGAACATTAATATTCTGTGAAGAAATACATAATTGGAGTGCTCCTACTTATATTTGCTCGTGATTTGACATCATTGAATTTCTGTAAAGATGTTAAAAGATTTAAAACCGCGCGCCAACTAAAGGGAAGAAAGATTTATCCTAGAAATACTCAAAAATTTAATTGGTCCAATTGATGTACACCGCGCAGATTTGTGATTGGGAAAATTGTATTTGATTTGCTCTTTCTATTTCCCTAGTATCTGAACAAGGAGTATGCTTTTTACCAGAAAAATGTTAAACTCTGCTATAAAAATTGTGATGAAGCTACTTTCTTCATACATGTTGTCACTTCAATATCAAATTTCTTGATGTTCTCAGGTCAATATAGAAGCCACTGTCGATGGCTTAACACAGTTGTAACGTAGGCCTGCTCACACACTAAGTAAATAATAGGATTGCGAAATACAGGAATGAGATTATTATTTTAATAACCATCTTTACAGTGACGAAAAGAAAAAAAAAAGAGACATACTGAACAGTCATTAGTCAGGAAAAAGTACAATCAAAGAGAATGCGAAAGTGTAAATAGAAAAGAAAAAGGAGGGTGGAGAGCCAGAAAGATTTGACGGCTCAGCTAATGTAACTCCTGCCAGGTGCCGACAACACAAGAGTTCAGCTAACAGTCTGAGATACAAAAGACTTCTTGTAAGTCCGATACTCAGGATTGTCGTGATAGAAAGCTGGTCCAGAGATAGAAGGGCTTATCTATTTATCCTTTATTTATATGTTTAACTATTTAATGATCTACCCATTTACTTATTTTAATTAATTTATCTATATACCAATCTATTTATTGATTAACTTTCATCTCATTTGCCTATTTATTTATTCTTATCCACTTTATTTATTCATTCATCCTATCTCTATATATTTGTATTCAATATAAAATTTCATGGAGTCATGCACACAATGGTTACAGACCAAATCGCATTTCAATCTGAGCCCAAAAACAACAACAAAAAAATTCCTGCCAGGTCTCTCCTCTGTTATAAACACACCAATTACCATCAACATTGTCACTTCTTCCTCTCTCCCCCACCCGACATAACTCCTAGCAAGCAACAAATTATGACCTGGTTTTATTATCTGTTTCTGTGTGTGTGGATTATTCCTCACGAGATTTCTTTGTATGAAGGTTGGGGGGTGGGGGGTAGAAATTTTACTCTTTCTCCAGCTTGAAGTCCGGCCTTCTGCCCATGTGTCAGCGCCGCCCCTGACAGTCCGGAGAAGAGAGATTTAAGAGACCTTGATTTGCCCACCCAGCGGCGCTGAAATCTCGCTACGCCCTCGACTGTTTCTACTTCAAATAAAACCTGTGAATTGGTGAGAGTGAAGGGGACACAGCTTTGCCAGCATCTTTGTTTACATTTTAATGGGAGTGACCGCCGCTGGTCGTGCTGTAAACCATCGAAAGTACATTTTATTTCCAAGGTCATGCGTGATTTTTCTCCAACCTCAGCCAGTCACCCAACCAATCAACCAACCAGCCAACCAAGCAAGCAACCAACCAACCAGCCAATCAACCAACCAACCAACCATCCAACCAACTAACCAACCAACCAACCAACCAGCCTATCAACCAACCAACCAACCAAACAACCATCCAACCAACTAACCAACCAACCAACCAACCAACTAGCCAATCAACCAACCAACCAATCAACCAACAATCAACTAACCAACCAACCAACCAACCAACCAACAACCAATCAACCAATCACCTAGCCTATCAACCAACCAACCAACCATCCAACCAACTAACCAACCAACCAACCAACTAGCCAATCAACCAACCAATCAATCAACCAACAATCAACCAACCAACCAACCAACCAACCAACAACCAATCAACCAATCAACTAGCCCATCAACCAACCAACCAACCATCCAACCAACTAACCAATCAACCAACCAACCAATCAACCAACAATCAACTAACCAACCAACCAACCAACCAACAACCAACCAACCAATCAACCAGCCCATCAACCAACCAACCAACTAGCCAATCAACAAACCAGCCAACCAACCACTCAACCAACCAACCAACCAGCCGACCAACCAACCAATCGACCAGCCAACCACTTAACCAACCAACCAACCATCCAACCAACCAACCAACAACCAATCAACCAACCAACCAACCAGCCACCCAACCAACCAACGAGCCACCCACTCAACCAACCAACCAACCAACCACTCAACCAACCAACCAACCAACGAGCCACCCACTCACCAACCAACCAACCAACCAACCACCCAACCAACCAACCAATCAACCAGCCAACCAACTTACAGACCAAAGTGCCACATGTAATTATTGCAATATTCCAGTGGGAAATTAAACAAACGTTCTTTCGATAAAGGGTCGCATCAAGGTTTTGACATAAATCATTTTTCTTAATCAGAGAGTGAAACTGATATATCACATGCTTGCCTGGTTTTTGAGTGGTTACTGCAAATTTAGGGCCGCTAAGTACATAGTAAAAGTACTCATACCGACCTCCAACCTACGCCAATCCACCCTGCTCCACTTCGTCAAGTCACACAATGATGTTCATGTCCTGTATAGTAACGTTAGTGGCAGGTATCGTGCAGACATGCCTTAAAACCCAAACTCAAACTCAAACGATACTGACGACAATGATGATGTTGTTGGTAGTGATAATGTGCAGCTGAAAATGATGAGGTTGATGACAATAACGATAATCCTTACTTAACTGAAAATTTCGACGGGTTATTTGATCTCATTAAGTCGGGGGGACTGCAAATGTGGAGTTTCTGTACTCCTAATCAAAAACGAAACCAGTGTGAGTAATTCTGAGAACATTGTAGAAAATGTACCGCACAGAATATCCTCAAGAGATTCGCAGAGATATGATAAGAAATATCGCTGTAAAATAAAGATGTTTTACGGTAAGCTCACACCTGATTGAGATTGTCCCATTGGCCAGAGAACTTTGACCCCAAAATCGCGGGTTTGCTCAAAACTCTCTCTCTGTGTGTGTGTGTGTGTGTGTGTGTTATTTTTATAGTCCTTTCGATTCCACCCTGCCACTGCTAGGCTTTTTTCTCCTACGTTGTTCATCACAATAACATATTAATTAATTTAACACGCGTAGGAAGTTCTCTCTCTGGCCAGTATGCCTGCCGGTTACAATGAACGATGGAATGTAGGAACTGGATAAAAATGTATTGTTTGTGAAATGTTCTTAGGGCTGCATTCTCTAATCACAAAGCCAGTCTGAGAAAATGGTGTTGATTGTTCAACAATGGCTTACGTAAACTCCTACACGCCGCTAACCAGAGCCTTTTTGTATCGATCTTTGAATTTGTTAGTGTCACTGGATGAGAATGACAAAGACATGAATAAAATTCCTGAACACGTGAAAATTTAATTAAAATATAAGCAATGATTTAATGCTACAAAATAAGATCCGGGAAAACTGAGACGGAGTGTGAAGTGTGGAGCAAGGCTGATGCCAACTGTAACAAAGTGTGACGTGATTTTCGATGTCAGTACGTATTGACTGACTGGTCAATGCTGTGCAAGAAACATCTCCCAGGCCTGAGTCCAGACAACCCGTGCTCAGCAATAGAGAAATCACTTGTTAGCTTTCATAATAATGGGACCACGGCAGAAAACGTGGACAATGACAGACAAACAAGATGAGATGTAGGCTATAGGGTTTACGGCTGGCAGTGCACCGAGACAACAGACTTAAAGTTCAGTTGAATGGACTAGCGAGATAGACAAACTTGGGTCTCACTAGAGCGCCAGGTCCCCAGTCTAACTCCACAGTTCATATCTCACACGAAAAGCCAAGACAAAACAGACTTGACTCAGTGCACCATCAACCCCCACAGAACAGACAGACAGACATACAGTCTCCATGTGTTTCATACTGTAGCGTCCAGTATGCCTGCTAATTATGATCGTGAATAATAAAAAAAATAATTAGTTTCATTCATATTATAAATGCATTATTGTTTTCTCTCCAAATTAAGACCTTGCATTGTATTAACAACAACAAAATTTACAATGAGACTATCAAAATGTCTACCTGGGGTGTGTGTGTGTATGTGTGTGTGTGTGTGGGGGGGGGGTTGGGGGGTTGGAGGCGAAAGCCAAATTTCGTGCGCCTGTACTTTCTGGATAGGTCTTGACCACTCCTACCCTGCTCCACTGTGTTACTGAAACAGTTCCTGACATTGCCACCAACCATCTTCAAATTCGCCACTTCACCAACATTCAAGGACTTGAGACGGTGCAGGGAAGGAAAAAAAAAAAAAAATAAGAAAAAAAAAATAAGGTAAAAATTCTAATTCCTTTACGTGTTATTAGGTGGACAGAAGGAGACGGGGCCGGTCTGATGGGGCCCAGCGTATCTCTTTCTCTGACAGCCCACCTTTTATTTGTTATCTCTTTTCGCTTTACAAGTGATGCCTCCCCTTTTGTTGACCGGGGCTTAAAGCATCCTGCATGTTGTCTTTTATTAAGTTTATGTCCCCTTGAGGTCCGGCTTTCGCAGGAAGATCGGGTGTCTTGTGGACCGCAAGGGTCGACGGACAATGGTTCAGTAGCCATGAAAGTGTGAAGGACGAAAAGAAAAAAAAAAACGACTAAGAATTTGGAAAGAAGGAAAATTTTAAGCTCTTAAACATTAAAAAAGGATTTCCCCCCCCCCCCTTCTTTACAGCTGGAGGAGAGAGTGAAGATGGACATTTCAGCTGGAGGAGGGAGTGAAGGTGGACATTTCAGCTCTGAAACTTAAGATAGTAAGAAAAAAAGGAGTGCTTTTTTTTTTTTCTACACACCTGGACTGGAGAGTGTAGAAGGTTGAAATTTCATTCCTATCCACCTCCTCTTCGTCACACTTTCCATTTGCGGCTGTTTCTTTCATTCTGTGGTTGGCAGGAGGATTTGATGTATCCAGAGTCCGCCATGACTGGTCTACTTCAGGTGCTGGGGTTTGCCAACGTGCTGTCCTCAGAAAATTGTAACCGGCATGTGCTAAGGAGAAGGAAAAAGATGAAGAAGAAGAAGACCAACAACAACTAGAAAGAAGATAAAGAAAAGAAGGAAGCTCGTAAATTGCAAATTATTATTACCAAGAAAAAGAAAAAGCAGAAAAAGGAAAAAAGACACACAGAAGGAAACTTGAAAAAGATAATATTACACAGAAGAAGGAGGCGAAGGAGCTAAACAGCATCTGCTTTTGTGAAACAGAGGGGCGAAACCGATCATTAAATAATAGCTTTTATTGTCTCCGCAGAAATTACATTTTTTAAAAAGACACTTTCGTCCCTTGGTAAATCCGTGTTTGCAAAACAGCTTTGTATAGCCTACCATCTTGTCGTAGCTAAAACATATTCTCATTATTGCAAGAATATGCATGGAGATTGTTTCATAATATTGTAACAGGTAAGTTGCGTGTACACTAGGAGTTTTTTACAAACTTGTGAAAATAAAAGCAAGACGTCATTAAGGTAATTTACTTAACCCTTAGCGCTTATTCAACAGCAAATACGCCTTAACCCCGCGTTCACACCAAAGATCCGTGTCTTTAAGTTTCGTACCACTCACGAACTTATAGCGTCTTTACATCTCGCCTAATCGTGATCTAACCAGGCCAAAGACTTAAAAGTTAGTAAGAACACTAACAGGCCAGATGAAAAGATTAATCTTGTCCGTTCCTGAATGGTTCGAAAATGGACGAAAGCAAACCTTTGGTGTGAATGCGGCGTTAGCGATGTGACGTCACCATTTCTCATGAATCATGTTTTTGTTATTCTTGGGTATTCGCGATATCCTGTGATTATCTTTTATGTGTTTGTAAAACTCCTAATGTTCACGCAACTTCCCTGTTGCCGATTATAATCTAAGTTGATGTTGCAGTCTCCAAACATATTCCTGCAATTTAAAACAGAAAATATTATTAGTTAAGACAAAATGGTTTAGAAAGACATGCCATATTATTTGGGAACACGGATTTACCAAGGGGCAAAGCTATCTTGTCACAACTGGTTCATTTATTTGCTTGGGGACTGTAGTAATCATGAACTATAGTAAGCCAGCAAGGAATATAATCGGACATTCCGAAATATTTGTCAAAAGGATTTAGCAATAGATATGACACAAGGATAATAGAAGATTATCCTCCAGTCACCATTAACTCATTAGAGATGAACAGAATCTGCAGGTTTTGTTGGTTGCAGCGGAGAAGCCTGGGGTTGCTGAGGAGCGGGTGACAATTGCTTTTGTGTCGGTCTTCCTGTAAGTTCTGGATGGGCGCTCATTGGGTTCTCACGAGAGGAGTGTTTTCACACAAGCAAATTGCTTTGATTTTTTGAATATGTATGTATGTATATGTGTGGGTATGTGTGTTCCTGTGCATTGTGTATGAGTTTGTGTGTAACTGTGGTGAGTGTGTGGGAAAGAATGTTGTCAGGGGAGCTTAGTCTAATTACAAAGCCAAATAGAGAAAACATTGAGAGTTGTACTCTTTGTTCAGCAATGGCTTATAATGTAAAGTACAAGGCGCCCTTGACAACAGCCGTGTGGGAAAGGGGTGTGAGTATGATTGGTTGACTGTCTGCCCGAGGGTAAACTTAGAGAGATGCCCACCAATGCTTATGAGCTTCATTAAAACCAGCTCGGGTTTCCGTCAAGTCGAGACGTGCACCAGATAAAAAAACTCCTAGTCAGAAATTCTTTTCTTTCATTTTTCCCTATCACTGAACTCCTTGGGGTGAAGAATGTCACTATTTACCTTGGGATCAACCGCTCTAGTTTGCATAAATCTGGGGTTCATATGCACGTCAGTGTTTGACCCTATCAGCAAACAATTCCTGACCACAATAGATTATTCTTATCCAAAGTCAACACAAGTTTGCACAGTCCGTCAGTCCTGCAAATGTACAATGTTAGCGGACTGGACACACAGAATCAACACTGGCCGCGTTTGACACGGACACGCCAGGATGGACATTGTGGAAATGTAAACTGAGAGAATAAAAAATAAAATGAAAAACTATACAAAGAAAAAAGACAATTTTTTAAAGGGAAATTCCATAGTAGGATTTATTTCAGACTAAAATGTTTAGAGTATTCGTATCTGTGAGTTTGGCCTTGCTTGGTTGACCTGAACTTGTCATTTGTATTGGGTTAGCAAGGTTTGTTACAGATTTCAGTTTTTGGACACAGAGATGCCAAAAGTTTCTGGCATGTAGCGTGAGGGAAGACACAGTCCAGGCTGTCAGGGGGAGCAATTTAAGTAAATAAATTACGATATGTGGCAAAATCAAAGAGGGGATGAAGATGAAGGTGAAGAAGAAAGATAATGGTATTTTGACAAATCGTTCTAATTTCGACAGCCACATTTCAGCTGGTGTGGTAAAAAAAAAAACAACAAAACTCCATTTCATCAGTGTGGACGTCGATACTGAAACAACCGTCTGTACAGACCCCGGGCTGGAACTTTGGTGTTATACCTCCCCCTTCTCACTCCCCTCAAATCTTTCTGGTCTGTAAGTTCTCCTCCCCCCCCCCCCCCCCCCTCCGTTCCGATACAATGCAGAGCTTTCTTGACCATCTTTCACTCTAACCAACGATGAAATGGCAGGTTTAAAATGGATCAGCGGGATAATATAACACTGTTTAGTGGTCACGCTGAGTGCCCTCGCCCCCCTCCCCCCACCACCACCAGCAGAGGGGGGGGGGGGGAGGGGAGGGGAGCGGGGGCTAAGTTGTCATTGGTTCTGGTCGGTGCTATGTGGAAAGATAATGAGCGTGAAGTCTGAAGCTGAACTGTTGCGATACCACGACAACATGGTTGTGAGGAATAAGAACCGGTGACAGCTAGCATTGGTACACCTATGAAATAACACTGATGACATTTGGTCAGTTCTAGATGAACGCCACGTGGCATGCAATTGCCAACAATTAATAAAACATAATTATTTTGATTTTGATCGCGTGTGTAGAGTTCATGCATATTCAAAGAAGGCACTATGTCTGGGTATCCATGAAAGAATGATTAAATGTGCATCCGCAGTGCGTCCTTCCTTTGTAAGAGAGGCTAAGATCTTCAAAAACCTTTATAGATCTACTCATTTACAAAACACTTTGCAGATATGTACATATCACCAACAAAAATTTATAATTCATTGTTAAAAATAAATATTAATATATGTTCAAATATAATTACAATACTCTAGAATACAAGTTGTGAGTTGTGAACTGCGCCTGACAGGCTGCGTTACAATTTCCTCTGAGATAGAGACAGGTAGAGAGAGAGTGAGAAAGAGAGAGAAAGAGAGGGCGAGAGAAAGAAAGAGAGAGTGAGAGATAGGCGCTATATAAATGCCATCCATTATTATCATTATTACAAAACAACTTTTGAGAATTTTTGCCAGTGCGACAAAATTGATACGGAACTATTTAATTCTGTTTATGAAATTTAGAAGCTCTGAACCCCAAACACAAATAAAGTACACCCCAAACAACCCATGAAAAGCGCAAAGTGGCCGTGGTGATGCCGACGTGCCGTAAAACCAAACTCAAACTCCGACCACTGAAACAGCATTAAAATTTATCACTGTCACGAGTGGAGTGAGTGCAATTAAGGGGATTGCTACAGAGCGGGTGTAGAGTAAGAAAGGCTCACAGTAGACAGCAAGTTAAGCGTGCTGTTGTGAGTAGTAGTGGGGGCGGGTTCTGAAGGAGGCGAAAGCGCGGTATTACTATCACTGCAAGTTAGAAGGTCCTAGGGATCGGACCTGTGAATAAAAGCCCATCGGGCGGACATAAAGGGGAAGCAGTCGAGAAGACTAGTGAGAGTCTTTCCAGTTATGACTGGTATGTAGAACGTTGATTGATTATTATGATTGATGTATTATATTATATTCGTCTATTACCATGATGTGAATAAGTATATGTGAGGAATGTGGAAGTCCTTGATATTGGATATAGCAATGTGCGCCATGAGCGATAGATGAAAGTGAGTTCATGGAATTGTAGCGCGAGTGAGTAGTGTGTACTCCGATGGAGGTGTGTTACCGTAAGATGTGTGGTGAGTGAAAGGTGAACTAGTGTGTGTACGCTTCATGGGTTGTAAGGAGAGGTGGAGTGAATAGAAAGGGTAGGGTATTATACCAATGTAATGTTATTCTTGTAGGTGTCGGGGACGGGCCGCAGAGCCACCTCGATGAGCACAGGGGATAGGCCAGCATAGGGCCGGAGGCCACACATAGGCCAGAAGTGAGGCTGTCAGTGCAGGACAGTAGAGGCACATAAAGTCGTGGCAGTCAGGCCACGGACAGGGACGTAGATATGCGAGTGAATGAGATACTATATTGTTGCCATGTTGATAGGCTAGTGAACTGATATTATGTTGTTGCCATGTTGATGGCTATGGAAATAATAATGTGTTATTGCCCTGCTGAGGTGCTAGGGGAGTGCTAAGGTGTATGACAATAGGAAGGTGATATTGAGAGACTGCGGTGCCAGTGAATCATTAATGTACTATTAAGACCCTGAGGGGAGAGGCTGAGGCCGAAGTGCCTTTAGGAGTAACTACCGGATTGTGGATCCGAGGGAGCGTGTGTGTGAGAATAAGGCCGTTGTACGGCAGTCATTTCAATAATATAATATATGTAATTGCGCTATTATAGGTATAATTATGTTTAATAAATGTGTGAGTCTGATGGATTGTTCTGTTAAGTGTTAACTTGTTTGTTCGTGATTGTTGTCCTGTCATAACTTATTACATCTCCCAGTCTGGGATTTGTGACATTGGGGGCTCGTCCGTTGTGACATTGGGGGCTCGTCCATTGTGACTCGTCCATTTTCGTAATATTTAGTTGTAGTTAGTTAGTAGGTAATTGTGCTGTCTTGTTCGTTGGATGAATGGACATTTCATGATATGATTTATGTATAATAATGAATGTATATTGATGCATGTATTTTGATGAATAGGTATTAATGTGTACTTAAATTTCAGAGAGACAGTGTGTGTGCGTGCAGCCTGAGGAGACGAGCAGCCAGAGCTCCGATTAAAGGGAGGAGTTTACTCAAAATTTCAAAAATTGAAAGTTAAGTAAAAGTCTAAAATTTTGTACCCTGGATTAAGGGCTGTCTTTTCATCTGTCTGTTTCCCTGTTTTTGCTGTTTTTGTTGTCGTTATAGGTTATACGGGCGGTGGCGCGGGTTTGCTGTGTTGAACTTAGTTTATCCTTTTAAAAAGGTGTGGTAAACTTTGGAACTTCGTTCATCACAGTGACCAGTTCTGTAGGGACCTGTATTTTTGTTTAGATTGTAGCGTTCTATCTTCCTCGTTGTTTTAGGAAGACGTTTCTCTTGTCCTTCTTCTCCCTATCTGTAGATACGTTCTTTTTTTTCAGACTCTGTTCTTGTTTGTACCGTGTAGTATAATCGGCGTAGTAGGTTGCATTTTTTTCCATTATAGTTTTTTTTTGTAGAAGCTTTGTCCTAGTCTGGTTCGTTGTCCTTGACGTACTTGTGGTCCTTCTACTAAATTTCCTTATTCTTGTCTTTTCTATTCTTTTTATAATTAATAGTGCTATACATTTTGTAGATATAGAATTAGTTAGGAAGTACGTAAATTTCTGAATTGTATTTGAGACAATTGGGTATTGTTATACCTGGTGTGATCTCAGGTCTCTGGTCGTGTTGCTAGTGATCATACCGACAGGTTGGTCGTTCGCATAATAGATACCATAACCATAAATCTGTGAAATGGCGGAACTCCAACAACTAATGAAGTTGGGTAAGGAACTTGGCCTGGAGGGAGAAGAGCTACGCGGCTGGATTAAAGAACAGCAGGCGGATTTGCGCGATGAGCGTGCTAAGGATAGAGAGCGAGAAAAAGAGGCTAAGGCTCAGGAGCAGGAGAGAGAAGCTAAGGATAAGGAAGAGGAAAGAGAGTTTAAGTTAAAGGAGTTAGAAGCTCAGCGACAGGAGAGACAGGATAGGGAGCAGGAAAGGGAGATAAGGTTAAAGGAGATAGAAGCTCAAGAGCGGGAGACAGACGCGCGAGTAAGAATAGCGGAGTTGGAAATCAAAAAGAGTGCGCCAACAGAAACAGTTGAGCGGCAGGTACCCAATAAAGGTGGCGTTAGGATTAAGCTCCCTACGTTCGACGACCGGAAGGACGACATAGACGCCTTCCTTTACAGGTTCGAGCTGAACGCACAATTGCAATGGGGGGAAAATAAGGAATTATGGGCCACGTACCTGGCCTCGCTTTTGCAGGGGCGAGCGTTAACATACTTTAAAGAGCTACAGCGCGAAGACGTACAAGATTACGATAAGCTGAAGGCTTTGCTGCTTCGCCGATTTGCGCGTACCGAGGAATATTTCCGGGAGCAGTTTAGGCGAGCACGTGCAGATACCAGGGAGGACTTTGCTGCCTTCGTCGCGAGACTAACTGAGTATTTCGCGAACTGGGTAGACTTGGCGCATGTGGGCACGGACTTTGCTAAACTGAAAGACTTAATGATCCGTGACCAGCTATACGCGTCGTGCCACAAAGATCTGGTGGCTTTCCTGAAAGAGAACGAACCCGCGACGGTGCAGGAGGCGTCTAAGTTGGCGGAGGCATACCGTACGGCGCATCCGTCCAAACCAGTCGCCAGGGCGTACGTCCAAGATGCTGGGTACGTCGCCGTTGTCGAGGGGTCGCCGGCAGGACTTAGGGACAGGTCGCGTCAGCGTGGTGCCTATAGCGGGCAAGCCCAGGGGCAGCGTAGGGGCTATCACCAATCACCGGCATATGGATCCGGTAAGTTTGACCGAGCAGGAGGGCTAGGTCGCGGTAATGGCCGGGGGCGAATTGTGACCTTTGCCGATGACCGACGGCATAGGGACTCTAGTTCCGGTCGCGATGGGTCACGGGGACCCAGGCCTAGAGCAGCACAGGGAGCGGAGTGTTGGACTTGCGGACGCGTGGGTCACTTTTCGCGCGAGTGTAGGGCCGCGAAGTGTTGGAACTGCGGAAGAGCAGATCACATCAGCGTGAACTGCCCGGCAGGTAGGATAGCGGCGAACGTGGACAGTAGCTCCAGTCCATGCTCCCCAAATAAATTTCATCATGCGGCTGCGTGTGTTACATCGGACAACGGAGGCGGACAGTATTCTAAGTGTCCCAGTTGTGAGAAGTTATTATCTTCCGGTGTTTTACCTTGTGGGAGAAAGATCCCCGTTATAAATTCATGTCATACAGGAGGTGGTCTTAGGGTTTATCCGGGGTTTGTTGGGGACGAACCGGTCTCGGTTTTACGAGATACAGGATCTACCGTTGTGGGAGTGCATAGGGATTGCATTCGGGATTCACAGCTTACTGGTGAGACTGTCCCGTGCATCCAATTTTCGGGGGCCATTGAGAAATTACCCATGGCAAGAATAATGATAGATACACCTTTCCTTAGCGGGGAAGTCGAAGCAGTCGTTGGTTGTTTTCCAGGCGCCCAGCTCATCATTGGGAATGTATCGCGGGTAGTTTCCCCTTCCGATGAGAACGTACAAGCATGGTCGCAATCAAAAGGTATTGACTTTTGCGCCGCGGTCGAAACACGCCGACGGGTAGCCGATAAAGACAAGATTAGACCTTTGGCTACGCCAGCGGTCAACCTAGATATCACGCCAGAGCGCTTGGCGAAATTACAAAGGGAGGACCCATCATTAAACCCATGCTTTGGGGAGGCGCGAACCGAGAAAACGAGGAGATATAAGAACGGGTCATCTTCTTTTTTTGTTCAGGCGGGCATTCTGTTCCGTAAGTATGTAACGCTGTCCTCAATTTTAAAGCAGGTCGTTGTGCCAGCGTTGCTGATCGCAACAGTATTGCATTTGGCACATGATGTCCCATTAGCGGGTCATATGGGGATAGCTAGAACCAAAGAAAGGGTTCTTAAAAATTTTTACTGGCCATCGATCCACAGAGACGTGCAAGTCTATTGTAAGACGTGCAGTGCGTGCCAAAAGACGACGCATAAGGGTCGTACACCCCAGGCCCCTCTTCAGAAGATCCCCACGGTCTCGGAACCGTTTAAAAAGGTCTCGATAGACCTTGTTGGCCCCATTCACCCAGCGACCGATAGGGGGAATCGATTTTTCTTAACGGTCATATGTAATGCTACGAGATGGCCAGAGGCGGTTCCTCTGCGGACCATAACGTCTGAGGCAGTCGCGGAAGCGTTGTTTGCAATTTTCGCTAGGGTAGGAATACCAGAGCAAATTCTGTCTGATAGGGGCGCGCAATTTACGTCGCAGATGATGAAGGAATTGTTCCGCTTATTCAGCATACAACCCATCACTACCACCCCTTATCATCCGCAGGCTAATGGCATGTGCGAGAGATTGAACTCGACGTTAAAGTCGATGCTGCGTAAGGTAGCTGCTGATCGCCCTAAAGATTGGGATAGATATATCCCTGCAGTGTTATTCGCGTACAGAGAGGTACGGCAGGAGTCAACGGGATTCTCGCCGTTCGAAATGATGTACGGTCGTAGTCCTAGGGGCCCAACTGATGTTCTTCGGGACATGATGACGTCGCCATCATCGGGAGACGATGAGCAGATTTCGGTGTTTCAGTACCTTGTTGATTTAAGAGAAAGACTATCTGCAGCGCGCACTATAGCAGAAGAAGCGTCTAGTATCGCTTCGAAAAGAGCAAAAGACTATAAAGATAGAGGGTCCAAACTGAGAATTTTTAAGCCAGGAGACAAGGTTCTGTTGTTGTTACCTACGGACCATAATAAGTTATTGATGACATGGAAAGGCCCTTATGTTATTGAGCGAGTTGTTTCAAAGGTAGATTACGCTATCCACATTGATGGAGCGAGTAAGGTTTTCCATGTTAATATGCTACAGAGATTTTATGAGAGACCACAGTATCTGTGTGCACAGACAAGACCAGAGGAGACTGTCTTCTCTACTGCTTGTACGGGGGTCGTAGACCAGTTGGACTGTGACGTAAGCGACACCGAGGCGCAGGAGGAGTTACAAATTCAATTGCCGGAGTTAACTCCGACACAAGGTTACAGGGACGTAAAAATTAACCCTGACCTTACGAGTTCAAGGAGTAGGGAACTTGAGACCCTGTTAGCGTCATTTCCGGATGTTGTTACGGATTTGCCGGGTCGCACTACGGTGATCCAGCACCAAATAAAGTTGACTTCGGATAAGCCGGTATTTCTTAGACCTTATCCGCTGCCGTTTTCTTCGAGAGATAGAGTCATAAAGGAAGTTGAGTCAATGTTGAAGTTAGATGTGATAGAACCATCAACATCGCCGTATTCATCACCCATCGTCCTCGTGAAAAAACTTGATGGATCGGTGCGGTTCTGTATTGATTTTCGAAGATTGAACACTATTACGGTAGGCGATAGGGAGCCTATTCCGTTTCAGGAGGAATTAATAGCTTCATTGGCCGGGTCCACGTGGTTTTCCAAGATAGATTTGACGAAAGGGTATTGGGAAATCCCGCTTACTGAGGAGTCTAAACAATACACGGCGTTTCAAACGCCCATTGGATTATTCCAATTTAAGGTCATGCCATTTGGGTTGGTAAACGCGCCAGCGACGTTTGCACGATTAATGAGATTAGTGTTGAAGGACATACCTAATGTCGTGTCATTCTTTGATGATATAGCATGCCATACGTCGACATGGTCTGAGCATATTCAGACACTAACAGTAATTTTTCAACGATTACGTCATTTTGGGTTAACGGCTAAACCCGCAAAGATGGATTTGGCATGTCCAGAGATAGTATTCTTAGGACATATTGTGGGTAGAGGTGTTCAGAGACCTGAAGAAACAAAAATTGACAAGTTAGTAGGGTTGCAAATCCCTAAAACAAAGAAACAAGTCAGAAGCTTAGTGGGAATTTTAAATTATTACAGAAAGTTCATTCCAAATTTTTCCTCCTTGTCATCTTCTCTTACTGACCTTACTAAGAAGGGACAACCCGATAAGGTCCAGTGGACGTCTGAATGTCAGACATCATTTGATAATTTGGTGACAGCATTATCATCGTCACCCATTCTGATATTACCCGATTTTCGATCTAATTTTATCCTCAGAACGGATGCGTCGGACTCTGGTGTCGGCGCTTGTCTTCTACAGGAGAAGAACGAATGTCTCCATCCTGTATGTTATGTCAGTAGGAAGTTATTGCAGAGAGAAAGAAAGTATTCTGTGATAGAGCGTGAGTGTCTTGCCATTGTCTGGTCCGTCCAGAAACTGGGACGTTATCTCATGGGACGAGAATTTTGTATCCAGACAGACCACAAGCCACTGACATTTTTGTCGAAGAATCGTTCGTCCAGCCCACGCTTGTCTAGATGGGCATTGGCTTTACAGCCGTATACCTTCGTTATTCAACCAATTCCAGGAACCAGCAATCATATCGCCGACTACCTTAGTCGAGCCTAGGGGAAGATTTCAGGAGCTTATACATCGGAGGACAGGAACATTGACAGGATCTGTGTGAATAAGTCGACTTTAAAATATTGACATTATAAATATGATATGAAGAATGGTTGATAGGTTGAATGGTTTTTGATTCTGTATTAGATATGGTGGTTAGTTAGCTATTCATGATGTGACACATATATGCATATTGCAGGCCATATTGATCCCCATATTTTCCCCTGATTTCGGTATTTTATATACTAGGGGAACTGCTAGGTCAGTTTTTTTAGTGTAGGTATTGCTCACGCTCACTCGTTGACAGTCATCTTGATGCGATTTGAAATTAATTGCATTAATTTTTTTGGGGTGGGGGATGATGTCACGAGTGGAGTGAGTGCAATTAAGGGGATTGCTACAGAGCGGGTGTAGAGTAAGAAAGGCTCACAGTAGACAGCAAGTTAAGCGTGCTGTTGTGAGTAGTAGTGGGGGCGGGTTCTGAAGGAGGCGAAAGCGCGGTATTACTATCACTGCAAGTTAGAAGGTCCTAGGGATCGGACCTGTGAATAAAAGCCCATCGGGCGGACATAAAGGGGAAGCAGTCGAGAAGACTAGTGAGAGTCTTTCCAGTTATGACTGGTATGTAGAACGTTGATTGATTATTATGATTGATGTATTATATTATATTCGTCTATTACCATGATGTGAATAAGTATATGTGAGGAATGTGGAAGTCCTTGATATTGGATATAGCAATGTGCGCCATGAGCGATAGATGAAAGTGAGTTCATGGAATTGTAGCGCGAGTGAGTAGTGTGTACTCCGATGGAGGTGTGTTACCGTAAGATGTGTGGTGAGTGAAAGGTGAACTAGTGTGTGTACGCTTCATGGGTTGTAAGGAGAGGTGGAGTGAATAGAAAGGGTAGGGTATTATACCAATGTAATGTTATTCTTGTAGGTGTCGGGGACGGGCCGCAGAGCCACCTCGATGAGCACAGGGGATAGGCCAGCATAGGGCCGGAGGCCACACATAGGCCAGAAGTGAGGCTGTCAGTGCAGGACAGTAGAGGCACATAAAGTCGTGGCAGTCAGGCCACGGACAGGGACGTAGATATGCGAGTGAATGAGATACTATATTGTTGCCATGTTGATAGGCTAGTGAACTGATATTATGTTGTTGCCATGTTGATGGCTATGGAAATAATAATGTGTTATTGCCCTGCTGAGGTGCTAGGGGAGTGCTAAGGTGTATGACAATAGGAAGGTGATATTGAGAGACTGCGGTGCCAGTGAATCATTAATGTACTATTAAGACCCTGAGGGGAGAGGCTGAGGCCGAAGTGCCTTTAGGAGTAACTACCGGATTGTGGATCCGAGGGAGCGTGTGTGTGAGAATAAGGCCGTTGTACGGCAGTCATTTCAATAATATAATATATGTAATTGCGCTATTATAGGTATAATTATGTTTAATAAATGTGTGAGTCTGATGGATTGTTCTGTTAAGTGTTAACTTGTTTGTTCGTGATTGTTGTCCTGTCATAACTTATTACATCTCCCAGTCTGGGATTTGTGACAATCACAGCCATTGCCATAAAAGAAAAACAACAAAGAAACTGAATCGATGTCACGAGAACAACAACAACAACAACAACAGCAGCAACAACAACAACAACAGCAGCAGCAACAACAACAACAACAGCAGCAACAGCAAATGAAATGGCTCTGCACGTCTTCTTTTTCTTGTCATTGTACAGAGTAAAAATGCATACAATATAATTATTATGGACATTGAAACGAAATTGTGTTGCTCAGACACTCTGCTAGACAAGGGATCATGAACAGAACAATTTATGGTCTTTGGTTCTGATTTCTCTCTGACTCTTGCAAAAAAAAAAGAAAAAGGCATTTGAAATTCCACTTCTAGAAACAAAAAAATGATACCAGAGCAGATCAAATATTTGGCCAAGAAGATAGCCTAGCTATGAATCATGCCACATTATGTTACAGGCATGACAAGCATTGCCAATCAGAGACAAGAGTTCAAGCCTGATAGAGCACTGAGTCACGTTTAGTTTGTGTTTGCGTCAGTTTTGAGTCAGGTTAGAGCTCCACTGAATCAAGTAGAGAGACAAATTTGTTTCAGTACCACTAGTGCGGGAGGTTCCCTTTAATTTCATAGTTCACAAAACCGAGACAAAACAGAATTGTCGCGGTGTGCTGTGGACCTAAAATTTAAATATGGAAAAACATTTCTGCTTTCACTGACCAACTATGCAATCAATATTGACAATGGATTGATCTTATAAAAGTAAACTTGGATTTGTAAACCCCCTCCCACCACCCCCCCCCCCCCAAAACAACATCAACAACATAAAAGAACGCTCTGATTTCTGCCCTGAGTTCCATTTAACAACACCATCTGCCGTCTCCGAGAGTGCTTCATCACTTGATATTTCGCGTTCACTCTCAGTAGAGTTTTGACCACCAGAAGGGGCAGGTGAAACAATGACAACCTGACCTCAATTTCTACCTGACACTCAACATTGGCAGGACCGGCACCTTCCGGTGACGAGAAAGTGACGTTGACAAAATTAGATGATTAGAACATACCTTGTCATTTTCCAGGTGAGGTTGATGACCCTCAGGTAGTTGGACACCTGGACACATGGACACAGTCGGGCATCTGGGCTACGGACAAAGCAGTTGAGGAATTCACTGGAAGAAAATATGCTGGCAATCTTGACCATATTACACTAAAAAAAAATCTGCAACAAGTGAGAAAGCTACCAGCAAGTGAAAACAACAACAACAACAACAACCTAGTCTTCTCGGATAAGGACGAAAAAAATCGGAGGGCCCGTGTGCACGTTGCGCACGTTAAAGATAACTTGGCAGTTGGAAATCGAAAAGAGCAGGCCGGAGAGGCCGCCGCTGCCCGGGCAAAATTAAATAAAATTCATCTCTGCCATTCCCCTCACCCCCACCCCCCCCCTCACCCCAAACTTTTTTTTTTTTAGATCCGCCGACCGGAGTTGCACTGTGGCGACGATGTGCCAGTTGTAACTGGGCTGCAATGGCTCAAAGGCAAATTTCCCAAATGGGATTAGAGAAGTATACAAATACAAATACAAATACAATACAACAACAACAAGCAACTATTAGTTATCAAGTGCTTGAACTTTTCAGTTTGTTGCTTTGTTTAAAGTCGGCGGCGCTGGTAGTTCTTTTTTCCCCAATTTCCATTCAATACCGACCTCCAGCTCTTCCGTCCTTCTTCTTCAGCATCTTGTGAGTCTGATGAACAGATTTTTTTTTCTGTTGCTATTTCCCTTTTCCACTGTCTCACTGTTGTTCACTTCCCCCTACACCCCTCCCCTTTCACACACACAAAACAAAAGTCCTATAAGAGCATGTCACGTGATTGCTTACTTGGTTATCTATATAAAAAAACAGCAAGGAAAAAAAATTCACTGCTGCGAGGAAGAAATGCCCAGACCTGAAAAAATTACATGTGAAAGATAGTTCTTTTTGCTACTTTGTCTATTCCTTTGACATGAAAGCGAAGTATCGTAATTTTGTAATAAATGAAAATAGGCCTAAAAACATCGAATAATGCTTTCTCCTAAACAATGATGGCCTCTCTCCTGCCTTTGTTTTGTTTCGAATTTAGTACCGTGCATGTCATAAAAAATAACCATATCAAGCTTGGTGCGCAGTGTCCTGGCGTGCATGAGTTCTGAAGCAGGACTGCAGATTACTACTTTTATTGTAAGAGAGAGAGAGAGAGAGAGAGAGTACGTCATCGCATAATGCTTGCCATACGGGTGTTACTGTGCCAGTTGTGAGTTGTTTTTTTCCTAGATCTACATAATCTGTGTGCTGATTGTGCGTGTTGTTTGCAACCCGTTCTTTGAATGGGTCCTTACACTAGTAATTCAAAAAGACATCTAACGGCACTTAACATTGAAAGAAAAAAACCCAAAACAAACAAACAAACTTCAGTGTTCAATGTACAAAATAGATCCCAAATCTCAACTTGAACATAATTTTTGATCTATTCCTGTACTCTCCAAAATATTTTTGTTCTTTTCTGCCTTACATTCTCATTTTTTTGTTCGTTTCTTTTCTTCTCTTCTCTTTGCTTTATTTTTGTAATTCTCAATTATTCTCATTCTAGTTTCCTCCATTTTCTGTCTCTTTTACCTATTCTCAAAAAAAAAAAAAAAGCCCAAACTGGCGCCATGGAGATCCTTGTCCTCAATTCTAACCATTTCAAGCTTCACGAAACACAACAAAATTCAATCCCTTTCATTTCGTTTTTTTTTTTCGTTTTTTTTTTCACCCGTGCACCTGATCATATCGAGCGCTGTCTTTGACACCGACGTAGTCATTTTTGGCAAATGCATTATGCTATTTCAACATGTCAATGCGCGGCCGGAGGAGAAAATAGTCTGGTTTCGCTCCGATCCAACCAAACTGCGTGTCCAAGGCTTTGGGTGTTTAAAGACCGTGGATTTCTGAGCGTCCCGTGTTGTCCAGGACAATTGTTGTCCAATGGGAAAGCCTGACCATTCAACTGGCCTGATCTCCGGCCCCTTCAGACCGTTATCTCTGACAAACAGCAAGGCCAGAGGGCACTTGAGGTCACTCAGCAGCAACAACTACAGATTTTGTTCAATCTGGCGAAACAGCGAGTGGCACTACAGTCAAGGACGGACGTGCAGAAAGGGTTTTCTTTGGAAGGGGATGGGGGTGCAAAGAAAGAGTGGGATCCTCCACATTGTTAGCCAGGCTATCTAGGGGACATTACCCCTTCTGTCTGTGGAGAAAGAACTATATTCACAGAATTCTGCTAGTAAATTAATGACAAGTCAGATCGTGTTATCTCGGACGACAGAGAAAGTCTCACCACACGCTGAGGTCTAGGCTAAAAAACAACAACAGAATCTAGACATGAACTGTATGGACTTTCTACTTTTAAAATCTCAGAAAAGACATCAGAACTGAATGTTTATGACAAAATAATCCGCGGACGTCAACAAAAATAAGAATGTTTACGGTTCTGTTTATATTGTAACTTTCTTTAGGTCGCGACGTTAGTTCTTGTTTGTTTTATCTCCATTTTCTGAAAGCCTGGAGATCACCACCTCGTTCTCTAAGATCAAGCGATCAGGGCCTTCTTAAGATTTTTAACTCTAAGTCAAAGAAACTAGGAGGCAGAGCATTTATACACTGTGCCCCGCACATCTGGAACTCACTGCCAAAATCATTGCGGGAAGCATCCACCGAGGCAAAATTCAAAACTGGTCTAAAAACCCACCTTTTGAAAAAACACTTTCAATTTTGAAGTCTCGACATTCCCAATCCATTTATTTTCTCAATTCACTTTAATTTTGCTGTTTTATTGTTTAATTTCTGCCTTATAGTATGTTATGTGAGTGTGTATATGTATACAATGTGTGTCTAGCCGAGTGAGAGGGTGAGAGAGAGAGAGAGAGAGAGAGAGAGAGAGAGAGAGAGAGAGAGAGAGAGAGAGAGAGAGAGAGAGAGAGAGAGAGAGAGAGAGAGAGAAGAGAGAGAGAGAGAGAGAGAGAGAGGTGCAGATGGAGAGAATATGACTTTCTGTAAAGCGCCTAGAGCAAACTGTTTGGATTGAGCGCTACATAAATGATCTTCATTATTGTTATTAATTGTAACTTTCTTTATGTCAGGACCTTAGTTCTTGTTTGTTCCATCTCCATTTTCTGAAAGACTGGAGATCTTTTAGTATGTAGAAGAGGTATAGCAAATGCACACTTTGATACTAGTTTAAAGTGCCCTACGGTACTTATCAAGCTGTTTCATACTTCTGATTTTTTCTAACTCCTTATCATAATAACTAAAGCCACAAACGTTTAACGTCGAATTTCACAGTTGTGTAAAAAGTGGACTCGGAACAAACAAAAATGCACCAATCGTTCTCTCTTTCCAAAAGTCTGGTCTATCTGTTAGAAACTGGTGTTGTTATTAATATCACATCATCAACTAAAGTGTCCAATCTTCCTTGTCTGTGGCCATGTCTGGCTATATTTCATACAGCCACTCGTCAGTCCTCAGGTGTTTTCTCCGTCTCTTGAAAGTGACCCTAATGAGGTCAACTCTCTCGCCGTCCCCTCGGCCACATTGGTAAGGCCCTTGACCTCGTTTGTTCACGCAGAAATACCACCCGTACCTGGCAGTAACTATGAACCCAAAGCTTTCACAACTGGTATATCCCCTATCCCTCCTAATAAGATACCACCCCCTCCCCCTCCTTTCCACCTTGCCACTGGCCACTACAGGCCACTACATACACAAACATACAGACAAAACGTGTCAGGCCCAATCACTCTCTCCCCCACCGTCTCGCCTGACCACAGGCTAGAAATCAGACACTCCAGACAACCAATCATTGTCGTGGTCACGCCCACAACCAGTGGGTGGCGGGATTAACTGGCCCAGTCTGTGATGGACATCGCTCAAGTAGGGGTTAAAGGGATGGGGCACTGGCCGGGGGGCCATGGCCAGGTATCGTCCTCAGTTGACCCATAACTGTAATAAACTATCTATCTATCTATCTATCTATCTATCTATCTATCTATCTATCTATCTATCTATCTATCTATCTATCTATCTATCTATCTGTCTGTCTGTCTGTCTGTCTGTCTGTCTGACTGTCTGTCTATCTATCTATCTATCTATCTATCTATCTATCTATCTATCTATCTATCTATCTATCTATCTATCTATCTATCTATCTATTTATCTATCTATCTATCTATCTATCTATCTATCTATCTATCTATCTATCTATCTATCTATCTATCTATCTATCTATTTATCTATCTATCTATCTATCTATCTATCTATCTATCTATCTAGTACTTATGTCCTTTCTTCACCATCTGTCTGTTGAACTCCTAGCATTTTCTGTCTTAGCCTCCTACCACCATATTCACCTCTACTACAACCAGAACAAGAACAACAACAGCAACAGTATCAACAGCACCACCACCACCACCGTTACCGCCACCACCATCACCACCACCACCACCACCACCAACAACAGCCACGAGGGTCAGGCCAGGTCCAAAGATTTAAAAGACTCATGTCCATATTTCACAGATTAGAATGTTAAGAAAAAAAAAAAATCTCTGTCCAGGAATAAAAAAAAAGCCCGGATACATTCAGTACCTAAAAGAAACATTCGTTGTTCTAATCCCCCCATCTACCTCCGGTCCCACACCCAGCTCGGTGATAATCTTGGGGGAATGGAAGTACAGTATTAACAACTAGCTGAGGCTTCCGGCTTTGCCCGGGATAAACCTGCCGCCGCCCTCCACACCTCTCCGGCCGTTTACCCCTCTTGTTCTCCCTCTCTCCCTCCTCTGCTTCTCCCTCTCAAAATAATACTGCCTCCCAATCGCATTGGCGCGCTTCGCACTCTGTTCCTGTCAGGTGAAAGGTGCACTGAACTGGACAATATTGAAAGGAAGTGAAAGAACGATAAAAGCCGAAAGTAGACATTATTCGCTATGACTGAGACGAAATGAATCCATAGACGCCTTGAAACAATAGTATCAATTATGGCTGTTGTTATTTGTACGTAAGTCCAAGCGTTTTCCGGTAGGGGCACGTGGGTATACGTACCAGGTACCCATCCCTAACCCCTCCCGAATCCTCAACCCTAACTCTTATCGAATCCCTAACCCTGCCCCCCCCCCCCCCAAAAGGGACGAAAACAAAAAGAAAATCTGAAAGAATAAGTAATTGAGGCCGTTGTTAGGAATATTTTGGGGAGAGATCTCCAGCTCTAGAGTCACAAAAGGCTTTAAAATACGTACTTCCAGGGCAAAATACATGGGGGCCGTAAGTGCAGGTAACAACAATAATACATTTATTGTTTCCAGTGACCGCATTGTGATCTGAGTATCAAGAGCCTGCATAAAAATGTTGAAAATGACACTGTCTGCGGTTTAGTCAGTAGCGGTTGCCGGGCATCGGCAACTCCTGAAATCTAATTATAGTACTGATGTCAGATAAACCGTTGATTCTCTCGTGAAAACGAAGGTCCTGTACAGAAGATCATGTAACATCCTTTACAAAATTTGAGTATCCACAGATAGATTACTATAAAGACCACAGAAAAACTGTGGGGTCGCAGCAAGGCTGTAGGCAAAGTCAAAATTTGGCAAAAAGAAACAGTTGTATGTAGCAAAGCCTCGCGTACGAATTAATGCCCAAACGATACAATGAAACGCAAACTAAAAGAGATACATTTTCTGTCTTCTTGGAAATCGTAAAAGAGCAGGCCGAACAGGCCCCTGCCCGGGCAAAATTGAAATTAATAGATAAAAAAATTTATCCATATCATCCCCCCACCAGCAACAACAAAATTTTATTATTCATTATTAAATATATATTATTATCAATAAATATTCAAATATTATTTGAGTTGTGATATGAGTTGTGATATATGTGATGTGAGTTGTGAACTGTTGTGAGTTGTGAACTGCGCCTAACAGGCTGCGCTACAATTTGCTCTGAGATAGAGAGAGGCAGAGAGAGAGAGAGAGAGAGAGAGTGAGCGAGACAGGGAGAGAGAAAGAAGCAGTGTAGTGTGTTGAGCGCTTCGCAGGCGCTCCATTCTGCTCTGTGGTTGACATGTTGGTTTCTGTAAAGCGCATAGAGCATTTTAAATGGATATGCGCTATATAAATGCTATCCATTATTATTATTATTAATATTATTCTCTTTTAGTTTGCGTTTCATTGTATCGTTTGGGTATTATTTTTTACGCGAGGCTTTGTTACATACACCTTTTTCTTTTGGCCAAATTTTGAATCCACAGACAAAACACAGCTAATGACTCGGTACGGTTTTTTTTTCTTTCTTCACTAATCCTAACATCCAAACACTCTTCTTGCCATAATAGATAACAAATGCGGACGAGAGTTCCGTAGATTTGACTGACAGTCCCCTTCCCCCGGCTCACAATGACAGACTGTAACAATGAGTGCATCCCTGGCACATTCCTCCACAGACTGTTACGGAAAAACCATGTATGTGCCAAAGCAAACAATTTTTCTGGAAATGCACAAATTAAAAAGTTGGCATTGCCCTCGGCTTTAGTTCTGTGTTCAGTTTCCGTTCTGTGAGGAGCAATTTAAAGGAAAGTACCGTATTCCGGACAAATAAACTCAGCCCACATCATTCTAGATATAAGACGATATAAAAACTAGTGTGTAACCCATTCATTAGAACAATGACTGAAGGATTTAGAAGTGTGAAATGTAGAGCTTACAAAGCAGAGCGGAATGCAAAGACGTTAATTCCAACATTATCAGCTAGCTACATAGCAGTATTCCATGGGCGCCAACAGTTTAGTTTAGCGAACCTGTCCCGTTAGTAACATGACGCCTAATTCCCCCCCCCCCCCACCCCCCGAGAATGAAGCCTAGTGTATCAACCGATTCCGATGGACCGACTAGACTAGTTGGAAAATGACGTGACCACATGGCATTACAGGGAGATCCAACCAGTTGACTGGTGTGTGAGATCTCAATGTAACTTGATGTGGTGGTGATGTCACCTTCCAAACCAGTCCATCAAAATCAACAAGTACGCGCAAGTAAGCTGGGATTTCATGTGGACGGACACGGCAACGGCAACGGAAGCGTCAAATATCCATCAAGTAGTGAAAGAAGGAGTGTTTCCATGTGTACGGAAACGGCGTTCTCGCAGAAATGACAATATTCCTTCTATTTCACTACTTGCAGGGTTTTTGACATCCCCGTTTCCGTTTCGGTACATATGAAAACCCAGCTTAACAGTTCAGTGCTGTTACAATTAAAACCAAAATATTGCCACGTGATATAGGCCTAAATTAGTCAAACGACGTTAAATCTATTCCAGCTAACACCTAATAACGCATTTTAATTAAGGCTCCCAATGAAAACTTTTTCCACCACTGGTTTCCATATGCTGGGCCAAGAATCTCATTTACAACAGCCCCTCAACTCCCTCTGAGCATACTAAACAAATAATGACTAAAGGCATCTCTAAATAATTATCAAAGAAAATAAATAAATAAATAAATGAATCAGTGAATGCCTAAATAAATTAATTAACTGCGGGGCTAAGATACAAACTGGTTTAAGAACATAATCAATATATAATGTAAATAGACCAGGCCGACTTAGAATCTATTATATACGGGCTAAATTATTTACGCAGTTTGTCCAGGTTTGGCGGATACCGTCTTTTACCGTACTAAGGCAGAATTGTATGGTTCTGAGTGCAGGCTAGTTAGCGCCAGGGTGACAACAGCCCGAGGGTGGAGCGCTCAGGGGATTAGAGTATCCATGAAACTGCCCATCTTGTACAAACCACTCTTTTACATGCAGGGGACAAGAGGATTTGAGCTGCTACTCAGTGACAAGTTAGTTGTTGTACGCTGGACGTGAATGCCGGATCGGTTTTCTGTGCACATAATTACCTGCATGGCAGAGCAGATATCGGTGAAAGGGCGGCGGCAACTACACTGCCCGCGGGCTTGATCCTCCCAGACAAGCGGTATTGGCCCATTGCGGATAACGGCCATTTTAGTTGTCAGGACCGATGCATAACCATGTCGATGGTAGCATGATTTTGATTCGTTAGCTGATTTGCACTGCGAGCACTTCAGGCGTCGCGAACCAATCGGCGGCGAGCTAACAAAAAGTTCACCACAGTCAACAATGACACGTGTGTACATGCACATGGGAGACGTTCGGTCAGTTCTTTCACTTCCTCTCCCTTGTTTACACGGATGGTAGGGAATCTGACCAGCTTGGATCCATCCTTTCCACCTCTGTCATAACAGTCAACTGCAATGCAACCAGCGGGCATTTTAACTGCCTAGACATACCTTAGACATATACGTACGCCCTCGAAGTTTTTTGCACTAGGGGTACGTATTTTAAAGCCTTCTGTGACTCCAGAGCTAGAGAGCTCCTCCCGAAATGCTCCTAACAATAGCCTTAATTAATCATTCTTTCAGATTTTCTTTTCGTTTTCCTCCTGTATTTTGGTTGAGAGGGTAGGGGAGCAGGGTTAGAGATTCGATAAGATTTAGGATTGAGGATAAGAACAGGGTTAAAGATAGGCACGTAGACTTACACCCAACTATCGCAAAACGCTGGGGAGCGTATGTACTTATAACAAGAACCTTAAAAAAATAGAAAAAAAGAGGTCATTGATAAAAGGGTTTTATTAAGTATGGTCGTCGTTACACCAGTATGGACACCCTCGAGCAGTTTGGGGGGGGGGGGGGCCCTTGGCCTAGAGTCAAGGTGCTCCCCCGTCATACCGAAGGTACTACTGGGTTCGAATCTCGGTAAGTGTAGGCCTGCTGGGACTGTGGGGGAAAGTTCCTGTCTGTGCTCCTAGGATCGAGCACCTAGTCTTCTCGGATATTTACGGATCTACCGTGCCCCCTCCCCCCATTGTTATTGGTTTAATGGTTTCTTGGTTTGGTCATGCTTATTTAGTAAGACTTTCCCCGCAATTACTTAGGGTTCTCAGTAGCGTAGACGTCAGCATCTCTGCCTGTCAGTCAAGTGGCCTTGGTTCGATTCTCAGCACGGCAGTTTCTTTTTTTTCATAAGTCTTTTTATTAGGCATCGATCTTTTTTTTTTAATCCAAGAACAAGAACGGAAGAAATCCAGTTGTTGTTGTTGTTTTTTTTGTATCTCTACACCTGTCAATAGGGGACAGTGGTTCGATTCTCAGCAGGGTAGGTTTTTTTAAAAAATTTTCTTCTTTTCTTATAAAAGTTTTTTTAAAATCTGTTTGGTAATGTTTTTTAATCCAACAACATTAGGAATAATTCCAGTTCGCTTGTTTGTTTGTTGTTGCGGATAAACAATTGCATGCAATTTTTCAATAAAATTTCATATCGTTTTATTCAAGTGCTGTCACTTTCCCTCGTTCCTCACACTATTTTTTTTTTCACCCATTCCCGAGCCGACGTGCCCCTTATTCTTCATCTACTCGTCCGCTCGAATCAACCGTGAGCCTTTCCGTTCGTCATAGGTCGATCCAATTCTACTTTTTTCCCACACCACACAATTATAATTTTCTTGTATCATCATCCATGTGCATAAGAACACACACCTCTTTCTTTCTTTTCCTCTCCTATCCAATGCTCAGTGAAGGTCAGCATTTTGATCTAGGTTAATGGGGAATATTCACACTTTACATCCAACCACGGCGCGCGGCCTAGACTTAGCCAGCGCACAGTGTTATTCATGATTACTCAAGGCTTGTTTCTTCACGGAGAAACCGCCAACCAACTGACGAAATCTAATCGCATGCACTTTCCGAGTCGAATTCTCACCTTTGTAACATAATGTGCAGTCTTTCTAATTAATTTATTGTTTTTTAAAACGAGATACGATTGGATTATCCTAATTTACATGACACAAAGTAACGAGAACCTTTAACTTTGTGTTGCCGTGAAGAGTTCCACCGCGGTTCAACACTGGCCACATGATACCAGTTTCTAAAAATAAGTGTGTAACAATCAGCTGAGCAAGCGCATTCTTGGGCACAAGTGTGGGTACATTTCATGAAACGCGCCCTTGGGTTACATCAAGTACCGGCCCAGTTGGGCGCGCCCAGGCCGTTTAGGCCTCAACTTCTGTCCCATGGCCTGGGCACTTTTCATGAAACCGGCCACTGATGTCTCGGGTGTTACTTACTGCCTACATCAATTATAGACATGCATAATTATAATTAATTCTCCAACATAACTCAGTTTTATTTTCTCTATACGGCTTCGCGTCGTGTAAACTTCTCTTCCATAATGATAATCCCACTGTCGATACGATCGTAAGTAAATAAGTAAAGGAATTATAGTGAAATCGTCAGTAAATAAGTAAAGGAATTTACAGTGAACTCATGAGTAAATAAGTAAAGGAATTTATAGTGAACTCGTCAGTGAATAAGTAAAGGATTTTATAGTGAACTCGTCAGTAAATAAATAAAGGAATTTATGGTGAACTTACCAGGATTATCATTATCAGCTTTCGGGGCATTCTTGCCCTAATTGCTACTTGCACCAAAAACTGTTCGTTCTGATCGGGCAAGCTGCATTAATGTTCAGTCCCTTGCTTCTGTTTCGCTGATGGTGAAACAAAGCCACGTCATTAAATGGATGCATTATTACAGGGATTCCCAACTTTTTCCTTCTCATTTACCCCTGCAAATTTTAAAAGTAAATTTTGCCCCTACTGTGCTTTGTTCGGTTATACGGAAATAATAAAAACTAGATGACCTACCAGGCATTGCCCGGAATAAACAATTATTGCCCCCCCCCCCCTTCTGTCTCTCACATATAAAAGTAATAAACTACAGTCTTGCTTCAGAACTCAAGCGCATCAAAAACGTACTACGCACCAAATTTTGTCTGAGCACATCTTGTTTTGACCAGTTGTCTGGGCACGTCTTGTATTGACCAGTTGTCTCGGCACGTCGTGTATTGACCAGTTGTCTGAATACGTCATGTATTGACCAGCAGTCTGGGCACGTCTTGTATTGACCAGTTGTCTAAGCACGTCTTGTATTGATCAGCAGTCTGGGCACGTCTTGTATTGACCAGTTGTCTAGGCGAGGCACGTCTTGTATTGACCAGCAGTCTGGGCATGCTTTGCATTGACCAGCAGCCTGGGCACGTCTTGTATTGACTAGTTGTCTAGGCACGTCTTGTATTGACCAGCAGTGTGGGCACGTTTTGCATTGACCAGCAATCTGGGCACGTCTTGTATTGACCAGTTGTCTGGGCACGCCTTGTATTGATCAGTTGTCTCGGCATGTCTTGTATTGAACAGTTGTCTGGATAAGTCATGTATAGACCAGCAGTCTGGGCACGCCTTGTATTGACTAGTTGTCTGGCCACGTCTTGTATTGACTAGTTGTCTGGGCACGTCTTGTATTGACTAGTTGTCTGGCCACATCTTGTATTGACTAGTTGTCTGGCCACGTCTTGTATTGACTAGTTGTCTGGCCACGTCTTGTATTGACTAGTTGTCTAGCCACGTCTTGTATTGACTAGTTGTCTGGCCACGTCTTTTACTGACTAGTTGTCTGGCCAGGTCTTGTATTGACTAGTTGTCTGGCCACGTCTTGTACTGACTAGTTGTCTGGCCACGTCTTGCATTGACCAGTTGTCTAGCCACGTCTTGTATTGACCAGTTATCTAGCCACGTCTTGTACTGACCAGCTATCTGGACAGGTCTTGTATTGACTAGTTTTCTGGCCACGTCTTGTATTGACTAGTGGTCTAGCCACGTCTTGTATTGACCAATTGTCTGGGCACGTCTTGTATTGACTAGTTATCTCGGCACGTCTTGCATTGACTAGTTGTCTGGCCAGTTCTTGTATTGACTAGTTGTCTAGCCACGTCTTGTATTGGCTAGTTGTCTGGCAACGGCTTGTATTGATTAATTGTCTGGCCAGGTCTTGTATTGACTAGTTGTCTGGCCACGTCTTGTCTTGACTAGTTGTCTGGCCACGTCTTGTCATGACTAGTTGTCTGGCCACGTCTTGTATTGACTAGTTGTCTGGCCACGTCTTGTATTGACTAGTTGTCTGGCCACGTCTTGCATTGACCAGTTGTCTAGCCACGTCTTGTATTGACCAGTTATCTAGCCACGTCTTGTACTGACCAGCTATCTGGACAGGTCTTGTATTGACTAGTTTTCTGGCCACGTCTTGTATTGACTAGTGGTCTAGCCACGTCTTGTATTGACCAGTTGTCTGGGCACGTCTTGTATTGACTAGTTATCTCGGCACGTCTTGCATTGACTAGTTGTCTGGCCAGTTCTTGTATTGACTAGTTGTCTAGCCACGTCTTGTATTGGCTAGTTGTCTGGCAACGGCTTGTATTGATTAGTTGTCTGGCAAGGTCTTGTATTGACTAGTTGTCTGGCCACGTCTTGTCTTGACTAGTTGTCTGGCCACGTCTTGTCATGACTAGTTGTCTGGCCACGTCTTGTATTGACTAGTTGTCTGGCCACGTCTTGTATTGACTAGTTGTCTGGCCACGTCTTGTATTGACCAGTTGTCTAGCCATGTCTTGTATTGACCAGTAGTCTAAGCACGTCTTGTATTGAACAGCAGTCTGGGCACGTCTTGTATTGACCAGTTGTCTAGGCACGTCTTGTATTGACTAGTCTGGCCACGTCTTGTATTGACTAGTTGTCTGGCGACGTCTTGTCTTGACTAGTTGTCTGGCCACGTCTTGTCATGACTAGTTGTCTGGCCACAACTTGTATTGACTAGTTGTCTGGTCACGTCTTGTATTGACTAGTTGTCTGGCCACGTCTTGTATTGACCAGTTGTCTAGCCATGTCTTGTATTGACCAGTAGTCTATGCACGTCTTGTATTGAACAGCAGTCTGGGCACGTCTTGTATTGACCAGTTGTCTAGGCACGTCTTGTATTGTCTAGTCTGGCCACGTCTTGTATTCACTAGTTGTCTGGCCACGTCTTGTATAGATTAGTTGTCTGGCCACGTCTTGTATTGACTAGTTGTCTGGCCACGTCTTGTATTGACTAGTTGTCTAGCCACGTCTTGTATTGACTAGTTGTCTTGCCATGTCTTGTATTGACTAGTTTTCTGGCCACGTCTTGTATTGACTAGTTGTCTGGCCACATCTTGTATTGACTAGTTGTCTGGCCACGTCTTGTATTGACCAGTTGTGTAGGCACGTCTTGTATTGACCACTTGTCTAGCCACGTCTTGTATTGACCAGTTGTCTAGCCAGGCCTTGTATTGACTAGTTGTCTGGACACGTCTTGTATTGACTAGTTGTCTGGCCACGTCTTGTCATGACTAGTTGTCTGGCCACGTCTTATACTGACCAGCAGTCTGGGCACGTCTTGTACTGTCTAGTTGTTCCGCCACGTCTTGTATTGACCAGTTGTCTAGCCATGTCTTGTATTGACAGGTAGTCTAAGCACGTCTTGTATTGACCAGCAGTCTGGGCACCACTTGTATTGACCAGTTATCTAGGCACGTCTTGTATTGACTAGTCTGGCCACGTCTTGTATTGACTAGTTGTCTGGCCACGTCTTGTATAGATTAGTTGTCTGGCCACGTCTTGTATTGACTAGTTGTCTGGCCACGTCTTGTATTGACTAGTTGTCTAGCCACGTCTTGTATTGACTAGTTGTCTAGCAACGTCTTGTATTGACTAGTTTTCTGGCCACGTCTTGTATTGACTAGTTGTCTGGCCACGTCTTGTATTGACTAGTTGTCTGGGCACGTCTTGTATTGACTAGTTGTCTGGCCACGTCTTGTATTGACTAGTTGTCTGGCCACGTCTTGTATTGACTAGTTGTCTGGCCACGTCTTGTATTGACCAGTTGTCTAGCCACGTCTTGTATTGACCAGTTGTCTAGCCACGCCTTGTATTGACCAGCTATCTGGACACGTCTTTTATTGACTAGTTGTCTGGCCACGTCTTGTATTGACCAGTTGTCTGGGCACGTCTTGTATTGGCCAGTTGTCTGAGCACATCTTGTTTTGACCAGTTTTCTGGGCACGTCTTGTATTGACCAGTTGTCTGGGCAGGTCTTGTACTGACCAGTTGTCTGGGCATGTCTTGTATTGATGACTTGTCTCGGCACGTCTTGTATTGTCCAGTTGTCTGGATACCTCATGTATTGACCAGCAGTCTGGGCACGTCTTGTATTGACCAGTTGTCTAGGCACGTCTTGTATTGACTAGTCTGGCCACATCTTGTATTGACTAGTTGTCTGGCCACGTCTTGTCTTGACTAGTTGTCTGGCCACGTCTTGTCATGACTAGTTGTCTGGCCACAACTTGTATTGACTAGTTGTCTGGTCACGTCTTGTATTGACTAGTTGTCTGGCCACGTCTTGTATTGACCAGTTGTCTAGCCATGTCTTGTATTGACCAGTAGTCTATGCACGTCTTGTATTGAACAGCAGTCTGGGCACGTCTTGTATTGACCAGTTGTCTAGGCACGTCTTGTATTGACTAGTCTGGCCACGTCTTGTATTGACTAGTTGTCTGGCCACGTCTTGTATAGATTAGTTGTCTGGCCACGTCTTGTATTGACTAGTTGTCTGGCCACGTCTTGTATTGACTAGTTGTCTAGCCACGTCTTGTATTGACTAGTTGTCTTGCCATGTCTTGTATTGACTAGTTTTCTGGCCACGTCTTGTATTGACTAGTTGTCTGGCCACATCTTGTATTGACTAGTTGTCTGGCCACGTCTTGTATTGACCAGTTGTGTAGGCACGTCTTGTATTGACCACTTGTCTAGCCACGTCTTGTATTGACCAGTTGTCTAGCCACGCCTTGTATTGACTAGTTGTCTGGACACGTCTTGTATTGACTAGTTGTCTGGCCACGTCTTGTCATGACTAGTTGTCTGGCCACGTCTTATACTGACCAGCAGTCTGGGCACGTCTTGTACTGTCTAGTTGTTCCGCCACGTCTTGTATTGACCAGTTGTCTAGCCATGTCTTGTATTGACAGGTAGTCTAAGCACGTCTTGTATTGACCAGCAGTCTGGGCACCACTTGTATTGACCAGTTATCTAGGCACGTCTTGTATTGACTAGTCTGGCCACGTCTTGTATTGACTAGTTGTCTGGCCACGTCTTGTATAGATTAGTTGTCTGGCCACATTGTCACGAGTGGAGTGAGTGCAATTAAGGGGATTGCTACAGAGCGGGTGTAGAGTAAGAAAGGCTCACAGTAGACAGCAAGTTAAGCGTGCTGTTGTGAGTAGTAGTGGGGGCGGGGTCTGAAGGAGGCGAAAGCGCGGTAATACTATCACTGCAAGTTAGAAGGTCCTAGGGATCGGACCTGTGAATAAAAGCCCATCGGGCGGACATAAAGGGGAAGCAGTCGAGAAGACTAGTGAGAGTCTTTCCAGTTATGACTGGTATGTAGAACGTTGATTGATTATTATGATTGATGTATTATATTATATTCGTCTATTACCATGATGTGAATAAGTATATGTGAGGAATGTGGAAGTCCTTGATATTGGATATAGCAATGTGCGCCATGAGCGATAGATGAAAGTGAGTTCATGGATTTGTAGCGCGAGTGAGTAGTGTGTACTCCGATGGAAGTGTGTTACCGTAAGATGTGTGGTGAGTGAAAGGTGAACTAGTGTGTGTACGCTTCAGGGGTTGTAAGGAGAGGTGGAGTGAATAGAAATGGTAGGGTATTATACCAATGTAATGTTATTCTTGTAGGTGTCGGGGACGGGCCGCAGAGCCACCTCGATGAGCACAGGGGATAGGCCAGCATAGGGCCGGAGGCCACACATAGGCCAGAAGTGAGACTGTCGGGGCAGGACAGTAGAGGCACATAAAGTCGTGGCAGTCAGGCCACGGACAGGGACGTAGATATGAGAGTGAATGAGATACTATATTGTTGCCATGTTGATAGGCTAGTGAACTGATATTATGTTGTTGCCATGTTGATGGCTATGGAAATAATAATGTGTTATTGCCCTGCTGAGGTGCTAGGGGAATATTAAGGTGTATGACAATAGAAAGGTGATATTGAGAGACGGCGGTGCCAGTAAATTACTAAGGTGTTGTTAAGACCCTGAGGGGAGAGGCTGAGGCCGAAGTGCCTTTAGGAGTAACTACCGGATTGTGGATCCGAGGGAGAGTGTGTGTGAGAATAAGGCCGTTGTACGGCAGTCATTTCAATAATATAATATATGTAATTGCGCTATTATATGTATAATTATGTTTAATAAATGTGTGAGTCTGATGGATTGTTCTGTTAAGTGTTAACTTGTTGTTCGTGATTGTTGTCCTGTCATAACTTATTACATCTCCCAGTCTGGGATTTGTGACACACATCTTGTATTGACTAGTTGTCTGGCCACGTCTTGTATTGACTAGTTGTCTAGCCACGTCTTGTATTGACTAGTTGTCTGGCAACGTCTTGTATTGACTAGTTTTCTGGCCACGTCTTGTATTGACTAGTTGTCTGGCCACGTCTTGTATTGACTAGTTGTCTGGGCACGTCTTGTATTGACTAGTTGTCTGGCCACGTCTTGTATTTACTAGTTGTCTGGCCACGTCTTGTATTGACTAGTTGTCTGGCCACGTCTTGTATTGACCAGTTGTCTAGCCACGTCTTGTATTGACCAGTTGTCTAGCCACGCCTTGTATTGACCAGCTATCTGGACACGTCTTTTATTGACTAGTTGTCTGGCCACGTCTTGTATTGACCAGTTGTCTGGGCACGTCTTGTATTGGCCAGTTGTCTGAGCACATCTTGTTTTGACCAGTTGTCTGGGCACGTCTTGTATTGACCAGTTGTCTGGGCACGTCTTGTACTGACCAGTTGTCTGGGCATGTCTTGTATTGATGACTTGTCTCGGCACGTCTTGTATTGTCCAGTTGTCTGGATACCTCATGTATTGACCAGCAGTCTGGGCAAGTCTTGTATTGACCAGTTGTCTAGGCACGTCTTGTATTGACTAGTTTTCTGGCCACGTCTTGTATTGACTAGTTGTCTGGAAACGTCTTGTATTGACTAGTTGTCTGGCCACGTCTTGTATTGACTAGTTGTCTGGGCACGTCTTGTATTGACTAGTTGTCTGGCCACGTCTTGCAATGACCAGTTGTCTAGGCACGTCTTGTATTGACCAGCAGTCTGGGCACCCTTTGCATTGACCAGCAGTCTGGCCACGTCTTGTATTGACCAGTTGTCTAGGCACGTCTTGTATTGACCAGCAGTCTGGGCACGTTTTGCATTGACCAGCAGTCTGGGCACGTCTTGTATTGACCAGTTTTCTGGGCACGTCTTGTATTGATGAGTTGTCTCGGCACGTCTTGTATTGACCAATTGTCTGGATACGTCATGTATTGACCAGTTGTCTGGGCACGTCTTGTATTGACCAGTTGTCTAGGCACGTCTTGTATTGATCAGCAGTCTGGGCATGTCTTGTATTGACCAGTTGTCTAGGCACGTCTTGTATTGACCAGCAGTCTGGGCACGTTTTGCATTGACCAGCAGTCTGGGCAAGTCTTGTATTGTCCAGTTGTCTAGGCACTTCTTGTATTGACCAGTTGTCTGTGCACGTTTTGCATTGACCAGCAGTCTGGGCACGTCTTGTATTGACCAGTTGTCTAGGTATGTCTTGTATTGACCAGCAGTCTGGCAACGTTTTGTATTGACCAGCAGTCTGGGCACGTCATGTAGGATCTCCTTCTGTCCTATCATGTGGAGATTTTCTGTCTTTCCTCTTGATTCTTCGTAGCACAGTATGGTTGTTTTCCATTCCATGTTCTTTCTCTAAACTCAAACTGAGACGTTTGATATTTTTGATGAGTGGCCGATGTGCTCCTCTGGCAAGGTCTCCTTATGACCTATAATTGTGCTATTCTCTGACTTTCATCTTGTTCTTGCCAGGAAAATATGGCCGTTATCCTGACGACAAACCTTCTCCAAACTTGAACTGAAAATTGACAACTCGTCTCGGATGTAGTCAGATTTTTATTCCACAGAAAAATTGGAACGTTTTGTAAACGTACATAATGTTTTCTCAGTTTCCAGTCCACGTCGAGTTGATCTCCTCTGTTAGCCGGGGGGGGGGGGGGGGGGAGGGTACAAATCGAGGGTTGCCACGGTTAACGCAACTAGCATTAACTAGACTACCGGTATTTTGAACAAATTGAGATATTTGGTTTACCTACAGCTCTTCACAGCTCCCAGGTTATGTTATAAGTTGGAGCTTAAATTCTGAAACCTCAGGCTTGAATAAGGTTTTTAAAATATGGTAACTATTAAGTCTGATTAAGAAATTATTCAATTGTTTGTTTCTCCCAAAACTGTATAAAAGTCAAGTTAGGGAAATTTACCAAAGTGCCTTCGAAATTATCTATTCTAAAGCTCATTCCCATTAGTGTATTTTCTTCCAAGTCTAAGTTTTCATGACCAAAGTTGTTATCTTTGCAGTCTCGCCAGTAACGTTAATGGGTTTATAAATTGCTGTTGTCCAGTGTAAGGTCAGACAGTCAATGCTCGGTCGGTGTGATTAGTCTCTGTACAGGATGGTTATCTGCCAGGCTGTGGCTGGCCAATTGCCTTCAATTTCAAAGTTTCCTTCTTCTTTGTCTTTTTTATAAACGGTCTAAGGGAAATAGGGCAAGATTTGCAGTCCATTGGCTTGTTTTGCTTTGTTCCTCTAAAATTTTGATGTGCATGCTCAATTGAAAACGCGCAGAAAGCGAAAACGCTTTGATACTGTTTCGCCCACGCATTTTATATTTTTTTGTCCTCTTTGATAGAGATTTATCCTGCCCCTCTTGAAACTGGCGTTTTTCAAGCCTCCTTACGCTAAACTGAAACTCTTTCTAAGCCGAAAACAAACCTGCGGTCCCGCCGATTTCCCTTTAACCGCTGTCTACTGTAATTTCAACTAGTGTAGACTCAACTTCTCTTACAAATCTACTTCCTGAACTTATGGTTCATTTTTATATATATACACACATATATATATATATATATACATATATGTTTTTATTGCAATATTATGAACTTAATCATGCTATGAAAACACACCCAACGGTAAATATTTTTTAATGCATTTCACGTACACAATAGAGGTTAGTTATTTCTTCATGCTCAGCCTCATCCTCCCTCATTCATTCCATTTGCTTCACGTTACATTACATCACAGTTACATTCAGACCAGACAGATCTACCCGAGTAATCTGACAGGAAAATTTCAGACATGCCCTCTGTTCACCGGAGCCTCCACCTGACCTTGAACATGTCCAGCATTGTCCAGTGAAAGCGTCGTCTCAAGTGCAACCTTTGGGCGTCTTGTCCGTGCGGACACCGAGGGGGGAGGGGGCGCTTTCACAGATCAGGTGTGGCCAATTGTGACAGGTCCCGCTGTGAGAACTGTGAGAGCATCGCCCGCGGAAGATAACACTGGATTGAAATGTTGAAAGTAAATCTTTGATGTCGAACGATATTGTTGGGTGGGACTAAGGGGCGGGGAGGTGTGTGCGTGTGTGTGTGGGGGGGGGTAATATGTGTGTGTGTGTGTGCGTGAGAGAGAGAGACAGAGAGAAAGAGAGGGCGAGAGAAAGAGAGAGAGAGGGGGGGGGGAGTGCAACTACAAGACAGGACTGCTGTGTTACGAAAAAAGATTGTATACAGATACTCCAGTCTGCGTCCAACTCATTTTCATGAACAAGAATAATTTATGTTCTTTCTTTCCTATTTGCGCTCAAGTTTCATACAACTAATCGTGTCTTATGGTCAGCACAACACGAAACTTCAACTGAGAATAAACCAGTGGGCAAGACCAAAGTTTTTCCTACGTTTCTGTAAAATTCTATTCTGGGCAAATTCAGTTTTTTCCCATAGCCGGGCAGAAGAGATGAGCGTATACACCGGGAAGACACAGGAGGAGGAAAACGGCAGTTTTGGGTGTTAAGAACATGAAACTTTTAAAATAATCGCAAAAAAACATCTCTTTTTTATTTTTAGCAGACAGATTACAGAAAAAAATCTATGCGGAGTGGAAGCTACATGTTGCTACATGTAGCTCTGCAAACACATCCACCAACTCATTCCAATTGGCTGCTGGCCTCAGGTGTCTGACAGTGTGGTGGTCATCCAGGGTGTGAAAGAACAGGTAACTCTCACAATCAAACTCAACTTGCGTGTTAAAGATACCTGTGAGATTAAAAATTGAGAAGAGCAGGCCAAACAAGACTGCTGCCCAGGAAAAATTCTAAATACGGCAACAAAAAATGAACTAATCCCTACCACAAGAATACACAGAAATGAAAACAAGAAAAGTGAGATGTGAATGCCAAGAGCAGTGATCCCCCTAAAATAAAGCCCTAAAATACTCCCTTTTTAACCCATTTCCGCTATCCATCCCCAACCCCCTACCCCATTCAGCTCGATAGGCATACCGCCATTGTTATTTCAGAACCCTGTATCCCATACCGCCCTATAAAGAATGTATCTCTAGTAATTGTCCAGTTTTATGGATGGCAAAAGAAAAAATGCACCACTCCAGTTACGTTGATTAAGTGGATAAAAAATACATAAAATTATGGTAGATTACGGTGTACCACTGGGAAAGGTGGAGAAGAATATTATTTAAACAATCCTGTGGATTCATCCAAATGGCCAGAAAGCATAGTGTTGTGCACACCAGCCACAAGTTTATGTTTGAACTGGCGAATCTATATCATACCTGTATGTGTTTCGCCTATGGCTAGTTGTATATTTGCTAGTAGCTTCTAATCAGTAGGTCGCCATCTTTGTTCTCTCCCCCTGTCTGTAATAACAGTCAACCGTAGTTGTTTCCCCCTTTTGATAGTAGGTCTGTTCCAGTAGTCGGTGATGTAGGTCTGTTCCAGTAATCGGTTATATCATTCTCCTCCCTTGTTTGAATTGGCTGCCTCCTCCGTATCACAACCTATTTCTAATGTTCTGTTCTTCACTATTAGGCCTAGTTCGCCGCTGTCCTAACCTCCCCAACCCTTTTCTCAGTTTCCTATTTCTCTATTGTTTGTCACACTCTTCCCAACATAATATTACAGTTCTTCACGAATCACTGTTCTTGGACGTAAATGATAATTGTTCTTGTGCTATCCACTACTTGTGGTAGAAGCAATTAAAAGTTCTCCTTGAACCATTTCTTCTTGAACGTAAATAATAAGTGTTCTTTTGCTATCCACTACTTGTGGGCGCAACCATATTTACAGTTAATCTATTTACAGGTGTCCTTCCCGGTTTACAAGTTGAGCTTATCCACCGGTCTTCTGACCCTGGTGGATCTCCTCGGAGTGAGAATACTTGCTTCTGTTGTTGGGATAGCTGTTTCTCTCTCAGTCGCAGTCTCCTCCACAACCTGGATAGGGTCTGTCTCTGATTCGCTATTCTTTGCTTCCCCTTGTCCCAATTCAGCTGGTTGTTTTTCTTCTTCCTTCGTTTCTTGGAGGATGATTCCGTCCTTATCCCAGTCTGGAGAAGCCTCTCGTGGTGCTGTCTCTTCTCTCACTGTTTTCTCGACAATCATGTTCACCAGCTTAAAATGACTGGCATCCCTATATATTTCTTTGTTATCGTAAAGTCTGCGAGCCCTCACACTGGAACCATTGATGTCGACGATAACATAGAATGATGTCTCGTATGCCGTTGACAGTTTGTTCTGCTTTGGTTGTTTGACCAAGACATAATCCCCGATGATAAAATGTCTTTCCATAGAGCCTCTGTCAGCATATTTTTTCATTCTAATCTTGTATTCTTCATCTCTTTCTTCAATCATGTCGCAGCTGTCACATGCTTTGACAATGTCTTCGGCTATCTTGTTTTCATGGTCCATCTTTGTTCTGACCTCTCTGTTCATAAGGGCTTTGTATGGACTGATTTTTGTCGCTGGGTGAGGTGTAGATCGATAGCCAATCAACATCTTTTGTATAGCAATGTCCGAGTCCTCTCCCGTTAGTTTTGCTATCTGCTCTGTTTTGTTTAAAAGCCGCATAAAACTTTCCGCTTCCCCGTTTGCCCGTGGGTGTGCCGGGGTCACTCTGTGGTGTTCAATCCCGAACTCCCTTGTGAACTCTTTGAATTCGATTGATTGGAAAGGTGGTCCATTGTCTGATTCTATGTTTTTAGGAGTTCCATGGGTGGCCATTACTTTGATGAGCTTCTTAATTGTTGGTTTTGCTGCTGTTGAATATACTCGTTCAATTTCTACGTATCTGGTCCTCTTGTCAACCACCACTAGATTGTAGTGTCCGTCTGCATAATTATGGTCCCCCAAAATCTAGAGATAGCGTGCTCCATGGCTCTTTTGGTACTGTCATGATTTTAACTGGTTCCGGTTTAGATTGTTTTGTAGTGACCTGACATTCGAAGCATTCCCCAGTAATTGTTTCAATCAGTTGGTTCATGTTGGGGAACCAGTACCATTCCCTCGTCATGCTTTTCAGTTTGCTCATACCCAAGTGACCCTGGCTGTGTGCTGCCATAATTACTTTTCTCTGTAGCGATCTTGGGATTACTATCTGTGACAATCTGAACACTAAGCTATCTGCCACGTATAGCTCCTGCTGTATGGAGATAAAAGGTTGAATGTCTGGATCTGTTCTGTGCTTTTCCCAGTCAGCTTTCATGATCCTCTCCTTCACTTTTTTGAGTTGGCTATCTTTCAAAGTCTCCTCTCTGATTCTGTCCATCACCACAGCACTGGAGTTTATGATAGCCTTTATGGTTGCTTCCGCATCATACTCACATTCTTGATCCCTCTCTGTTTCGTGCAGCGGGTGTCTGGATAGATAGTCAAGTGGGTCCAATTCATTTTTTCCTGGCTCGTAGACCATCTCATATTCTACGTCTTGCAGGCTCATCACCCACCTTTCCATCCGTGGTGGCAACTTGGCTGTTGCTTTGCCAAAGATTGATATCAGGGGCTTGTGTGATGTGATGATTTTGAACTTAGGGGCTCCCAATAGATAAATCCTCAACCTGTTTTTAGCCCATGCTACTGCCAAAGCGTCTTTTTCCGTCTGGCTGTATCTTTTCTCTGTGTCAGTCATGGTTCGACTAATGAAGTGCACCGGTCTCACACCTTCTCGTGTCTCCTGAAAGAGTCCTGCTGATAATCCCTCATGGAAACTGGCTTCACAGCGTAGAATTATTGGCCTCTTAGGGTCGAAGAAAGCGATTATACTGTTGCTTGTGATGCTTTGCTTCAGTTTCTGAAATGCTTCATCTTCCTTTTCCTCCCATCTGAATGTGACGTCTTTCCGAGTCAAATCATGGAGGGGTGCTGCTAAGTCTGAGTATTGAGGGATGAATTTCGATACGTATCCTGTCATCCCTAGGAAACTTCTGACTGCTTTTGATTCTGGTGCTGGGCATTCGTGAATGGCTCTTACTTTGTCTTCTGTGGGTTTTATCCCGCTTTTTGTGAATTTGAATCCAAAAAATTCGATCTCGTTGCGTCCAAATTCGCACTTGTCCTTGTTGAAAGTGACCCCATGTTGCTCTGCCCTCTGCAGTACCTTCTCTAGTGTCTCATTGTGCTTTTCTTCCGTACTCCCTCCAATAAGGATGTCATCTCGCTGGGTCATACAATATGGGATATCCCCGAAGATCTTGAATACCGCCTCATCGAAGATGTCTTGTGATGCTTTTGCCCCGAAGACAAGTCTTTTTGGCCTGACGTTTCCCCATGGCGTACTAAATGTTGTTATCGACCTTGATTCCTCGTCCATTTCCAACTGGTTGTACCCCTGATTCATGTCAAGTTTTGAGAAAATGACACAGTCATGGAACCTGTGGGTGAAGTCCTCCACTATTGGTGCCGGTGTGATCTTCAATCTTTCCATGTACTGGTTGGGAATCCGCAAGTCCTCGCTCGCTCTAATCATCTGGGCCTCGATACTGTCTCTGTCTGTTGCTTTGAATCTGGGTTTCAACTGTACCACTAGAGGTGAGCACCATGTGATGGGTTCGTTGTCTGGTACTTTTTCCACAAGGTCATCTTGCAAACTCTTATCTAGCCACTCCTTTAGGGGCTTCTGGAGGTAGTACGGCACATTACGGGGTTTCTGTGCAACGGGTGTGGTGTACGGCTTCATGCATAGCTTTGCCTGGGTTCCCTTAATTTTGCCAACTCCTTGAAAGATCTTCTTGTATCTCTCTGTTATGGACGTATCTGTATGTGCTACCTTGATCCTCTTTTCATTCTGTTCTTTAAGCGAGCCATCTGCTCTCAACTCAAGCATCCCTAGTTGTTCGAGGGTCGTCTTGCTTAAAAGTGGTGGGGACCGTGTTCTCTCGGCGATCACGATGAATGTAGCCTCTGTACCACGCGTCTTGTTTCTGACAGTAGCCGTGAACTTCCCCTTTACTGGTAGGGAACTGGACAACGTCTTCAGCTTAATTGTGGTTTTCTGTAGTTGTAGATTCGACTTCGATCTGTTCTGAAGTGCCCTGAACTGATATTTGTCCATTATGTTTACTTCCGCACCCGTATCAGGTTCACACTGTGCCTCAACGTCCATAATTTGCACCCCCAAAGTCTTGCTTGTCGACGTCTTCTTGATGGCCTTCTCTGCCAATGCCCTCTTAACGTGCTTGACTGCGAAGAATTCATCATCTTCTTCTTCACTTTCTTCTAGTGGTTCCTCTCCATCTTCATACTGTTCTGCCTTCTTGACTGCTGACGACTTGCAAACGACAGCAAAATGGTTGAGTTTGTGACACTTGTTGCACTTTTTTCCATAGGCTGGGCATTCTTGACCAGGTCTGTGGTACCCCTGACGTCCACAATAGTTGCATGCCTGTCCCCTTTCACTTTTGGTAGGCTCTAATGTAGGTCTAGACTTATAGCTCTGTTTTGACCCCAACCTAGATCCAAATCTCGATTCTCTAGATTTGGTATCTGTGAATGCTATGGCTTTCTGGGCTTTTTCCACTCTGGCTATCATGGGTCTATCCATGTCATTTAACTGAAGTGTAGTCTCCTCATCTTGGGCTGCTTCTGCTAGAAACTGTGTGAGAGTCATTTTCTTAATGATTGCTTTTTTTATCAGGCGCTTATTTGATATCGACTGAATCAAGTGCTCCAAGATTCTCTCATTTTCTGTGTCTCCAAATAAGCATTCTTTTGCCTTTTCTCTCAACCGTGCAGAGAATGAGTTTATAGATTCCCCAGGTTTTTAGGTCATCTTCAGGAATTGAAACCGGGCGTGATGTTTATTTTGCTTCGGCTTGAAATGATTGTTCAATTTCTCTTTGATTCTCGTGTAGCCGTCATCCTGTGTCTCATCCAGTGTTGGAAGGCTTTTCGATAGTCTAACTATCTCTGGTCCTCCATAGATAAGGATCGCATCCTCCTTGTCGTCCCCTTCTATTTTAAAATATCTGAACTGTCTTTCTAAACCCTCTATCCAATCGTCCCATGCCCTCGCTGTGTGCAGTGGGTTTTCTGGCGTAACGAATGGTTGCTGTCTAAGGTGCTTGTTGCTAGTGGCCTCTGCCATGTCTGCTATCGAAAATCTGGATCTATCTTGATCAGGTCTAGCAAAGCTCTAGATACAAGCTTATGACTTAAGGGTTAGACTCTGGATTTAGGCTACACAAAGTTTTCACTCTCACAGGGCTAGATCTAAGCCAATTGTTGACACATCCTCTAGCTTCCTGTCTAAATCTCTAGATGTCTATCACGAACAACAATAGATCTGGTCTGGTTACAATCAAGTCTGTATCTTTAGTCTTTCCGGATCATCTGGCTTCTGGATTCATCTCATGCTTTGTAGGGTTTGTCTTTATCCCATCCTCGTCGCCATTTGGTGAATCTATATCATACCTGTATGTGTTTCGCCTATGGCTAGTTGTATATTTGCTAGTAGCTTCTAATCAGTAGGTCGCCATCTTTGTTCTCTCCCCCTGTCTGTAATAACAGTCAACCGTAGTTGTTTCCCCCTTTTGATAGTAGGTCTGTTCCAGTAGTCGGTGATGTAGGTCTGTTCCAGTAATCGGTTATATCATGAACCATCTCTTACAGTTTTTGCAATAACATTCCACATGATTGGTGCAAACACCCATCACGATATCCACAAAATTCTGGATGTGAAATACCACCAATTGCTGAAAAGGAGGTTGCACTGGAACAATTGCAACATTATTGTATGATGGCAACTCATCAGAATGAATTATGTTGCCAGGGGCAAGTCTCTGGGTAACTAATGCCAATGACAGCAGAGTAGTGGCAGATCTAATCTTTTTCTGTTTCCTCTTTCTCACCAGCTCTTGTCAGTCTCAATGACCTGGCCCGGGGCCCCCAATGTGGTAAGGATTATTGACTAAATGGTGGGAACATTATATCATGAAAGTAGCAGTACCACTGGACAACGGTGGACCATGTCAGATTAGTACAATGGGTCACACTGGTGACAGGTTCTTTAAAATATCAGCGATAACAGCTGTATAATGTTAATGAAAGATAGGAATTCCCCCAAAAATGACAATTTCTCACCCTGGTAAAAGTGCAGTTTAGCCCCTTAACTTCTCCTGCGCAGGTCAAGTGTCCGCCTCCCAATTTCATTAAAAAAATCATTTGATATTTTCACACGGTCCATAAAAGGAAAAGTCAAGTGGCTCTAGCCAAAATTCTAGAAAGCTGGGCATTTATTGTAAAAAAAAAAAAAAATCCCTATAGTAGATTAACTCGCTCCTCTGTGATCACCCACCGTGCTCAGCCACTCCTAAAGTAATGTTCCTTTGAGGATTCTTGTGCCCCCTACAGTTTGGAAAATGTACTATTACAGAGGGATTTGGCTTTGCTCTGGGAATAGCGGAACATGGATGCGCAGAAAAATGGGGGCTAAATGCACTTTAGCCCACACCTTTATGGGTTGTATATGACCCCATTCTCTGCTCAACTTAATCACATTTCACCTGGGACATTAAGCGGCTACAGGTAACCTACTGCAGAAAGATGGAGCCGGCACTTGTGGCAAAATGCTGCCTCGTCGCTTCATCCGCCATCTTCCCCAGGTCTGGGCAGATTTGATACAGTATTCCGCATTGTCAGTGGATTCGATAAGCGGAGAGGCAGAGAGAACTGCATGTTCTACAAATCTGTAAATGAGACAATCATAATTGTTAGACTGGAACATCAACCCACTCAAAACAAAGCTCAAAACCGCGAAGTTTGAAGGAGGAAGCGACAACCGGACATACCTTTATTCTCATTCGGGACCTACTTTACTAGTTCCACTTCCACACTTAAGTGTAGGCCTAATTTGTGCATACTTTTCCTCCTAATTTCCATTTTTCTGACCACACGTGTTCTTATCCGACCAGTTTCCCTTTGTTCCTACCAAGAATTAAAAATCCGACCTATTTCCCACTTTCCGACTTCCATGGACACCCTGTAAAATATGTCTTTTACAAAGGCAAAATAAAAAACAAAATAAAACGAAACTGAAAAATACGTGAAATTTCAAGTCTTTTATTGGTTTGTAATCTCATCAAGAAACAAAAGATGGAGACAGCCCAGATTTGCGTTTGTGATATATATGTCTCAGTAGGGACAAAATCTGACCGAGAAGAGAGAGAAAAAGGGATATGTTAGGAAAATATCTCTAAAGGCAAGGTCAAACTATAATTTGAACAGAGTGAAATACATTGCATGACCAGTTATTCTACATCCCCAGGAAAAATCCACTGTCAGTCGCTATTTTGGCGTAGATTTGTATTATAGTCATAGCATTCAAGTATTGGATTTGAGCGATTATGGTTAGAGTTTCAGTTTTAAGGTCCATCCCCGTCTCAAACGGAAATCTTTCTCAGATTCGAGGGCGTTCCAGTGGGTGTCATGCAATAGGGATATTGCGAGGACAAGAGAAAGTGGATGCAAGGTATGAGAAGTCCAAAGTTTGGATTCTGTTCTGGAGTGGGTCCAATCTATCTAATGTCTCCCGGCATTTATAATTAGAATCAGTCTAATTATAGTGGTTGTCCAAGACCAGTCCAAACGTTATCTCTGACAGCCTCATAATATTGAAAAGACATAATGGACCTGCTCCCCATCAACACTCTTAACTCGAGAAAAATGAAAAATGCATTTATACCTTTTTTAAGATTATTTGGGGGAGGGTTAAAATATCCATGTCTTCTCTCCCAAGAGACAGGTTTAAACCATTGTCATTAATCATGTAAGAAAGAAAATCCCCCCCCCCACCCCCACACACACACACACACCTGCCAAAGGAAAAAGGTTAAACAAAGCACAGCCAAACTTCAATAAAAATAGAAACACTCACTTTAAGAGAACACACTTATTTTTGATGTGATTACTGCTCCGGGGAAAAAAAAGTGGCACGGGGACTCCAGCACACATTACCCTACTTAGCTACACTAGGTGTGCCGTTTGAATATGTGGTTGCGAGAGCACTTTTCCCATGACATGGACGATCCTAAGTCTAATACTACAGTACCAGTTGCCCCTTAAGATCTAAGGAAGTAGGTTCTAATCCGTATGTTTTGTCCGGCCTACCCCCGACCAAACTCCACCCCAACTCTCAGTCCCTCAGTAGCGCCTCAAGGGAGGAAATCTCGCCAGACCCTAAGCTTTACAGACTGGTTGGGCATGACCAGCCGTGCGAGTACCTTGGTCGACCGCCGACCTCGACGCTATATGGAAGCAGGAGCCAGTGACCACCCGAGTTTCCCCAAAGTGGCTGTTCTGTACTATAAATAAATTTTGGGTTTTCTTATATGACACACAATCCACACATTGTCTGCCGTTATGGTTTTGGCCTCATTATGCATAAACTCACATATTAAATCCATCCCTTTGTCAACACTGCTAAAAACATCTTGTTTTAATTCAAACGTTTATGCTTATTAATATTTTTTAAGATAAATGTCTCTGGATAATACATAGCTTCATAAGTTTGCATTCTCAAAAAGGCTATACCCCCATCAAATGATTATCGTCCTTTGCCCTTGATACAATCTTATTGTTTCCTATAAACCGGAAGTGGATTCGATACTGTTTATTTATCCGATTACAAATGACATCATTAAATATGACAACAAAAGCAATGCCTATTTTTGGAAAATTCTCCTGTGTCTCTATTTCTGTTCTTGCAATCACAAGGAGGGGGGTGAGCATCCTTATCCCTTCACATTTTCAATTTCATTGACCTTCCAAATTACAAACAAGATAGAAAATGAACCCAGGCCGGAAACATAACAGAACGTCAAGAGAATTGATGCAGTTGTCAACTTGGAGCTGTTTACATTCGGTGAGTAACAATGAACCAAAGAAAATCTTATGGAACAAATATATGACCCCAGACTCAAATGATACCAGGCCTGATAAAAAACATCAGTAATGAGAATTATATAAAAAGAAGAAAATGTCACTTGGGTATAGATATAAAACAAAAAAAAAACGAGACTGCGATATGTTCTCGGCATCCATCAAATCTATTTTATAAAAAAAAACACTACCGTACTCATGTGACATGGATTTGAATGAAATTTTGAACCCTGCAGAAAGTTCTTTTATAAATTTTAACACTTGCAATGATGGGGAAGTATTTTCTTTGTGTTTGCTTGTGTAGCTGATTTCACCCAGATTCTTTATTTTTCACAATCACAGAAGCCCATGATGCTATCACTTCCTGCCTAAGCTAGATCTATCCATGCTGGGTCAAAACTGCACAAATAGTCGGCAATGATTCTTCTTTTGATGACTCAAATTGATTCGGACCAGTGAGTTGAGTGATTCATTTGATTCGAATGAGTCCATAAGCCAGTGGCGGCATGAGTGAATCACGATTTGAGTCATTCAGTGACCTAGTAATGACAGGGACTGTGTCATCAATGGGTCCTAACAGGGATAAACACTGATTTGTTTGTATTATGGGGTGATGACTCTAATCTATGCATTATTCCCTTATACTAGTCCCTCGTCAAAGTCTGCTCCGCTAACTCCTTTGTGCAATGAGCCTCAAGCGAGAGGCAAAACAAAGATGATTTGAATCATAATTCATATGAAACATTAAAGTGGACATTAAAGTTCACCAGTGCTTACATTTACACTCATTTCATTTTCAAAAAGCTTATTCAGATCTAATATCCATAACTTCATACTGGTGCTGAGTCCATAATTTTCATCGTTTCCACATATTGATGAAGATGGAAAGTTTGCTTAAATTTCTGTCAGCGGACAATAATTATTTACATGATTGAAAAGTAAGTTGTCTCGAAAAAATTTTAATTGTTAAAAAAAAAACCCAAAAATGCAGATCTTTTTAACGTCTCACAATCCATAATATTCATTATTTCTTGTCTTGCTAGAAGAGTGCACAACAAGTCAACTTTATCTTCATCAAAATCTCATCTGTTCCTCTTCTCTCTATGATAAATCTAACAATGTTTGTTTACACAAATCATTCAAATGAGATTTGCTTGCCAGTTTTTGAGAATTTGTGCATAAGTCCACAGCAACCTGTACCAACGGAACGTACCATACCATTTATCTGAAATACCCGATTAACCAAATGACAGTAGATCGGAATATGATATGAAGATTAAAATAATGAAGAAAATCAATTCAATGTGACATCACATGCCAACTGCTCATAAATGCTTTGATTAATTGGGTTTCATTCTAAGTTTTAATAACTGTGTTTCCTCGTTTCAGCTCTGGGTTTTTTCCACTCTTCAATATCTCATCTCCGTTTTGTTTTGCTTAGTATTTTGACATAAGATGTGTTTTATCTATGACTTGTGTTTTAGCAATGTCAATTGAAGGAAGAAAAAATTAATGACTAGAAAAAAGAAAAATGTCAAGGTAACGGAGTAAACAAGAAATGGTTGCAGTATAAAATATGAATAAAATGTCTTTCATTTGTTTGTATTTACCAATGCTTCGGCGATAAATTTCTGTTCTTGCTTTGTAACACCCAGCCGATGATCACTGTTGCAGAGAACTCCAATTTCAGATAGTGATAGCTCCTGTGCCATTTATAATGTGAAAAGTAGACTGGTTCTATTGGTGTTTGAAATAAAAAGAGAAATGAATATGGCAAGTAAAGTCACAGCACTAGGGTGCTTAAGCATAGCAAGAGGTGATATGTAAAGGTTAATATTGTTACTGATGTAACCAAGAGACTTCAAATGAATTCCATCAGTTACGGAAAGTGCGTGATGGATTGTTCAGTTTCCAAATGCTTTTCTGCAGGGTATAAAGGGCTGCGAATCAGTGTTCTTTACGCAAAAAAAAATAAATTAAAATATCCCAATCAAATCCATTACTTGTGATACTCAGTGATCTACTTGTTGTCGGTTTCATGATGAAGGGGCGAACAGATAAGAACAGCTGTAAAACGAAAAGACGAACGTTTATCTGTATAATGAACGGGTCAAATTTGAGATATTTACTCTTTTGTGATTGTCAAAAGTATCTTGGGGGTGGGGGGGGGGGGGGGGTGTTACCCAACATAAGCCATTTTGTTATTAAATCTCATTTAGTTCTTGTGTTATTTAGTATGACCAAAGAACTAAAACTAAACTGACCTAGAATCAGCGCACTCGCAGTTTCCCCTCTCTATCATTAGCAGTGGATGGGACCATTAGAGAGGCGAGGTGGCCATTTTGAGAAGGGAGAGACCCGCTGTTCACATTAAGCGCCGAAAGAGAAAAATACGAGTAAATGATCACAATGAGTTAGTCTAAGCTTCCCCTTGTCTATGTAATTTCAAATAAGCGAAAAATAGTGAAGTCAATAAATCAAGAAGAAAAAAAAAATCATGAAGAGAACAAATCTTCAGAAACTGAAAGACGCGCATCTGTTAAAGACTGCTAAAAAAGAAAAAATGAGAATTATCGCCTAGATCTAGCAAAAAGATGAGAAGTGATTGATTAGACAGATTTATCATTTATTGAGAATTACAGATAATTGCAGAAAATTATTATAATTTAGTATAATCTACTTAATATCCTCTGAACAAATGAGAGAGAGAGAGAGAGAAAGAAAGAGAGAGAGAGAGATAGACAGAGATGGTTTAAAGTCGTTTCCTGTTGTTTTTTAAGGGAGGAGGCACTAGATTAGATCTAGAGGTAGATCTATTACAATAATGAATAAAACAAACGTGATACTGTTAAAGCATAAGAAACAAACAAGAATGAATAATATAACATTAATAATAACAAATTGACACACTATAGGCCCTACTTTAGGGGTTAAAAAATTGGAGAACAATTAAAGGGTAACACAAAAAAGGAAGAGTGCATTTTGCCAAATTCTGCTATGACATAGTAGGCTTGCTAAAAGCTATCTCCTAATTCATTATCTTATATCAATCTAATGCTGAAATTAAAAAAAAAAAAATATGTGCTTACATTATCACAAATGTTATACGGTAGTAAAAAAAATGACAAGCTCTAAATAAAGCAGTATGTGTGACATAGGCCCTTAAAGTAAACAAAGGATGTAATTCAATTGTTTCATGCTGGTTTCATTTTTAAGCTGTTTGTAATTTTTTTGTCAAACTTGCAAGAATTAAATATTGGTACAATAATCATGTTTGAGCTCTAAGTTCTACACATTTAGTACTAGGTGAAGCTTTTCTGAAGAAATTAGGAGTAATTCTTGCGACCGTCACTGAAGATAGATCATATTCCTACTTTACTACAGATCTAAATCTAGATCTAGATCTTATGTGTCTCTCGGCTAGGTCGTAACAAAATTTAAGTGGTAAACTTGGAATGTGCCGTGCAATGTAGATCTATCTAGTGTTAATCTGTTGCAGAGATAACTTGATTCTAGATCTGGATAGATACTCTATTAAATTTACACAGAACAATGTCAGTTGACAAAGGCACTTTCTTGACACACTTTATTGTTTAATTGCTCAGTGTTCGTTTCCACTGATATGAACCATTGAATTTTGATTTATTAAATCTAGATAGATCTAGACCCTAGTGTTAAACTAATTTCTAAAAGATGCAACATTACAACCTTAAATTTCAAGTAAAAAGAATCTAGATTCCAGTCATTCTCTTAGCCTACAACTTAGGAGTAGCACTAGCCCATTCCTCATTTCTATTTCTGGATACTAGATCTGGATCTACTAGTCTCGAGATCTAGAATCTAGATGAATCTAATCAAGATCAATTAGTTGTATTCCTTTTTTTTTCTTTGTCACTTTGGTTCGTCAATCTGAATCTATCCAGTTCTAAAGTCTAGATGCACGATAATTGATAGGTTGTAATGTTGCATCGAATCCAAATGAGTTTTCCACTCTCTTGTGAAAGAAAACTGGCGTTTCCTTTGATTGCACTTGACTACAAATAACCTATCATACAACAGTTACTCGGCATTTTCTTTGCTACTTCATGTACCTGTTGAGTGTTGAGCTTCGCAGTGTGTAAACAAATCAGTATGTCTCTCCCTCAACAAAATGGCAGATCGGGGGTCTCGATTGGTCCACTAAAAAAAGCCTTGTTCTGATTATAGTCAGTATAGTTAACCCTCGTCCCATGTTGAGTGAACCTGTCTACCTAATGCCCCGTGTGGGGATAGCCAACGGCCAGTCAGCCGATCGTTCACGTGGTGCCGATAACCTCGATGGTCGAGTCAATCGGGTCCTTCTGAACACGTGTATCGTGTTTACTATAGGATGCAATAACAACAGCAGTGGTGAGTAAATCGTAAGTGACCCCTACGATATTTGGATGATATGCAATAAGTTCTGTTGTTAAATGGAAGGCCCCAAATCAAGACTTTTCTGCATTTACATACCGTTTAACATACGTTTTATCATTTTCCCAAGACCTCTGCACTTTTTCTGTGCCTAAGACAGGCCATTCAGGTGAACAAATTATTTTTTAAGCCAGGCGCTTAATTTACTAATCACATGTATTGTATCGTGGCTTTGCCTTCTCTCTCCTCTACTATGTAAAGCTTCCACGTACTAGGAAGCAAGTTGGAGACAAGGTGGTCTAGAGGCAAGGTGCTCGCCTCTCATGCCAAGGGTCCCAGGTTCAAAACCCGGCCGGTGCAGGCATGTTGGAAGTTTGGGATTTTTCCCATATTTTGGTGTCCCTGATCCTACTGGGGGGTAGGATCGAGTACCTAGTCTTCTCGGATAAGGACGAAAAAATTCGGAGGGCCCGTGTGCATGTTGCGCACGTTAAAGATACCTTGGCAGTTGGAAATCGAAAAGAGCAGGCCGAACAGGCCGCTGCCAGGGCAAAATTAAATAAAATTCATCTCTACCATTCCTCCCCCCCCCCCAAAAAAACAAAAAAAAACGCCGGCCGGCGCTGCACTGTGGCGACAACGTGCCTGCTCCAGTTGTAACTGGGCTGCAATGGCACAAAGGCAAGTTTCCCAAATGGGATTAAAGTGTTATACAAATACAAATACAAAATGATGTTAGTCTTAGCAAGAGATTTGATTTCCCGCTTGTATTGTACATCCACGTACTGAAACACGGTTTAATCAAAGGAACACAATATCTCTCTAATTACCACATCAAATAAAGACAACGACCAACAACAAAGTCGGTCATTTTCTCCCAGTTTCCCTTAATGAAAAACCTACCGACAGACGCCCTTATCCAGCATGCTCTAGTATTACATCGGAATTCATAATTTTTACACATAGAACGGCCGGCGTCTCAAATACACACATGGCTCCTTTCTTCTCATTTCACATGTAGAAGACAACCAGCATCAAAGTAAAAGTTTCCCCAAGATTTTCCCCAGTTCGAACTTCAGACCGTCAGTACTATTACATGAGTATGACGAAATATCATAAAAACCACAGAAAAACTGTGGGGTCGCAGCAGGGCTATAAGCAAAGTCAAAATTGAGCAAAAAGAAAAGGTTGTATGTTGCGAAGCCCCGCGTGAGAAATAAAACCCAAACAGTACAAAGCAAACTAAAGAGAAGACAGAAAATACGAATAGTTATGAATAGTTGCATCGTAATAAATGTAATCAGACGATACCATTTTGTTAGATGTAGTAGGGGTGACAGGGTAGATAAACACACAAAAATAGCGTGTGAAAAAAATATAAAACCTGAAAAAAAACGATAGTCACGGCAACCGAATAAACAAAACACGAGGAGCAGTGCTGCCATACAATATATTGGCCTCCTGCTGGACCCAGTTTGCAGTCTGTAGGCCACAATATTGGCCTCGCGTGTTGCGCGGGGACGAGGGTTAAGCTCTTTGAGTATGACGAAAAGGCGAGAAGTCTATGATGAGAGTAGCACAAAATTTTCGAAACTGAATTTCTGGCAACACTAATTTGGCGTTTCACCCCTTCGTCATACAGAGAAGTTAAGTGTTTGCCTTTTTGCTGTCCAGCTGTTGACATCTATTCGCCCTTTTGTCATGAAACCGACCTTGTATAACACTGGGTAACAAATCTTTAAAATGGATGACATGGCCAAAAAAGAACTGAATTCAGATTTAAGTTGGTTAAATCACCACACATATATTTACGAAAGGATACAATTGTATCAGTAACTCACTTCCTAATTTATAAACCCAGCCAGCAATCCTACATCAGTCCAATGTAGATTTTTGGAGGATCTGTAGGATTACCGTAGGAGCAGGTTCCCTACATCAGTCCAACGTCAGGGCAATGTTGTAACCAATGGACCTATGCAGGAACGATGTCATTCATATGTGCAAACTTGAGTTGGAAATCCGTAGGGTTTGTGGGTGGGAATGTATTTTAACTAGATCTATTTAAGACCACCCATTACATATCACGATAACATCAAGAAAGTCAGCCAGCTGGAAATAAGTGAACTAACTAGGAAAGCTAAGGACAGGATTGGGTGGAGGAGATTTTGTCGTGACATCCACTGTAGCAGCTAACATCGATGACGATGAAGCCGACAGGTGACAGGTGTGACTATTTAACATGAAATATGCGTTGATTGATTATTACGTAATGAATAATTCGGGCTTTCGGTGGAGTAAAAATAAATGTATACATAGCCTACTTGTTAAATAGTACACTGCCATCACAGGACAACAGCGACCTGCATGGTCATTAGATAGAGAGAGCTGCTGAAGATTTAAAAGCAATACGAGACAGTGTTTGCAATGCTCATCTTGTTTCAAAATCTAATCCATACGCATATTTTATAGTTACCATTAAATCAAAATTGTCTTGCTAGATAGTATAACATTTTACACTGACAATATTCGTGCCTGTGCTGATAAATAGGCTTCGGAAACAATGGAAGCGTCGTTTTCGTTTCAGAAGCTAATTGGAGCCAATTTTTTAATGCAAATAGTAAAATGCGGATTAAACAGCAATGCTGGATCATACCAGGGGATAACGAAATAATTCTTTTATTATTGTTTCACCAGTCGCTGTTCCACGTTAGTTGGCCTATGTGGTGTGCCAAACGTCGCCTTTAACCCAGCCAGTAACCTTATGTCAATCCAATTTAGATTACCGGAAGGGCGGTTTTATTATATCAAACAGACGTCGGTGCGATGTAGTAACCAGCGAATCTGCGTCGGAACGATATCTTTCCTATGTGTAAACTTGATGTCAGTCCTGCGCCTCGGATTTCCGTAAGATTGTTGGTTGGGGAAGGATTGACACGAACAAAGCTGGAAATCCAGTTTCATAAAACAACAACGAAGACAAAAGTTAATTACATTTGATTACGTTGTTAATATATTTCCTTTGACCCTTTAGATGAAGCGTCCACAAGTCACAACTAATTCACTCAAATAAGACGACATTATTAAATATTATAATATTTATAATAATTATGTCTTTAACTAGATTTCGGGGAGGGCGAGATGGGAATGGATGACGACTTCCATTTAACAAGTTAATTGGCATATGATATTGTCAAAAATGATAGGCTACATGTATTTAGAATGCTCTCCCGATCTCCTTTTCAAATAAAAAAAAAACGTAGGCCAATATTCTGTCTCTTCCTACAAAAGTAATAAATAATTTGTAAAGGTAATCAGTCAATAAGCTTTCTCTCACTATGTCATGCTGGAAAACACACTCACCCTTAATCGTAGAGCTAATGCTGTGAGATCTCCTAATCCCAAACTTCTGGAAAGAGTTTTTTAATGCAATAAGTGTACATCGGCGAGCCTATCGCTGCACCCCTTCATCTGAATTAATATTTAGAGCAGAAACCAGAAAGATTAACTTGTTTTAAAATTCACAAACAGCACGCATAAAATCGATATTTTCCTTGGTTTTGAAGAATGAGATCAGGGGGGCGGGGAATTGAAGCGCACGTTTTACTTGATTTTATAAGAAAAAAAATCCTTGACCCATTTCGGGGAATGCAAAAGAGGACTCCTGATGGCCCATTCCATGTGACGTGTGTCACACCTGAATACCGGGCTTTCGCCAATTGCTATCTTCCAGAACAAATCATTAAATGAGATATTTATCATTTAAACCTTTCGACAATAAAAAAAAAAAAAGGCAACTCTACAAGTCCTTATCTTTAATTAATAAACTTAAAAGTAAGATCTAAGTCAACATGGTGCTTAACATGGTGTGACGTGTGTTACAGTCATGAAAAGTGGTTCTGTAGTTTAAGTATCATAAAAACCACAGAAAAACTGTGGGGTCGCAGCAGGGCTATAAGCAAAGTCAAAATTGGGCAAAAAGAAAAGGTTGTATGTTGCAAAGTCCCGCGTGAGAAATAAAACCCAAACAATACAAAGCAAACTAAAGAGAAGACAGAAAATACACAAATTTCCGGCTTTCGCCTTTTTCAAGTGAAAAAAAACGAACAATAAAAGACTTCAACAAGAACGAAGTGAACTTTAGTTTGCTTTGTAGGCCTATTGTTTGGGTTTTATTTCTCACACGGGGCTTTGCAACATACAGCCTTTTCTTTTTGCCCAATTTTGACTGTAGTTTAACTTGTTTCACTTCGTTAATATTCTTGCTGAAGCCTTTTATTGTTCGTTTTTTTTTTCACTTGAAAAAGGAGAAAGCCGAAAATTTGTGTATTTTCTGTCTTCTCCTTAGTTTGCTTTGTATTGTTTGGGTTTTATTTCTCACGCGGGGCTTTGCAACATACAGCCTTTTCTTTTTGCCCAATTTTGACTGTAGTTTAAGTAACATTTTCTGGAATTTTTGTGAATGTAATCAAAGAATTTCACCTAAATTTTTATGCTCTACTTCTAAATAACTGCTGTGAAATTATTTATCTCATAATTCTTACAATTTTAGACGATCTGGGCAAAAAAACAAAAAAAATGCCATGACGTATATTACATTATGAAATCCAGTTTGTTTTCATCCTCAGATGTCATTTTTCTTGTCACAAAACCATTATTTAGAAGTTAAACCAATTAGGATTTTTTATTTGATATTTCAAATGCTATAGTTTCTTACACTGGTTGACATTTCATGGAATGGGCCTGAGGCAGAGTGAGTCGCTGAATGTCTCCCTGCTCGTGAGTATTGGGGAAGGTGTGTATTGGTGAGTTCATTGAGAGTGAGTGAGTGAATGAAGGTTTTAAATGAGTGAGAAATGTATGATGGGCTGACGGAAGCAGGTCAGATCATGGCTTGCTTGACAAATTGTAAAAACAAAGAAAGAAACAAACAAAGCAGAGTTATTATTCAGTTTGTTGTCCGTGTTGTAAAACTCAGTTATATTTTAGGTTGAACATTTACCCAGCGCTCCCCCCTCCCCCCCCCCTCCCCCACAATAATCCGATGTAGATTTGTATAGGATTTTTGTAAGTTTGGTAAGATTAATGTAGGGGCGGATTAACTTCATCAAACCGACGTCGGTGCGATGTCGTAACCAGCAGATCTATGTAGGAATGAAGTCATTCCTATTAGCAAGTTTGACGTCAACTCCACTCGTGAGATTTGATAAAAGGTTGCTGATGGTATAGAGTCGATCAAGAGCGTATGAGAATGAGAGGACAATGCCTGCAAAACTCCAAGTAGATTTTTAGATGAGCCAAAATCCGAAGGCCACAGCTGTGCTCCAATGTACTCTAGTTTCCATAGTTAACAATGGCTGACTCAACAATTTAGACAATATAGTTAAATTCACTTTAATTTTATCCTCTAGTTTCCTTTAGCAGTAGGGCAGGGGAAGGAGATGAGGCAATTACGGTACCACCTTTGTTCCCCTGCAAATTCGGGTCCTGCTTTACCACACTGAATCAGTGAATGCCTCCAAATTTAGATAATAAAAGGGTGCATGATTCTGTGTACCCCCGCAACCCAATTCTGATACATCTGCCAAGCCGTTCTATATCATTACTGATTATTTCTGGGGCGGTAATTCACCATACACATCGCAGTAATTTTAATTGCATGTAATTGTGGAAGGGACAATTTAGTTATACATAATAAGAAAGGTTAAATGGGTGATGTATCTGAAGTAAATATACTTGTTTACAATATGTTTGCAAAACTCCAAGTAGATTTTTAGATGAGCCAAATTCCGAAGGCCACAGCTATGCTCCAATACACTCTTTAGTTTCCATAGTTGACAATGGCTGACTCAACAATTTAGACAACATAGTTAAACTCACTGTAATTTTATCCTCTAGCTTCCTCTAGCAGTAGGACTGGGGAAGGGGGCAAGGCAGATACAGTACCACTTTTGTCCCCATGTAAATTCGGCCTCTGCTTTACCACACTGAATACCTCCAAATTTTAATAATAATAGCGTGCATGATTTTGTATGCCTCCTCTACCCAATTCTGATACAACTGCCAAGCCGTTCTGTATCATTACCGATTAATTCTGATCAGCTCTCTCAGATTTTGGAGGCACACCGCTTAGCCTGTAGGCCTAATAGATAGTACATCACTATCTAAATTACATTTCTTTTCTTTTAATCATCATTATTGTCAATATCATCTCTCTCTTGACTTTGCAGCCGCTTCATCATTAAGAACATTTAAGTTAATGAATCTTTTAAAAATATGCCCTACAGTACCAAATTACTCGTCATGTACTTTTTTGTCCATTGCTCTCTTCCGGCTTCTTCTTAGTCTTGCTCCTCTTTTTCTTCCTCCAGAGAGAAATTATTGTTTGATAATTAACTCTTTAAGTTCAGAGTTATTTTTGTATTTGTACGGACTTTTTTCATAGACCATAATTACAGACTGTAGGTAACAGACAATGCATTGTGCGTTGGTGTGTCATTTTGGGCTAGATTTAGCAATGCAGTGTGTGCTAAGATTTGTCAGTACACTTTAAGATGTACAATTTAATACAAAAAAAAATAGACGAATGCATTGAACGACTGATTATGACTGAACTTTAAGTGTTCTCTACCATTGGCACACACAGTAGTCAAGCAATACCAGATGTTTCACACACGTTAGAATTCGTGATTTTTGTGAAAATAGACTCGTAATTTCTCTTCTCTTATTCACACAGGCTTCTTTTGGACAAAGATACACTGGAAGAATTATATGGAAAAACAAGAATTGTCAGTGTTGTTTTCAAAGCAGAGTTTATTTCTAGAAATGTGTCAGACATGGAGCAGAAAGGCTTGTTGTTGCTCTTGCTGCAATTATAACTAGAGCTGTCTTAATGCTACGGCACACTGGGCAGTTGACCAGGGGCCCCAAGGGTTTAGTAGGCCCCATGCATTCAAATTTACACTGGTTTTTGAAACAGGGAAGAAAATTCTATTTCTTTGCCCAGAAACCCATAACGACATTAAACGGCCCTTGTTATAACAAATATACATCTATATATGAGTGAATATACTAAGGGAAAACGCTGAGATATTACAAAAACACTGAAATAATAACAGTATCATAAGAAGAAAACTTCTTTGTCCATATCTTTTCTTTGCTCATGAAACAAGTTTTCATTAACGTTAAAATACAATGCTCTGTGGATGGGTGGATGGATGGAATGCTGGATGGATGGATAGATGAACAAATACATATAGAGAGATGATATGTGTATATTTACAGGGATCTTTTATTTTTCATGGTTTGCTGTAACTTATCTTACCCCACATGTGAATTATCTTCATTTTTTGTTTCTTAACCCGTTCCTGCCTAAAGCTGGGATATAAAAAACAAGTCCAATGCTTCCCCATTTTTCATGTCCAGATGCCTAAGCAAAGGGGACTAACTCCAATTTCCTGACCACATATTTTTAAAGAAATATTTGTGCACGTAATTATTATCCAGTGTTGATGAAAATGGTACCAAGATGTAGATCTATATTATATGAAGGCCCTTTCAGGAAATATTATATGAATGTATATATGTCTATGAGTTGAAATTTATTGCAATAAAATAAAGTTGAAACTCGAAATGTACCATTTTGTTCAGTTTTTCTGCACGTATTGTCCCAAAATGTCATTGTTTTGAGTCCTCATGATATTTGCTATAACAGCTATTACCTTGTATATGAATGTTATAAAGGAAGCAACCAGTGCATTTGATATGGAAACATCAACACAACTGAACAGCTGATCAACACTGTTTGCACTTCCGATATTCTGTGACTTCAAAACTTCAATGAAAAAAAAGTTCACAGGCTAGATGCATCCATTTTTATTTGTAACTGAAGAGCAGACATCTCGTTTCTAATGTGACTATAGTTCTAAATCAGGCTGCCAATGAAATCAGGTTGCTAAGAGACTTTTTTAAATAGCACACTGATAGATGTATCTGATACAAACATGGTCAGATGTAGTCGCATTACACAGATGCAAATGTGTCGCATTGGGGCGCATTAGGTGGGAATGGGTTAATTTTCTATTTGTCTAAAATAAGCAAAGCTATTCCAATTCATAATACAAGTTGCAGTAATTTACAGTTATATACAGAACACTTAATTGATAGAATATTATTAATGTCTGCAGCATTCAATACAGTGCAATGCCATGACAGACATATTGTTACAATTTTAAGCACACATGAAAAACATGTAAGAGGCATACAAGACATTCAAATTTCAATGTTTGATTCCACATAAAAAAGTTACTTTTCATAATGAAGAAATGGCCATAGAATGAACATAAGTATACTTGAAACATTAGACAATAACAGACACATAAATAGTAGGAATGAAGAAATTACTACTTGGAAATTACTAAGAGCTCAACTATTGACTATGATATAATTATGGAAAACGCAGACATTTTTTGTGTCTTAACACACTGTAACTCAGAAGCCCAGTGCTGGAAAAGATTAACACTAATATAAACAGAAACAGAAACAGACGGTCCAAGATTTTTGCAACTGCTTGCCACTCTTGACATCGTTTCCTGCGTGAGATTTCCAGTGGTGAATGGGTGCTGATGTCATCACCTAAGGTTCCTGCATGTTCTCCTTTATGTGATCGCGGTCGCTGTCTTTGAGGGAGGCTTGGTTAGGGTCAGACCATGTATCTGCCTCTGGAGCTGAATGGGGAGTGGATGGGTGTGTCAGAAGATGCTGTAATATCTCCCGCACAGACCCAACAATACATCCCATGGGAGTCAAAACACAGCTGAAAAATACATGGAAAATATTTGCTTGAAACCTAATGAAGAGAAGCTCTCTACTTCTGACTGTCCCTTGTGAAGCCAGCCAAAAACAGCCCTTTCAAGAGCTGAACAAAAAGCCCTACGTAAAGCTGCAGAAAAATAAGGCAAAGTCAAAATGTGGCAAGAAGAAACAGTTATACGAAGCAAAACCTCACATAAGAACTAATACAGAAACGATACAATAAAACACAAAGAAAAAGGAAAGACAAATCAAGCTTTCAACTACTGACTTTCTTCAGGAAAATAAATGAAACAGGACAGAAAATTACACACATGAATAAATCATAGAATGTTTCACAAATGCGGATAATTATTCTCTGCAAGTTCCAGACATGGAGTTTTGGAACACGGCCCGTATGTCAATGTCAAGAATAAAGCAGCATGAAACACAAGGAGCAAGACAAGATAAAGAAACAAAGAACAGAAACCAAAACAAAGAAGGCTGTTGTTTGGCGTTGCTTGGTATTTTCCATTCTAAGCCATTGCTGAACAGTGAAAACAACTCAGTATTTTCTCTGTTTGGTTTTGTACTTGGAATATGCGCCCCTAACATTAACATTCAACAAGGAAAGCAAGGTGCCAGATGCCCAAGGTAATGAAAGACCTAAAAGAAAGATCTCTATATGTCACAATTTTAGTTCTTGTTTCTTTCTCCATTTCTGAAAAACTGGAGCCCTGTTAGCATGGAGCAGAGATATAACAAATGAATATTTTGACACGTTTTTAAAATTGCTGTGGCACTTTTCAACCTGTTTCACAGTTCTGATTTATTCTAACGCTTAATCATAATAATAAAAGCTGCAAAAGTTTCACGTCAAATTTCTCAGATGTGCAAAAAGAAGAGCTGGAGAAAACAAGAACTAATTGGTTGCGATGTGAGGGAGTCTCTCACGCAGAATGTTTAAAGTATTCTACGAATGATGATTTTTGGTCAAAGTGGAGTTTACAGCTTCAACACTGCATTTTTAAATGATGTAACTCAAGTTTTGAAGCATTTGTTGATTGTTGTCATGTCACGCATTTATAATGTCGCTTGTAATTCACTCTTTATGGCTGTGAGTTTGAGTCAGTCAAATATTCATCATTCTATATTAGAAAATTGGTCTGAATATTAGATGACAAATGAAATAATATATTATCTTAATATTTCATTGGTATGTTACTGAATACAAAGTGCAGCTAACATACGGGTAGATCCAGGGTATTCCAATTCAACCTTTAAATACGTCAGAGTCTCCATGTTTACAGCTGGCTTTGGTAATTCAGTCAGATTTCCAGCAAATTTTCATGCATCACTCATCTTTGTTATAACAGTGATCACACCACACTAATGCGCTCTTTTTTAAAAATATTTTTACAGTTAGGGATAGGATTAGGTTTTGGTAACACTGCATAGGAAATAGCCTAGCACTGACCCAGCCAGAAATCCTATTCAAATCTATGTTAGATTGGTAGGATTGCCATGAGGGCTGGTTCCTTACATCAAACCAATGTTGGCACAATGTTGCAACCAGCAGATCTACAAATGAATGATGTCATTTCTATGTGCAAACTTGACGTCAATCCCACAAGTCAGATTTCCGTAGGGCTGCTGGCTGGGGATTAATTTTGATCAAAAGCATGCTATCCAGCCAGTATATATTGTCACCTTTCCCTAAAACTGTAGTCATTGGTTCTGGCTACTTCTCAGGAGAAGCAAAAAACAATGACTTTTTGAATTGCTATTTGATTATTTTTTGGCTTAGGGGTCTAGAAGCAAGAATATTCGATGTGGTTTTGAAAGTAGATGAACAATCGAACTTTTGAACTGTCTTAGGCAATGGTGATGGGATTAGAACAGTCAACCAGGCCAGATAAACCATTTTCTCAATAAGTTTACTTACTGTTTTCAACCAGAAGGGCATTTGCCTGAGAGGAGACACATTTGCCCTAGAGCATACAATGATGGCGGTCAGGACTGAAGCAGCACGTAGAACACCACTAGAGAGACAGAGATAAATGTACAGTTATAAAATATGCATGGGTGAAGATACACTGCAACAACATAAAAATTGCTAAGGGGATAAAAATTAAGTGATGAATTTTAGTAGTGGCAAATCTCTAAAAACAAAGCTGAGGATATTCAACTCGAACATGAAGTCAGTCCTGTTGTATGGATGTGAGACTTGGAATGTGTCCCAGGCCTGCATAAAGAGAATCCAAGTTTTCATCAACAGATGTTTGAGGAAGCTACTTAAGATCAGATGGACAGACAAGGTCAGCAATGAAATTGTATGGAAAAGAACAAGACAGAGCCCAGTCAGAGAGGAAATTGGTAGGAGGCGATGGAGGTGGATCAGCCACACTCTCAGGAGGCCAGGAAACACCATCACGAAGAAGGTATTGGATTGAAATCCCCAGGGCAAGAGATCAAGAGGAAGGCCGCGCAGAACGTGGAGAAGAGCCAGAGAAAATGATCTGCAACGAAGCGGAAAGACTTGGAATAATGGAGAGAGGCTGGCCCATGATAGAGAGGGATGGAAAGTATTTGTTGGTGGCCTATACCCTGATCCAGGGTGAGAAAGGCAATGATGATGATGAAATTTATCTTCCATTGACAAAATAAATTAGTTGTCTCTGACATGCTGCAGTGTAGGATTAATTCCTACCTTTCAGACAGAAATTTCTCGATTACTTTGACATTTTGAGTGGAAATATGTCTATAAAATCAGTGGAACGCTGTTTGCTCTAAATTTCATGTTTATAAGATATTTTTTTCTAAAATTAGTCAGTTGTAATTTAACTGTTGAGCTTTCCAAAGTCTCATGATAATGATTTTAAAGAAGCAAAGCCTTACAATATTCCATCCAATCAGAATGCAAAATATATGAGGCTTGACACACACATACACAAAAAGAAAGGGATCTAAGAAGGCAAACAAAATGTATAATCATTTGGACTATGCCACAAAACTTTTCTTTTGGTTGAGATAGCAAGGGAAATAATCATAACATCATGTAAAGCCAATGAATGAGCAGTCAGTATGGTGTTTTGATAGTTGTCATTTTCGAGACCATATACAAATCTACAGCTCTCTGCTTCTTGACCTAGATTTCAGACTACATTATGAAAAGGTGTAAAATAAATCTGTATTTGATTGGCACTTTACATAGTCGGATAGTAATATTAGATATGGTAAATAGAGTGAGAAAAAAGTGAATAAAATTTATGGGAACAATTTAGAAAAACAAAACAGCATAAATCAAAGCATGACATGCCACTAATTAGCATATCAGTTTGCGCTTGTTTTAAATTGATAATTGCAAAGATTTCGTGTTCTGCTTGAAAGCGAGCACGATAAGGTTAATGGTTTAGCATGAATGTAAGCTTATTTCATATTTTAGCTATTCCCACAGGATTTTCAGACACACCTTTGATAAGCGTCCATGCCACATCACTGGCAGTTTTATGATATTTGATTGTACAACAAATATTTCTCACCGACATTGGGTTGACTTTGGTAATTCCAAGGCAGAAGGTCTAGTGTATTTTTTAGTGACATGCATAAAGCAGTCAAGAGAATTCCACCTGGAGAACAGAGGGAGGGAGGGATGGATGGATGGATGGATGGATGGATGGATGGGTGGGTGGGTGGGTGGGTGGATGGAGTGATGGATGGATGGATGGATGGATGGATGGATGGATGGATGGATGGATGGATGGATGGATGGATGGATGGATGGATGGATGGATGGATGGATGGATGGATGGATGGATGGATGGATGGATGGATGGATGGATGGATGGATGGATGGATGGATGGATGGATGGATGGATGGATGGATGGATGGATGGATGGATGGATGGATGGATGGATGGATGGATGGATGGATGGATGGATGGATGGATGGATGGATGGATGGATGGATGGATGGATGGATGGATGGATGGATGGATGGATGGATGGATGGATGGATGGATGGATGGATGGATGGATGGATGGATGGATGGATGGATGGATGGATGGATGGATGGATGGATGGATGGATGGATGGATGGATGGATGGATGGATGGATGGATGGATGGATGGATGGATGGATGGATGGATGGATGGATGGATGGATGGATGGATGGATGGATGGATGGATGGATGGATGGATGGATGGATGGATGGATGGATGGATGGATGGATGGATGAATGGATAGGTGAGGAGTGGATGTGTGGACGCACGGGTGGATGAATGGATTAATGAAGAAAAGGGTGGATGACATCTGTTAATAATTTCACTTTCAGAGACACAATTACATGATTGTATTAGCTTTTGTATCCTTTTTATTTAAAACTTAATCACTAGCCTAGTGTCACTTTTGAAATTGAATCTGCTGGCATCATGAGGACAACTGGCAAGAGACAGATATTAACTACTGCCGGTCCCATCAAATCATTCCCAGGGTTTCTTGATCTTTGGTCATCTCAAATGTAAACTCTGTACATCGACACTGATTTCATGGGATGACAGTTTGGGGGGGGGGGGGGGGCGGGGGGGGGGGGAGGGAGGACTCATCCAGAAAAAAGGTGGCCCAAGATAAAGACATCTCTACTACAGACCAAGTTTTAATTGGATTTAAGTGGAAAGTTTTTGACATGGGTACATTTGTGTTAACCAAATTCAAGAAGTGGATAACCACACCTCTCTTCTTTCTGTACATCGTGATGGCTGAAGGGTGATATGACTTCACAAGTTTGCTCCACCACTGGGACTTGTATGACATCACAGATGCACGATGCATGGACAGAAATGGACATTTGCCAGCTGATGTTTCCAGGAGGTAGCAAGGCAGCTGACAACCATGACTGTAAATAGTTGATGGTTGTGTACCTGCAGGATAATGAAAATAATTAGCTGTGCGCACAGTTTTGACATATCAATCTTAATTTAGTACATTTCATTTACATCACAGATATAAACTGACAAGCATTCCAAGAAGGCAAAACAAATTCATTAAAAGCGCTTGGACCATGCCAACAAATTTAGGTTGTTTTTTGATATACCAAGGGAAACAATCATAAAATCTAGTAACTTGTCGGCCGAAACTCGCGCAAGCATAGTTTTCATGGTAGCATTCCACCGCTCACAGCAGCCATTAGACTGTGGGTGGTATGGAGATGTCAATCTTTGTTTAATCCCTACCAATTCCAAGACTTTCTTAAAAAGGTCAGAGGTAAACTGTGGACCTCTGTCCGATAAAATTTCAACCGGAAATCCAAGACGCGAAAAAATAGTAATAAGGGCTTCAGCCACATGATCGGCTGAAATGTCTTTTAGTGGGATGGCCTCTGGCCAACGGGTTGCGTAGTCAATGACAGAAAGTATAAAACGATGTCCTCTGTCTGACTTGTGTAGAGGCCCAACTATATCTACGGCAACGCGCTCAAATGGTCTGGAGACCATAGGCATCTCCTGCAGAGGAGCCCGCGATGCTCTCCCTTTAGGAGTACGTCTCTGACATACGTCACATGTTGATACGAACCGGTTTACATCTGCGTAAATACTGGGCCAAAAAAATTGCGATAGTATTCGAGACTTAGTTCTGGCCTTTCCTTGGTGACCCGCCAAGGAAGTGTCATGCGCGAGACGAATAATGTCGCGACGAAAAGATCTTGGTACTACAAGCTGCATAACGGCCTCTCGCTTATTCCGAAAATTACGATATAATAAGTCATCTTTAATAAGAAACTTAGAGGTATCCGGCGCTGTAGGATCAACTTTAGTAAACAAATGTTTCAATGTGGGGTCTGAATGTTGCTCATCATGGAATGCACTAGACGTTATGTTTAATTCAATAGTAGGGTTACTCAATGCACTGTCTGCTCGTCGACTCGATTGTAGGCGTGTTGTCGCACAAGCAACACTTTCATCCTCAGTCCAAATTTCCAAGTTACCGATAGGAAACTTATTTACTTGAGGTACATTCCCTATGATTACATCAGCCACCGGATTAGGCAGTACACATGCGGTAACAATACCTGTGAGAAAAGGTGTATCAATATAAACTTCTGCAAGACGGAATCGCTCTACAGATCCGCCAAAAGTAATACAAGTTACATCCTTATCCAAAAATTGTGTTGGACGGACTAGTGACTGCCGAACGCCGATAGTCGTGCATCCGGAGTCACGTAGAACAGAAGCGCGAATCGCGTTCACGCGGCCCTGGTAAAATGTTAATTCACCCAGTTCATGTAGGGCGGACATGACTGGAATAGTCTTTGATTGCGATGAAGATTTATTAGTATAACCAACATCTGTATAGGGTGTAGATTGTACAGAGCAGGCATTTGCCGCTTCCATTTTCACGTTACAAAATTTTTGTATGTGGCCTATCCTATTACACCTAAAACACATAATACGATGAGGATCGTTTCCACGATAAGGAAGACTCTGCGGTCTATCATAATCATGATTATTATCAAAATGCACTCGTCGCGGCGGTCCCTGAGGCCGGTTATATTGTTGGCCTGGATAGTTGCCACGATAATATGGACGAGGCTCGTAAAAAGAATAGCTCTGGTATCCTCGACGCGGGGATAAATTACTTCGATTCGGAAAATCCCTCTGTCTAAAAAAAGGCGGCTCTGATTGAGAGCGCGGATTTGGGGCCTGACGACGAGTCGGCCTTGAACGATCGTGTCCGGTTGGCGCTCCTTTGCCCATGTTGGCATAACACGGTGCTGTAGTTGAAGGCTTTGCCAAAGGACGATTTGGGTGGGCGGACGCATAACGTTCCGCACACGATGTGATTTCTTCAGAGGATGTCGGTGCCCTCTCTTTAAGGTGGGCAACCAAATCGGAATGACATGCCGTATAGATTTGGTCTTTTAAGACCAAATCATAAAGTTGGAAATAATTTCCGGTAGTCACGTTCGCGAGTTCGATCCAGCGATCTAAGTAATGTTTCAGCCGATTCACATAAGTTGAGAAATTTTCAAATGGCTCAGGTTTACATGCGCGAAATCTCTGATGAAAGCCATCCTCGGTATGCTGGAATCGCTTAAGCAGTGCTGTTTTAAGCTTGTCATAGTCGTTGGCATCCTCCACTTTGAGGCTATGAAATACTTCTAGAGCCTTACCTGTTAGTAAATTAGACAGGCATGAACTGTACATCGCCTGCTGCCATCCGACGCATTTAGCGTGTAGCTCGAACCGATGCAAATATGCATCGATCCGGTCGAGTTTTTCATTAAACGTCGGAAGCTTCGGTTTTGTAGCATATGTATTGCTGGCAGCAGTGGGGGCTATAAGCGATTCTCGCTCTAGTTTCTTTATTGCGAGTTCATGCTCCCTTTTTTCCCTCTCCACAGCCTCTTTTTCTCTTTCTCTTTCTCTTTCCTTTTCTCTCTCTCTTTCTTTTTCTCTTTCTCTTTCTCTTTCTTCTTTTTCTCTCTCTCTTGCTGCTACCCGATCCTCACGGTCTCGGTCCTGCTGTACTTGTCGTTCGCACCACGAGGCGCGTTCTTCTTCTGGTATACCCAGGGCCTTGGCAGAGTCAATGTATTTGAGAAACTCGGCCATAATGTGTATTAAAATCTATTACCCGTATAGATTCGTATAGAATCAAAACACTGGCACGGTAGTGTGTGCACAATTAGTAAGTATTTACCTACTGTTACGGTATATCGCGGTATCAATTATATTATCTATAACAGTTACTCTCTCTCAATATTAATTCAGTGTCCTACGTTAGCACTGCTTCGCGAAAAGAACGTTCTATCTCTCTCTGTAAATTGCAGGCAGTGTCACTTCCACTGCAAAAATTTTATCTCTCTCTCTCTGAATATGAATACTAGTAAGGCAGTGCCGTCTATCCGTTGCTCCCACTGCAATAAAATATATATGTATCGCCTTCAATGCGACAAATCAGTGTCTTGAGTGATCACTCTCAAAATTTATGTCTCTCTCAACGCGACGAACCAGTGTCCTCTGTTATCACTGTCAAAAATGTATCGCTTTCTCAATGCGACAAATCAAAAATATATCTCTCTCTCAACGCGACAAATTTGAAATATCTCTCTCTTCTTAAAACGCGCACACGCAGTGTCCTCTGTTACCACTGCAAAAACTCTCAAAAACGCGAACACGCAGTGTCCTCTGTTACCACTGCAAAAATATACTCTCTATATTCGACGTGAAATTAGCACGTGACCAAAAATTTATTATCTCTCTCTCTCTCACATATCAATACCAGATTACAATTCAACGTGGTTTTAGCACGTGAAACACCTCAGGCATATATTGTAAACATAGCAATGTTAGTATACTAGTTTAAAGTTTATAAGGAAGGAAAAAAAAAACATACACTAAACAGGACGCTAGACTCACAAGAAAGACGAACGATAACAGACCCTACAAGTCCTAACTTATATTACAGAAAGTTTAAGAAAAAGACAGGAGAGACATCTTCCTAAAGAAATGTGAGGAAGCAAGAGAAACGCCACAATCTATACGAATAATGGATCCCTAATAGAACTATTCACAGTGAAGCAAATCCCCCCAAGTTATCAATAGCCACCAAGGCACTCCAATATCCTTCGTAATGGCAAAGAAGATATGCTATACTATGACCCCAACCAACCTCCCGCTCTTAAACTAAACATATAGTAAATGGAAAAAAAAGCCTGGAAACACAGAGCGGAAAGTACCTCGCCCTCCTCAAGACTGACAAACAGATGGTTCACTTAACTTTGTTTTGAGGAATTCAGATGGTAATGTCCTCAATCCATAGCTCGTTCCAAGGCCAAAAAAAATGTGTTTCTGTCACAGGTAGATCTCTAAGGTGAATGGTGTCGTCGGGTCAATGGGATGATCAGCTCACCATATGAAATTGAACCAAAATGTTATATTACTACAAATTGCCTATAACCTAAACTAAAAAGGACCTGAAATCACAATGTTATAACAGTACAATATTAAATAATGGAATAAAATGCAATAGGTTTTAGAATACTTTATCTAAATGGCATGGCGTTATTTAAGTTCTTTAAGGGGTCCCTCTCCAGTGTTACGGGTCTGATACTGGGTGATAGTGTTATTGGGTTTATGACTGCATTTTAAAATCGAGAGGTATTTACTAATTAAGCTTTCGTACCATGCCACACACTAAGAACAATCTGAATAAGTTTTATCAACAGACCTGCAGGGCCACAAATTTAATTACCTTAAATATCCTAACAATTTTGTCTAGATCTCTTACATACTAAAAAGACAACATCAGCAGCATCAAATGAAAATTCAATAATATGTCACTAGAAGTCTCCTCTAGATTCCTATAAGATTAAGATCATTCTGACTCACTAACAATTTAAGTATGAATTATCTATCTCTCAGATATAGTCTGCCTACTATCTATCAAGCAATATACTCATGTCTCTGGCGACAATGTCATCTCAGCTATTTGTGCCTACCGCTTATAATGGATCAAGCTCGTCAATACAAACTGACGTAGTTAAGTTAGATCTACTCTAGGATGGGCTGGCAATCCCCAGCCTCATCCAGACAAATCAATTCCAATTCACAGTTGTGTATGCCAAACATTCATACTAGATCTAGTTGCAAGTTAATATACATCTTTGTCTTGCATTCTTGGACAGCACTTCTAGTATGTGCGGCAATCCTGTCCTACTGGAAAAATTACGTTCAGCTCCTCGCTCATTGTTGAATCATCAACAGACAAACACTTACACTTGGTCCCTGATAGGGAATCAGGGAACAGTAGGCAACAGCAGTGGGTAAATCATAATCGAGCACATGGCTTCATCTCAATGCCTATAATGGACATAGACATAAAAACAACAGTCTTCTGATTCTTCTGGCAGAATCACGCCGACGCCTGCACAGATGGAATTTTCTGTATGGAGTGATGAACATAGGAATGGCTACGCTTATATACTGTGCGGCCAGCTGCAAATTACCGTCCAAATGCCTAGATTTGATTGGTGCATCCATTCGAGCCCAGCTCGTAGTATTAATAGATCTACATGGAAGTCGGTCACGGCCTTGTACTAGAAACAGACAAGGTCAAATTAAAATGTCAAAACCATTACTAAAATCTCTAAACCCTCGTGCTTTCTACGTTTTATGTACGAATTTCTGAACGCGACTAAGCGTCTTAAACTATCTCCTTATTCACCCCTTCTCTTCCCTTGTAAGAGTTCATCAAAATCACGGGGTCGAGAATTGCACTGTCACTCCTAACTTATCCATTTATTCTATCTTGCCCCACTTTCTTTCCATCTCTAAGAAAAAGTGTTACAAAAACAAACTGTTCACGAGGACAGTTCAAGGACATTTACGCTGGTTATAATCAACGAGACCGTGAAAAAAAACAAGTCTTTTCAAGTCGTGACCCAGCACGACAATTATAACTTTAACCTTGACAGCCTATGAATAAGCAGTTACAGTCAGTATGGTATTTTGATAGTTATCATTTTTGGGATCATATACAAATCCATAGTTCACTGTTTCTTGACTCAGAATTTAGATTATGTTATGAAAAGGTGTAAAGTTAAGTCAACATGATGTACCAAATCTTGTCTCTGCTTTAGCAGTTTATATGGTCAAATAACAACATAAGAAGTGGGTCTGAATAAAGTAAAAAGAAATCAATAAAGTTTATGAAAACAACAGTAAACATTTCAAAAATGCACAAATAAAACACAAAGCAAATCAAATCATAACCTGCCATTATTTAGTATGAATGAAGAGCCATTTTAAGTAGATCAATTAAATGACTTCAAAGTTCTAGCAATTAAATTTTTTTTTTAATTCAGAGGAACATGATTGAAATATCAATTCAGGTGAAAAGCAAAACTGTTATGATGACTGCGTACCACTGCTAATATTATCTGCTAATGTTACTACTGCTGCTATTGTAATACCAGATTTGCATTACCAAACTATTACAGTCCAGTCCATTTATCTCGACACTGCTTTTCTCGACATTCTGGGTAACTCGACACAATTTTTAAGTCCCAACCTGTACCTACTTTAATGCTACTAAATACTTCCCCATAATTCAATGTGTTATTCCATTCTTTCCTCTTATATCGACACATCTCTCCCCGACCGCGGCAAAACAAGTGCACTAGATCTGTTACTGTGCTACCAAAAAATGCCCACGCAACTCCCCGCATATAAGATCTCTTTATTTCTTTTTGCGGTGCTGGCGGGGAGGGGTAGGAGAGGGAATGTGTGGACACAGAGGATGACCCTTGGCTTCAGTAACTCGAGTGTGGAGTGCCTTGTATAAGCGTACGGCAGTAAAAGTACTACAGACTGAGTAATTTTTTTCCCCCGCAAAACATTCGTGCACTGTTGATATTAGACCTTGACCTAGATTTCTTGGTTAACTGCCGTACTGTGTGTGTATCGGTATCATCACTTCTGAAGAAACAGTCAGGTCGAGGTTAAAAAAAAAAAAGTAAAGCACTGCTTATTTGATAGCTACAGCATTTCTCCAATATCAGCAAATCTTTGCCACGCAATCACTCCGTACAAAAGGGATATTGAAGGAACGGGTGACAATATGCCGATAATTAAAAGAAAAAGGGACATAATTGCGTTATTTATTGGACACTTCCCATTATGGTGATGTTTGATTCCCCCCCCCCCCCCACCCCCCCTTTTTTTTTCTTTTCCACCGCTAATCTGATATTTCGACTTTCTCTTTACTCGACACAAGTCAGAGGGTCCCACTGATGTCGAGATATTACGATTGCACTGTACTTACTTACATCAGCCAATGGTCGCCGTGACAGGGATTCAATGCTTGATTTCCAAACGGCATCACTAGCAACAACAACAATTGTGACTCCGCCATATTCAGATGCATTCCATGTCAGTCTCGTGTCAGGCCAGGACTAGAGTGAAAATGACTTCAAATTGGTTAGAGGTAAAAGCAGCATAATTATTCTCTTCAAAAAGTCTTTCTGAGATAATCTTAGTTTTGGGTGGTCCGATCTGCAAAAACTGCAGTCATATTATATTTTAGATAGTCTATCTGCCCACTGGTTGATCAGTAGGACAGACAAGTGCTTAATATTATACACAAATGCAGATACATATACGATTGTTCATTTTGTCAGTTCTTCAGTACGTGTGCCTAAGATTTTACATTTAAAAAACTGATCTGATGTTCTATGGAAATATATGTCTATTAAAAACATGACAATACTCAAGGAAAGGAAATTTCAATTTGTGTCAGTGTCATGGAAAAAGATATAGTCAAATATTAACAAGAAACTATTACTAACCATTTTGATGTCCATGGGGGCAAGGTGGTCTAGAGGCAAGGTGCTCGCCTCTCATGCCAAGGGTCCCGGGTTCTAAACCCGGCCGGTGCAGGCATGTTGGAAGTTTGGGATTTTTCTCATATTTTCATGTCCCTGATCCTATTGAGGGGTAGGATCGAGTACCTAGTCTTCTCGGATAAGGACGAAAAAATTCGGAGGGCCCGTGTGCACGTTGCGCACGTTAAAGATACCTTGGCAGTTGGAAATCGTAAAGAGCAGGCCGAACAGGCCGCTGCCCGGGCAAAATTAAATAAAATTCATCCCTACCACCCACTCCCCCTCATCCCCCCACCACCAAAAAAAAAAAAACGCCGACCGGCGCTGCACTGTGGCGACGACGTGCCTGCTCCAGTTGTAACTGGGGTGCAATGGCACAAAGGCAAAATTTCCCAAATGGGATTAAAGAGTTATACAAATACAAATACAAATACAAATAATGATGTCATCAGTCTCCACCTGAGGACAAGACAGATGCACTCTTAGTATAATATAATTGTTCATATTGTTGGGTTCTTGTTAACACTGTTGGGTCCACTGTCAACACTGGTAGATGCATTGTTAATGCTGCCACGGGCATTTTTAGGACAGATCGGTGTTTGTTCACACTACTGTATTCCAACTGATATGATGAATGGATGGATGGATGGACAAAGACAAGGAGATATAGGTGAATGGTTCAAATGAAGGACGGACGGATGGATGGATGGATGAATGGGCGGATGGATGGATAATTGTATGGATTGACTGATGGATAATTGTATGGATGGACCAATGGACAAGTTGATAAAACACATGAAACTTTTAAAATCATCAACAAAAAAATAAACCCTCTCTTTTTGGCAGACCGAAATTAGGGAAAAAAATCTATGCTTGCTTGAGGTGAAGTGGAAGCTAAATGTTGCTACAAGTAGCTTTGCAAATACATCCACCAACTCATTCCGATAGGCTGCTGGCCTCAGGTGTTTGACAGTGTGGTGGCCATCCAGGATGTGGAAGAACAGGTAACTCTCACGCTCAAACTCAACTTGCATGTTACAGATACCTTTGGGATTGAAAATCAAGAAGAGCAGGCCAAACAAGGTGGCTGCCCAGGAAAAATTCTAAATAACAAAATAAAGACCAAATCCCTACCACAAAAATACACCAAAACAACAAAATGAAAAAGAAAAGCAAGAAAAGTGAGTTGTGAATGCCAAGAGCAGCGATACCCCTAAAATAAAGACCTAAAACATTCCATTTTCAACAGATTTCTGCTATCCAACCCCAACCCACTACCCCATTCAGCACCCTAGGCATACCGCTTTTGCTATTTCAGAACCCTGTATCCCATATCGCCCAATAAAAAAACGTATCCCCAGTAACTGTCCAGTTTTATGAACGGTAAAAGACAAAATGCACCATGTCAGTTACATTAATTAAGTGGATAAAAGGTACATAATTAAATTATGGTAGATTACGGTAGAACTATGGCAAGGGATACCACTGGGAAAGGTGGAGAAAAAGAATATTCAAACAATCCAGAGGGTTCTTTCCGAATCTCTACCTCCACATGAATTCATCCAAATGGCCAGAAAGCACAGTGTTGTGCACACCAGCTACATAATAGTGTTTGAACCGTCTCTTACAGTTTTTGCAATAACATTCCACAAGATTGGTGCAAACACCTGTCACGGCATCCACAAAATTCTGGATGTGAAATACCACCAAGTGCTGAAAAGGAGGTTGCACTGGAACAGTTGCTGCAATATTATTGTATGATGACAACCCATCAGAATGAATTATGTTGCCAGGGGTAATTCTCTGGGTAACTGATGCCAATGGCAGCAGAGTAGTGGCAGATCTAATCTTTTTCTGTTTTCTCTTCTCCACCAAGCTCTTGTCAGTTTCAATGACCTGGCCGATGGCCAATAGTAAGGATTATTGACTAAATGGTGGGAACATAATATATCATGAAAGTAGCAGTACTACTGGACAACGGTGGACCATGCCAGACTAGTACAATGGGTCACACAATGGGTGACAGGTTCCTTAAAATACCAGAGATAAAAGCTCTATAATGTTAATGAAAGATAGAAATTCTCCCAAAAATGGGCCAGTTTTAAAAGACAATTTCACACTCCACCCCCAACGGGTGAGTTAGTTCTCAAGGTGGATGTTTTCATAGTAAATGCCCAGCTCGACGATTAACACTTAAAATATGAAATGTGTGTCCAATGTGTAACTCAAATGGTGCATGATACCCTCTTTAAACTTCCTTGAAATATCCATGTCTTGTCTTTCAAGAAACAGGTTTAATGACGTAACACTACTACCCTGGCCTTCACAAGAGATAAATCCCCCACCCACAGCCCGCGAAATAAAAGCTTAAACAAAACACAGGTGAACTTCTGCTCCGCCTCCACCTGAGCATTAAAAATAGAAACTCTCACAAGACAGCAGACTTATTTGTAAAGTGATTATTGCTCAGGAAATTTTAAGAAAGGAAAAAAAAAGTGGCACGGGGACTCCAGCACACATTACCCTACTTAGCAACACTAGGTGTGCCGTTTGACTATGTGGTTGCGAGAGCACTTTTCCCATGACATGGACGATCCTAAGTCTAATACCCTAAAGTACCAGTTGCCCCTTAAGACCTAAGGAAGTAGGTTCTAATCCGTATGTTTTGTCCGGCCTACCCCCGACCAAACTCCACCCCAACTCTCAGTCCCTCAGCAGCGTCTTAAGGGAGGAAACTCGCCAGATCCTAGGCTATATTACAGGTTAGTTGGGCGTGACTAACCGTGCGAGTACCTTGGTCGACCGTCGACCTCAACGCTACATGGAAGCAGGAGCCAGTAACCACCCGGGTTTCCCCAAAGTGGCTGTTCTGTACTATAAATAAATTTGGGTTTTCTTATATGACACACAATCCACACCTTGTCTGCCGTTATGGGTTTGACCTCATTATGCATAAAATCATATATTAAATATATTCTTTTATTAACCTTACTCAAAACATTTTCTTTTCATTCAAACGCTTGGGTTTATCGTTATTCTTTAAAGATATGCGACTCTTAATAAACAGGCTTCTAAATTTTGCAGTTTCAAAATAATAACAACTCAAGAACATGATTATCCACCTTTGCCCCTGACACTGTCTTGGTTTTTATTACAAACCGGAAGTGGGAATCGATACTACTTAATTAATCGATTGCCAGTAACTTCATTGAATATGATAACGAAATCAGTACTTATTTCTGAAAAATCTCTCCTCTCCATCTTCTTTCTCTACATTTAAATTTTCCTCATCACATCTATTTTCCCTATAGTTTTTTTTTTCTTGTTTTTAAATGTCCATGTGACATGGGAATGACATCACCATTCAGTGTTAAGGGAACCAAAATCGATACCAAAAAGATACCATTCCAAAGGTCAGGGCTAAGCACACTTAACAATCTTATCTCCTCGAGATTTGAAAATGGAAATAATATATAAATTAATATCTATTGAGACAAAAAACATAGCAGAAATGGGCTTTTTTATTAGGCCACCCACAGTAACCAAAATTTCTATGTACGTTTCAAATACTGTGGGAAGTGCATTGAAGTTTGGATTTGTTTAAATTTTTTTGAGTTTGCTTTGGGTCGTTGACTGCTCTCCTCTGATCCCATTTTTTTCACGAACACATGACCCATGGTGTGAATACTTCATGCCAGCTGATGTAAATTACTTAGCGTGCTAGCAGCAAAGTTAGAAGACAGGAATGCATGGCACAGAGAGTAGACAGTGATGGCGCGGGGCACTGCTGGAGGTCACACGGAGTGCAGCTTTTATGCTTGTATAAATATAAAATACTAATAGGGACCCTTTATACATTTTGTAAGTGCTTACATTACAATTATTTCATTTGCACAAAGTCTGATTGTAAAATGAGTCTCGCCGTGCTGTAATTTAATGATCCGTGGCCGTATGCAAGAACTGTACATAAATGGTTACATGGTGGGTAGGCCCAACGCATCAGAGCAAAACACTACTCAGCATGCCAGAACTTTGCGTAAGCCTACCTACATACGTGTAAAGTGGTTCGTAACTTGCATAATTTGCATAAATGACTCAACGTATTGAATCCGAAATTAAATAGAGATCTGCCTAAGATTAAGAAAAGATAGAGAAGCGCTTAATTTCTCCGGCTCTATGTCAACTCTGCTATCCTTATTTGGTTGAAGGTAATAATTCTACTTAGCAAGTTGCAACAAAATGAAACTTCGAAATCCATAGCTGATGTTGTCTCCAATGTGGGTTTAATGTTTTCAAGAAGTGTGGAAGAGAGGAAGAAAGAAATTTTCCTCATCAATTTTAACTTAAAACAAAACCAACAAAAAAGTTTCCATTTCGCAAAATGACAATACTGTGGGATAAAATATTAGTTACTTTCTTTGTGTTCTCTACTTCAAACGATGAGATGACCAAGAGCAAAAACATGCTACAATGAATGCCAAAGTATACGCACTGTTAGTCTCACAGTCAGCAGCCTCCGCTTTGTTTACGTCATTAAATACATAAGCATGAGTGAATTTTCTCACAGTGTCTGTCGCGATGTGGGTTAGATGGGGAGAATTCGACTGACACTCTTTCGAGGTCCGCTCCCACAATCGACGAACACACAAAAAAAATACTTGCACTCTAAAAACTAAATAAATCAATTGCTTTGATTTTTAGCAGAACTGTAGGGCAGTTTAATTACAGGAATTAATGTAACAAATATAATTATAAATATAAATATCAATTCAAAGGCAACTGAATCTAACTAATGAAACTACAGCTTTCTATAAAGACTAACTTATTCACTCTAACTACTTGCAGGTCATATGAGTTATATGCCAAATAGAATCCGCGCACGTGGCGACGGATATAACAGTTTAAATTCTATTAATTCAATGAGACATGTTATGATATGGACATTTCCTCTAGACACGCCATGGAGAATGCTTGTACAACCATGCGTTGTCTGGCGGTAGCTCTGAAACTGTCTTCAAACGTAAGTAGAACGGTTCACTTTCATCATTACAAATTAGTATGAACTCTCACCATTAGGCCCTCACTGGGAGTGAGAGCGCTGGATGTAAATGCTGTGGGTTCGTATCAAACCAAGTAGCTTAGGCTCTGGAGCTTTAAAACATCACGCTCCTCACAATGTGGACTGCTCAACTGCATCTCTATGTCTCTCATCTGGCTGAGGACTATCACCGTCCACCTCGTAAATGGATTGTCTACATGTGGCCTCTATCTAAGCTCTGCACGGGTTTAAATACTAAAGCTATGTCTCGACCTTCCGTCCAGATTCATACATTTGATTGGTGCAGTCGCTTCAGCTCAGCCTGCAATATTAATTTATGCTTGTCATGGCCTTGCGCCAAAATCAAGGCCAATTTTACGGTCTAGACAAAATTTAAAATGCGAAACATTAACTACTAAAATCTTCAAACCCCGTGCTTTCTACTCTTATGCACGAATTTCCGAACGCCAACTAAGCGTCTAAATAAACTACCTTTACTCGCCCCTTATCTATGTTAATCAAAATCACGGGGTCGAGAACTGCTCTGTCATTCCTAGCTATACATTTATTCTGTCTCACCCCTCCTTCTCTCCATCCATCAGAAAAAAGGTGTTTCAAAACAAACTGTTCACGAGAACAGCTCAAGGACAAATTACGCTGGTTATAATCAACAAGATCGTAAAAATTAACTCACTGACGTCGTGACCTAGCACGGCATTTATGATCCTAATGTGATCATGACAGTGTCAAGTGGCTGGGATTGACAGACACAAGTCCTGTGCATGCGTAATGACAATTTTTGTTACAGCAGTAAGCAGCAATGGATGCATAGGGAGGAGTTGGTGTATTTTTTGTTCATGCATACCAACTAAATTTGAGTTTACACCTAGGTAGCCGTAAGCACTACTAAGCCTGTACCATAATGTAAAACGGGTGGATTTATACCAAGTTCATGCATACGGCCACTGATATGTACAAAAAAATTCCAACCTTTTTCAGCCGTACCATGAAAAAGTGAAATGTACTGCTTCAGCCGGTGTGTCCATCCAGAAATCAGGCATCATTTGGCCGGGTGGTCTGCCTTGAAACAGAATGTTACTTCATCAATCAACCAGAAATTAAAACTGGGCTTTAGATAAAACATGTGCTATCTACATACCGTATGTGAATTTATGTGTGTAAGCTTCACAGAACTTACATGCGAAGATTCAAAGTGGAAATAAGTCGTTCCATTTTTTTACGATACAGTCACAAGTGACCGCCAGATGGGACTATGCTTTGTTTCAGTTTGGCCAAATGAAGCTAATTATTTTAGTAAAAACCAACCAAACTACAACCAATACAGTTTTTTCTGGAACAGCTGGATAAAGAATAGGCATTCTAAAGAATATGTTGTAAAACATTCTAAAAACTACACTTGCAAATGTATTGTCCAGTTGGCATCAAAATTATTCTATGAACTGAACTTTTAAAAAACTAAAGAGTTAATGTTACTTGACCTCTGTAGAAACTAGAACATGAAAGGATTCAAAATACTTTGATCACTTGCAGGAAGGAAAAGCGATCCACCTCATTTATCACACATAATTTGTGAACACTAGTGAAACCTGGCATCAGTTGGTCGGGTGGGCTGCATGTGTTTCTCTTTCCAAAGCCTTGTAATAGAATGTTATTTTTTTAATTAATCAGAAATTAAAACTGTGCATTAAATAAGATGCATGCTATCTACATGTGAGAATTCATGAATGCAAGCTTCATAGAACTTGTGCTAGAAAATTCAAAGAGGTGATAGGCTATTCCCCTTTCTTAAGGCACACCCACAAGCGATAGCCAGACAGGATTACACTTTGTTCCGGTTTGCAAACGAAGTTAACTATTTCAGTGAACACCGCACAAAGGATATGTTGTAAAATATTCTAAATACTACGTTTGAAAATGTTCAGTAAAGATGGCATCAAATTATACTATTTAATTGAACTTTAAAAAAAATAAAGAGTTAAGATTACTTGAGCACATTACAAACTAGAACATAAAATGATTCAAAATATTTTGATCACTTATACTTACATCATAATCTGGGCTTTTAATGTACTATGCATTCTTTTTAAACAACTGCACTGCTATCACAGCACCAAAATAATTGGAACGGGAAGAGTTCCAGACATTTAGACCACCCAGTCAATCCCTAAAGCTAACACTAAACCAGTTTCTAAGCCTGTCTTTATCCCTGTTACCAATCATTGACCCCACTGTTTACTCTTTTAACCAGAAATGAAAAGAAATGTTGGGACAGTTTCCAAAGAATTGTAAGAGTTCGAAGTCATCCGGAACTCTTTCCATTAGACCTGGATCCCACAGAAAATCAAGCTAAGCCTAGACAGCATCCCAATGTTAATCAGATGCAGCGCAGTATAGGATTTCTCTAAGGTTAGTAGGATCACCATAGGACTGGATTCCCTACATCAAACTGATGTCAGCACAATGTCATAACCAGAGGATCTACATGGGAACGATGTCATTCCAATGTGCGAACTTGACATTATTCCTAAGTGTGGGACTTCCATAAGTTTACCGGCTGGGAGGCGACAACATCAACATTGTTAAGATTGGTTTGTTTTCTGAAGGAGCTCGATCTGTGCATGTTGTGCCACTATTTTTTATTTATCTTTAGCTGGTACACACATTTTACTAGGCTTCAAAAAGTAACAGAATAAGATAAAACAGAAGAGAACGGGTACATTAATTGTTTTTTCTTTAATAAAAGGGAGTTAATGGCTTTTTCCCGTCAAATAGGGCTGTTTAGTGTTTTCCCGGATTCCTTCCCTTTATCAGTTATACGAGTTACATACTGTATTAATCATTATTATAAGCTATAAATATGGTGAACTTTATGGGAGGTTAAATCAAGCCACTATCATTCTATGCCAATTGGCCATCACAAAAGGAAGTATAAATCGCTGGAGATTCTGTTCACCACTCGTCATCCTAACTTGGCCCATGGAAGAATCTAAACTATGAAGAAGAGCCAATTATTGTCAAAAGTAGTAAGGGTATAATCAGCCAGTGACAGAAAATATAACCATTGGGAGGACTTCCGAATGCGTTCCTTAGATCTATTCCTTCCTGGGTACGAAACAGAGAAATTTATGTATTTTATAGTCCAACAAAAATTAGTATGTTTGTGCTTCAGATTAAAATAATAATAATAATAATAAAGTTATACGTAGGCAGGGTCAACAGGGCCTATCTTGTCTCTAAATCCAACACCTGAGATGAGTATCAGTGCCAGTTCTGCCATATGGAAGGTTCGACATAATGCCTGTGTTGCTTTCGTTTCAGAACATTATCTTCACAGTATTTTGAAACTGTTAGTTGCATCCAAACTAAAACTAACGAAACAATCTGAACTATGCTTGAGAAATATCGAGGAACTTATGCATGGGAGAGGGGGAGGCCGATGACGAAATCAGAGGTAGTCAATAGTTCAGCATTCTGTGTGAAAATATTTAAAGTGGAGGTACAGAGAGACGGGGGAGATAGGAGGAGAGGAGAAAGAGACGGGGAGAAAGAGAGAGACAGAGAGACAGAGAGAGAAAGAAAGAAATTAAAAGATCAAGTAACCAAATTTAAACTTATTAGAGGCTTATAACTTATTAACAAGCCACCGCCCCCCTCCCCCCAATCACTCAATTTATCTGTTTGTTTATTTATTTAATTATTTATTGTACGGTAGCATTAACTATATTACATGTACACGGTTTACGCGTGTACGGTATTACCATTGACAAACTGGCAGTCAAATGATTGCTCAATGGAACATGTACCTCCTCACCTTGTACAATAAATACAGTCATAGATCCTCTTGGACTTAACCTTGTAAGGAACGATTTCAAAGTACTTGTAGCTTATTTAACACTGCAGATAAGGCCATCCATCATTGTTTGAAACACTCCATCACATTTGCTTAGTCGAGTAAATTCCACGTGAGCAACACACCTGACCTAGTCTGAAGTTGTGAAACGTAAAGAGTGGACAGGCATTTACCCCTTAAAACATTCAAAGAGACGACCCTGAACTGCAGAGATTCTATCCAACACATTAAAGAAAATGAGCTGATAAAACGTACTTGTGAGCATGTCTTTAGACATGTGAGTGAGGGAAGGCTGGGGTGGGCTTTGTGGTGAGCGGTTCAGTTTTCTCATGACACACCGTGCACTGTGGAGTTTCGCAAATAAAGCCACTCCTCTCTCACTCTCTCCTTTTCTCTCTCCCTCACTCTCTCTCTCTCACTGCACACACTCTCTCAGTCTCTCTCTCTCGGGCATATAGAAAGGGAGGAAGGGGGTTTGCTTAATGGTGAGGGATTCAGTTTTCTCGTGACTCACCTTACACTGTGCTGTGGAGCTTCGCAAATAAACTCACTTCTCTTTCTCTCCCCCCTCCCCCCCTCTCTCTCTGTCTCTCTCTCTATGTATCTCTCTTTCCTTCCCTCTCTCTGCAATGGAAAGTTCTTTGGTTTCTCGGAGGCCTCAGCCGGTCCCAATTTATTTTCATCTGATTTTAATAGCCCCCCCCCCCCCCCCACATTTTTCTTTATAATGACATGGCCCTTCTGTGACCCACATTAACTGTATCCTTTTAGTTCATGACTGCCAATTATTTAGAAAAGAGCAAAATTCAAGTAATGTATTTTTTCTGCTTTCGTTTCGTTGCCTTTCATTTTCTGCGTCAGCTGCATGCCCCTTCAGACGAGGCAACTGATAAGAAAGGGTTTTTGTTGTTGTTGTTGTTTTTTTGTGGCACATTAGAGGGAGAGAGAGATAGAGACAGAGAGAGAGAGACAGATAGACAGACACAGAGAGAGAGAGAGAAAGAGAGACAGACAGACAGATTTAGATTGTTCATTTTGATTGGGCTATTGTGCCCCAACACCTACGATTTGTATTCTACATATTATCTTATTATTGCATCTTCTATGCTGGCTGTTGATGTTATCTGTGTCGTGAGGAAAAAGAAAGCTTTTTTCTTCCTACAGAGAGAAATTCTTTGATAATTAACCCTTTAAGACCTGAGTTATTTTTGTGTTTGTACAGACTTTTTTCATAGACCATAATTACAGACTGTAGGTAATAGACAATGCAGTGTGCGTTGGTGTGTCATTTTAGGCTAGACCTAGCGATGTAGTGTGGGTTAAGATTTGTCGGTGCACTTTAAGATGTACAATTTATAATGACAAAAAATTAATGTACTGAATGATTGATTTATGACTGAACTTTATGTGTGCTTTACTATTGATACGCACAGTGGTCAAGCAATACCAGATGTTTCACACACGTTAGAATTCGTGATTTTTGTGAAAATAGACTCCAAATTTCACTTCTCTTATTCACAGAGGCTTCTTGTGGACAAAGACACAACGGGTGAATTGTACGCAAAAACATAAGAATTGTCAGTATTGTTTTGAAAGCAGAGTTTATTTTCAGAAATGTGTCAGACATGGAGCAGAAAGGCTTTTTGTTGCTCATTTGCTGCAGTTATAATGAGAGCTGTCTTAATGCATGGGCACATTGGGCAGTTGACCAGGGCCCCCAAGGACTTAAGAGGCCCCATGCATTCAAATTTACATTGGTTTTTGAAACAGGGAAGAAAATTCTATTTCTTTGCCCTAGTTATAACAAATATGTAAGAGTGAATATACTATGGGAAAACATGTTGAGATATTACAAGAACAATGAAATAATCACAGTATGATAAGAGGAAAATTCTTTGTCCGTATCTTTTCTTTGCCCATGAAACAAGTTTTCATTAAGGTTATAAAATACTATGCTCGGTGGATTAGTGGGTGGGTGGATGGGTAAATGGATGAATGGGTCAATGGATGGATGGAATGCTGAATGGATGGATGAACAAATACATATAATATAAAGATATAATATGTGTCTCTTTAAATCATTTTTTCTTCACAGTTTGCTGGTAACCGATCTTACTCCACATGTCGATTATCTTCATTTTTCGTTTCTTAACCCTTTCTTGCCTAAAGATGGGAAAAAATTAAAGTCCAATGCTTCCCCATTTTTCATTCCGGGATGCCTAAGCAAAGGGAACTAACTCCAATTTCCTGATGACATACTGTTTAAGAAATATTTGTACACGTAATTATTATCCAGTGTTGATGAAAATGGTACCACTCCCTCCAGCTCCCCCCTTATTCCCCCCCCCCCCCCCCCCACAAAAATAAGACCAAAACAAAACGACCAGCGCTACACTGTGGCGGCAATGTGGCTGCTCCAGTTGTAACTGGGTGCAATGACACAAAGGCAAACTTCCCAAATGGGATTAAAGTAGTATACAAATATAAATACAAATAGATATATGAAGGCCCTTTCAGGAAATGTTATATGTACATGTATGTCTATGAGTGAATTGAAATTTATTGCAATAAAATAAAGTTGAAACTCAAACTGTACCATTCTGTTCAGTTTTTCAGCACGTATTTTCCCATAATGTCATGGTTTTGAGTCCTCGTGATATTTGCTATAACAGCTATTACCTTGTATATGAATGTTATAAAGGGAGCAACCAGTGCATTTGATGAGGAAAGATCAACAACACTGTTTGCACCTCCGATATTCTGTGATTTCAAAACTTCATTGAAAACATAGTTCACAAGCTAGATGCATCCATTTTTATTTTTAATTGAAGAGCGGACATCTTGTTTCCAACGTGACTATAGCTCTAAATCAGGCTGCCAATAGAATCAGGTTGCTAAAAGACTTTATAAACAGCACACTGATAGATGTATTTGGGTGCATTAGGCTTATACCAGCATGGTCAGATGCAGTCGCATTAGACAGATGCAAATGTATCGCATTGGGGCGCATTAGGTGAGAATGGGTTAATTTTCTATTTGTCTAAAATCAGCAAGGCTATTCCAATTCATAATACAGGTTGCAGTAATTTACAGTTATATATACAGAACACTTAATTAATAGAATATTATTAATGTCTGCAGCATTCAATACAGTGCAACACTATGACAGCCATATTGTTACAATTTTAAGTATGTACGAAAAACATGTAAGCGGCAAACAAGACATTCAAATTTCAATGTTTGATTCTACATAAAAAAGTTACTTTTCATAATGAAGAAATGGCCACAGAATGAACATAATTATACTTGAAACATACATCAATAACAGACACATAAAAATATTATGAATGAGGAAAGTACTACAGTCGAGCATGGAAAACTTGAATTCTTTGGGGTGGCTTCATCTAGTTCAGGTTTGCCAAATTTCGAGGAATACATAAAGCACTAATCAAGAGGTATTATTATTGTATATTCAAGGAGAATAATACCACCACCACCACCACCACCCCTTTCCCATGGTCGGTTGAAAGAGAAGCAAGTATTAATCTGATGCGCGTGGCAACAGCGGCATAATGACCTTGAGCCCGAATTTTTTTTTTTCTTCTGGAAGTGCTCCAGTAAGGACTGTTTCCAAGTCGGGCCCAACAGCGATAAAATAAAGGGAGAACACAATTTACCATTTTTCTCTGCTCGGCTTTACTCCCGTTCGAACGGCAGCGCTTCCTTTTTTTTTCTATTGGAGCATGAGCTACAAAGAATATTGAGAAATAAATTTGGGACCTAGATCTTTCTTCATGGGATCCGTGATTTCCACTTAGGTATGTTGGAGTTCCGCGTGCTTGACTGTATTTGGAATTTACTAAGAGCTCAACTATTGACTATGATTTATGAAAACACAGACATTCTTTGTGTCTTAACACACTGTAACTCAGAAGCCCAGTGATGTAAAAGATTAACACTAATATAAACAGAAACAGAAGCAGACGGTCCAAGGCTTTTGCCACTGCTTGCAACTCGTGACCTCATTTCCTGCGTGAGATTTCCATTGGATGAAGAAGTGCTGATGTCATCACCTCGGGTTCCTGGATGTTCTCCTTAATGTGATCGCCGTCGCTGTCTTTGAGGGAGACTTGGTCAGGGTCAGACCATGTATCTGCCTCTGGTGCTGAATGGGGAGTGGATGGGTGTGTCAGAAGTTGCTGTAATATCTCCGATCCTGCTCAGACCCGACAATACATCCCATGGGAGCCAAAACACAGCTGAAAAGTACAAGGAAAATATTTGCTTGAAACCTGATGAAGAGAAGCTCTCTACTTCTGACTGTCCCTTGACAGCCCTTTCAAGAGTTGAACAAAAAGCCCTACTTAGAACTGCAGAAGAATAAGGTAAAGTCAAAATGCGGCCAGAAGAAAAAGTTATACAAAGCAAAACCTCACATAAGAACTAACACAGAAATGATACCATAAAACACAAAGAAAAAGGAAAGACAAATCAAGCTTTCATCTACTGACCTTCAGGAAAATAAATGCAAAAGGATAGAAAATTAAACAAATGAATAAATCATAGAATGTTTCACAAATGCGGATAATTATCCTCTGCAAATTCCAGACATGGAATCTTAGAACACAGCCCATAAGCCAATGTCAAGAATAAAGCAGCATGAAAAACAAGGAGTTAATCAAGATAAAGAAACAAAAGAACAAAAACCAAAAACAAAGAAGGCTGTTGTTCGGGGTGCGTGGTTTTTGTCCATTTTTGGTCATTGCTGAACAGTGAAAACAACTCAGTATTTTCTCTATCTGGTTTTGTACTTGGAATATGGGCCCCTTACATTAACAACATTCCACAAGGAAAGCAAAGTGCAGATGCCCAGGGTAATGAAACTCCTAAAAGAATGATCTCCATATGTTGCAATATTAGTTCTTGTTTCTTTCTCCAATTCTGAAAAACTGGAGATCTGGTAGGAAGAAGATATAACAAATGCACACTTTGACACGTTTTTCAAATGTGTTGTGGCACTCATCAAGCTGTTTCACAGTTCCGATTTATTCTAACACCTTATCATACTACTTAAGCCACAAAGGTTTAACGTCAAGTTTCTCAGATGTGTAAAAAGAAGAGCTGGAGCAAAAGAGAACTAAGTTCGCGATGTGAGGGAGTCTCTCACGCTGAATGTTTAAAGCATTCTATGAATGATGATTTTTGGTCACACTGGAGTTTACAGCTTCAACACTGTATTTTCAAATGATTGAACTCGAATTTCGAAACATTTGTTGATTGTTGTCAAGTCAGGCATTTATGATGTCGCTTGTCATCCCCTCTTAATGGCTGTGATTTTGATTTACTCAAATACTCATCAATCCATATTACAAAATTGGTCTGACTATTAACTGGCAAATGAAATAATATATCCTAATATTTCATGGGTATGTTACTGAATACAAAGTGCAGCTAACATAGTAGAGATCATGGGTATTCCAGTTTAACCTTTAAATAAGTCAAAGCCTTCATATTTACAGCTGGCTTTGGTAATTCAGTCAGATTTCCCACACATTTTCATGCATCAGTCATCTTTGTCATAACAGTGATCACACCACACTAATGCGCTGTTTTTTAGAAATATTTATTACAGCCTGGATAGGATTAGGTTTTGGTAACACTGCATAGGAAATAGCCTATCACGGACCCAGCCAGAAGCCCTATGTCAATCTGACATAGATTTGAATAAGATTTCGTCAGGATTGGTAGGATTTCCAAAAGGGCTGAATCCCTACATCAAACTGATGTTGGCACAATGTCAGCACAATGTCGCTACCAGCAGATCTGCAAAGGAATTATGTTATTTCTATGTGCAAACCTGATGTCAGTCCCACAAGTCAGATTATCGTAGGGCTGCTGGCTGGGGATTAATTTCAATAAAGAGCATGCTATCCAGCCAGATATATTGTCACCTTTCCCTAAAACTGTAGTCATTGGTTTTGGCTACTTTTCAGGAGAAGCAAAAAAACTTTTATTTCAGCACAGCTGGTCTTGTGACAATGACTTTTTGATGGTTTGCTATTTGATTATGTTTTTTGGCTTAGGAGTCTAGAAGCAGGATCATTCGATGTGGCTTTGAATGTAGTTGAACCTACAGTGGAACATACTTAAACCAAAAACGAATACAACGAATACATGGCTGAACCAAAATTAAAATTAATAACCTTTTTTTTTCTCTTTTACTCTTTGTTAATGGGTTAGCGATAAACCAAAGTCAACATTCGTGTGAACACGGCTGAACCAAAAACAATGAACTTGATTTTAGTGAAAGCCAGCAACCTATTCTTAATCAAGCACGCTTAGTACCAACAAGCCGTTCTCTCATTGTCAGGCCTGAGGCCACCAGCAGGTGTCGAAGACAGAGAGAGGTAGGTGACGGGGAAATTGCGTCAGAGAAGCGAGTGCGCATTGTCTGTGGAATCTAAATTATTTCTGTGTAGCAAACGGCGAGCGGTGTGCTGACAAGGCAAGGCGAGCATATGAAAACATGTCATCGAAGCATCATGATGCGCGCTGTCTGATGCGGCGTGATGTTATGGCACCGTGTACCCAAATTACCCACGTGGTTAGTTACATTGCCATGCGCCCAGAATTGACTCATTATTTTATCACTGAAATTTGACCTTTCGGAGTTTGTTCCCCTCTTCTGACAACTTCCACCATACCCAGTTTGGATAAACCAAAGTATGTTTAAACCAGAGCAGAATGTCCGGTCCCTAAAATTTTGGTTTAAGCGTGTTCCACTGTATATATATATATATATCGAACTTTGTATTACTACAGTCTTAGGGAATGATGATGATATGTATGGGATTAGAACAGTCAACCAGGCCAGATAAACCATTTCCTCAATAAGTTTACTTACTGTTTTCAACCAGGAGGGCATTTGCCTGAGAGGAGACACATTTGCCCTAGAGCATACAATGATGGAGGTCAAAATTGAAGCAGCACATAGAACACCACTGGAGAGACAGAGATAATTGTACTGCTATACAATATGCATGGGTGAAGATACACTGCAACGACATAAAAATTGCTAAGGAGATCAAGTGATGAATTTCAGTAATGGCAAATTTATCCTCCATTGACAAAATAAAGTACTTGACTTTGACATGCTGCAGTGTCTACACATTAATTCTTACCTTCCAGACAGAAGTTTCTTGATCACTTTGACATTTTGAGTGAAAATATGTCTATAAAATTAGTGGAGCCCTGTTTGCTCTAAATTTCAGGTTTATAAGATATTTATTTCTAAAATCTTTCTGTCAATCAATTTTATTAGTCAAACGATATTAAGAAACAAAGTTTTACAAAATTCCATCCAATCAGAATGCAAAATACGAGGCTTGACACACACTTACACAAAAAGAAAGGATCTAAGAAGGCAAACAAAATTTATAATCATTTGGACTATGCCACAAAACTTTTTTTTTTGTTTTTATATATACCAAGGGAAATAATCATAAAATCATGTAAAAACCTATTAGTGAGCATTCAGTATGGTGTTTTGTTAGTTGTCATTTTTGAGACCACATGCAAATCTATAGTCCTCTGCTTCTTACCCAAACTTCAGACTACTTTATGAAAAGATTAGGTGTAAAGATAATCTGTATTTGATTTGGCACTTTATATGGTCTGACAATAACATCAGAGATGGTAATTTAAGTAAGAAAAAAATGAATAAAATTTATGGGAACAATTAAAAAAAAATTAAGCAGCATAAATCAAAGCATGACATGCCACTAATTAGCATATCAATATGCTCTTGTTTCAAATTGATAATTGCAAAGATTTCATGTTCTGCTTGGAAGCGAGAAAGATAAAATTAATGGTTTAGCATGAATATGTGCACGAGGCCCACTAACCTCAACGGAAGTCGCACTGGACCAAACGGAGAAATTGTGATGAACCATAAATATCCAATTTTTTAATGATTTTTATATTTTGGTCGCTACTTGAAGTTCAGCTATTTTTCTACATTATGTGAAAGTATTATGTCTCAAATCAGCCTCTAAACATGATAAATATTGCCTTTAATTTTGAATTTGACAGCGAATATCACTGCAGTAATGGAGTTCATTGAACTCCCGATAACTTAAAAATAAATAAATATATTGTCACAAAATTTTCACATGGCAGGTATCATTTATTTTTGGCATAGACATGCAAAATTTCAAAGCCATAGGTTAATTACAAGTACATAATACTAGGGAGATAGTAAGGCCATCCATCTCACCGAGAGTGAAAATCGATGCTCCATCTTTAATGGCGATTTTCTCAGAAGTTGCTTCTGTTTTTGACCAGGGAGTAGGTGTCTTTAAAAAGCCATAACTTTGCGATAAAAAGGAGCATTGCAATACTTGTTTACACCAAATTAAAGATGAGATTTCATACTTCACTGTGATATTCACAACTCAAAACTGAAAAATATGCGACTTCTGTTGAGGTTAATGAGGCTTGCTCACATATCAGCTTATTTCATATTTTAGCTATTCCTTCAGGATTTCTCAGTCACATCTTCGACCAACGTCCGTGCCACACCATTGGCAGTTTTATCATATCTGATTGTACAATAAAAATTTCTCACCAACATTGATTTGACTTTGGTAATTCCAAGGCAGAAGATCTGGTGTTGTTTGTAGTGATATGCCTAAAGCAGTCAAGAGAATTCCACCTGGAGAACAGAGGGATACATGGATAAATGTATGAATAGATGGATGGACGGATGGGAGGATGGATGGCAGAAGGACAAACAGTTGGACAAATGAATGGAAGGGTGGATGGATGGATGGATGGATGGATGATGAATGGATAGGTGGGTGGATGTGTGGATGGATGGATGCAACGGGTGGATGGATGGATTAATGAAGGAACGGGTGGATGACATCTGTTAATAATTTCACTTTCAGAGACATAATTACATGTGTTAGCTTTTGTATCCTTTTTACTTAAAACTGAGCCACTATCCTAGTGTCAATTTTGAAGTTGAATCTGCTGGCATCATCAGGACAACTGGCAAGAGACAGGCATTAATTAGTGCCGGTGTGGTATCCCAGATTATCCCCCTCAAAATCTATCCCCCCTGATATTTCAGAATATCCCCCGGATACTCTAGGATATCCTAGAATAACCCCCAGATATTCTGGTTTATCCCCCCGGATATTCTAGAATATCCTCCTCTATAACAGTTTATCCCCCGGGGTTAAAATAGGATGGGGGATACTTGCAAATGGGTACTAGGCATCCTATTTTATCCCCCCGTTACAAATTATCCCCCACCTTTTTTTTTTTTTGTCTTTGGGTAGCCTTTTCCCCCCTTTTCTTCGTGTGCGTTTCTGGTTATTATACAATCTTTCTCTGCCACACGCACAAAAATACACATTTACAAAGTGTGACTTAACATGCGTTTTAAGCCGACCCTTAGAATTGGACTAGGGGCATAAATCTTTCTCCTCCAGTCCATCAACCATACTTTTTTCTGGAGCTTTTAGTAGTAGTAGTAATTAAAGAGATTAAATTTCAGGGGTGGTCTGTGTATGGAGCAGTGGGAGTAAAGTACATTGTACTCAGTATCAACAGACAACCAGGGCACCCATTCTTTATTATGAGGAGAAAAAGGAAAGGACAATGCACCAGCGTGCTAAATTTGACAATACCGAATCGAAGCTGGCACAAAATGAAGACGAGATATAATCTTAAGCGGCCACTTGTGATCTTAAAGTTCTCATCTTATAGTAGGCTATGCTTCGACGGAAATGTGTATCCTGTGATAAAGCACCTTAGTTGTAATTTCCAAGTTTTTGAGGGACTAAGCTCCTTGGAGGTCATATAAACTCTTTGGTAGCAAGTTGTTGACTTCACGGGACAAGAGAAATGTTAAAGAACAAATTATTGCACGTCAAGCATAGTGCCACAGCAGTAACGAATCTAGTGCTGATGAGGGATTTACAAACTTTGATAGAATTTCCCCCTTCGAAGCAACATTGTGGAGGATGTTACTGAAGATTACACCACCAGCTTCAGGAAAGTCTATCACTGTCGTCAGTTCTGAGAGCTGCCATTTGGAGAAGCCAGCCGACTTGTCCCCTCTCCATTGCATTTAGTCACACATCCATCTCAGAAATATTCTCAACAGCTGCAAGGACTGGCTGCCCAAGTTCGAAGACGTAATTGGCTCAGCGTCCCCAGTCTTCTTTGTTATCAATTCTCTAATGTATGTTGCAAGTAGTCTGTCACCAAAGCCCAGCAAATGGCAGCACCAACAGGAAGAGTCTGTTTCTAGTTTACATGAGAGATAGTCATCAAAACCTACAGACTGTCCTGTTTTCGGGTCTCATGGACAAAACTTCCTAATCAGGGGCGCGATGCTAAGAATGGATTCAATCAACCTTCAAAGACAATGCAGATTCGAGACATTCGAGGAAAAGAATCCAGATTCTTGGACCATTTGGGGATACACATATAAGTCGAGGTGAAGATTTGTTAAGTGACAAGCAGCCCATCCCATTCCAGTGTACCCAGATAGATCTAGTCCCAAATTTTTTTGCCTTCCAGATCCAACACTTTTTACAGACTTAGCGTGCTCTGAGTAAGAGATCCTTTAAAAAAGTTATTATGGATTACAGGGAATTGCATCCTGGTTTTAATCCTTAAAAATTCTCCATCTTTCAGCCTCATCTGAGACTACCTTTCCTTTCTACGGGTCACGGGACTCACATCACCTTTTTTCCCTCCTTGGAAGTCTATCGTTCCATTATGTAATGATAGAATAAAACTCTTGTGCGTCCTCCTTCTCCCTTTCACCCCCGCCTCATTTCCTGGAAGTACTTCTGTCAATGCAGCAGGACACAATCAGCAAATGTGAAAGGGGGTGCTGGATTAATATAGCTTTAGTCCACGCCGCAACAATTGTTTTTCCCTACTATGTTCAATGCACATAATGCATTTTGTCAGCCTTCACTCATGTGATAGGCAGTGTGAATTACTGACCTTGAAGGTCTGCAACCCCGCCAGTGATGTCAGTAAAACTTTAGAACAGTGATTCTCAACATGGGCGATATCAGCCCCCTGGTGACGTGATTCTCATTTCCAGGGGGAAGGGGGGGGGGGGGAGGAAACGAAGAAAAGGGCGACAAGTGGGAGAAAAAGAGGAATGGGGGCGAAATGGAAGTAGGGGAACCAGAATGAAGAGCAATTTGGGGGCAAATACATAACAGTCATTGGCTTCTTCTACATCATGCTTAGATGGGTTTGATGAACAGAAAAGAGTTGTTTTTTTTTGTTTAGTGCATTTGACAAAGAATGGTTTCTGCTTTATATTGTATCATCAACATGTTTGTTGTCTTTTTTCCCCGGGAAATAGGGGAAAAAGTGGGCGATGAAAGAAAATTTGGAGTCTGTGGGGCAATTGCCTGAAAAGGGTTAAGAACCACTGCTAAAGAAGGTGAAATCGAGCTGGGGGATACTTTAGAATAGAGGGGGATGTTCTAGGATATCCTAGATTATCAGGGGGGTTAAAATAGGATGGGGGATATTCCAGGATGTCACACCGGCCCCATCACAATCATTCCCAACCAGGGTGTCTTGATCTTTGGTCATCTGAAATGTAAACTGTACATTGACACTAATTTCATGGTATGACAGTTGAGGGGGGGGGGGGGAGGGGGGGGGGAGACTCACCCCCCCCCAACCCCCCCCAAAATGGCCTAAGATAAAGACATCTCTCCTGCAGACCAAGTTTTACTTGGATTTAAGTGGACAGTTTTCAACAGGGGTGCATTTGTGTTATCCGAATTCAAGAAGTGGAAAACCATACCTCTTATATTTCTGTAGATGATGATGGCTCAAAGGTGATATGACTTCACAGGTTTGCTCCATCATTGGGAATTGTGCAACATCAGGGATGCACGATGCACAGACAGAAATGGACATTTCCCAGATGACATTTCCAGGAGGTAGCAAGACAGCTGACAATCCTGGCTGTAAATGGTTGATGGTTGTGTACCTGCAGGATAATGAAAATCATTAGCTTAGCTGTGCACACTGTTCTGACATATCAATCTAAATTTAATACACTTCATTTACACAACAGATATAAACCGACAAGCATTTCAAGGAGGCAAATAAAATATATTATGAGCACTTGGACCATGCCACCAAATTTAGTTTTTTTTTGATATGCCAAGGGAAACAATCATAAAATCTAGTAATGCCTATATGAATAAGCAGTCACAGTGAGTATTGTATTTTGATACTTATCATTTTTAGGATCACATATAATTCCATAGTTCACTGTTTCTTGACTCAGAATTTAGATTATGTTATGAAAAAGATGTAAAGTTAAGTCAACATGATGTACCAAATCTTGTCTCTGTATCAGCAGTTTATATGGACAAATAACAACATAAGAGGTGGATCTGAATAAAGTAAAAACAATAAAATTTATGGAAACAACAGTAAATATTTCAAAAATTCACAAATAAAATAAAAATCAAATCAAATCATAACCTGCCATTAATTAGTATGAATGAAGAGCCATTTTAGGTAGATCTATTAAATGACTTCAAAGTTCTAGCAGTTAAAATATTTTTAAAATTCAGAGGAACATGATTAAAATATCAAGTCTGGTGAAACCAAAACTGTCATGATGACTTCATACCGCAGCTAATATTATCTACTAATCTTAATACCACTGCTATTGTAATACCAGACTTGCATTACCACACTATTACTTATATCAACCAATACTTACTGTAACAGGGATTCAATCTTCGATTTCCAAACGGCATCATTAGGAACAACAAAAATTGTGACCCCGCCACATTCAGATGCATTCCATCCCAGTCTCGCATCATGTCAGGACTAGAGTGAAAATGACTTCAAATTGGTTAGAGGTAAAAGCAGCATAATTATTCTCTTCAAAAAGTCTTTTGAGATAATCCTAGTTTGGGTAGTCCGATCTGCAAAAACTGCAGTCATATTATATTTTAGTTAGTCTATCTGTCCACTGGTTGATCAGTAGGACAGACAAGTAGTTTAATATTATACACACATGTAGATATACAAACGACTGTTCATTTTGTCAGTTCTTCAGTATGTGTGCCTCAAATTTCACATTTAAAAGACTGATCTGGTGGTCTATGGAAATATACTAAAAACATGACAATACTCAAGGAAAGGGAGCTTTAATTTGTGTCAGTGTCATGGAAAAAGATATGGTGAAATATTAACAAGAAATTATTACTAACTATTTTCATGCCCATGGAAATGATGATGTCATCAGTCTCCACCTGAGGACAAGACAGATGCACTCTTGTTGACATTGTTGGGTTCTTGATAACACTGTTGGCTCCACTGTCAACACTGGTAAATGCAGTTAATACTGCCAGGCGCATATTTAGAACAGATCAGTGTTTGTTCACACTACTGTATTCCAAATGATATTATGAATGGATGGATGGATGGACAAAGTGAAGGACATATGGATGAACAGGACAAAATGAAGGACATGTGGGTGGATGGACAAAGTGAAGGAGATATAGGTGGCTGTCGGAAATGAAGGACGAACATGTGGACGGATGGATGGATGGATGGATGGATGGATGAATAGACGGATGGGTGGACAGACAGGTGGATGGATAATTGTATGGATGGACTGATGGATAATTGTATGGATGGACCGATGGACAAGTTGATAAAGAACATGAAACTTTTAAAATAATCGCAAAAAAACATCTCTTTTTTATTTTTAGCAGACAGATTACAGAAAAAAATCTATGCGGAGTGGAAGCTACATGTTGCTACATGTAGCTCTGCAAACACATCCACCAACTCATTCCAATTGGCTGCTGGCCTCAGGTGTCTGACAGAGTGGTGGTCATCCAGGGTGTGAAAGAACAGGTAACTCTCACAATCAAACTCAACTTGCGTGTTAAAGATACCTCTGAGATTAAAAATTGAGAAGAGCAGGCCAAACAAGACTGCTGCCCAGGAAAAATTCTAAATACGGCAACAAAAAATGAACTAATCCCTACCACAAGAATACACAGAAATGAAAACAAGAAAAGTGAGATGTGAATGCCAAGAGCAGTGATCCCCCTAAAATAAAGCCCTAAAATACTCCCTTTTTAACCCATTTCCGCTATCCATCCCCAACCCCCTACCCCATTCAGCGCCATAGGCATACCGCCATTGTTATTTCAGAACGCTGTATTCCATACCGCCCTATAAAGAATGTATCTCTAGTAATTGTCCAGTTTTATGGATGGCAAAAGAAAAAATGCACCACTCCAGTTACGTTGATTAAGTGGATAAAAAATACATAAAATTATGGTAGATTACGGTGTACCACTGGGAAAGGTGGAGAAGAACATTATTTAAACAATCCTGTGGATCCTTTCTGAATCTCTCCCTCCACATGAATTCATCCAAATGGCCAGAAAGCATAGTGTTGTGCACACCAGCCACAAGTTTATGTTTGAACTGGCGAATCTATATCATACCTGTATGTGTTTCGCCTATGGCTAGTTGTATATTTGCTAGTAGCTTCTAATCAGTAGGTCGCCATCTTTGTTCTCTCCCCCTGTCTGTAATAACAGTCAACCGTAGTTGTTTCCCCCTTTTGATAGTAGGTCTGTTCCAGTAGTCGGTGATGTAGGTCTGTTCCAGTAATCGGTTATATCATTCTCCTCCCTTGTTTGAATTGGCTGCCTCCTCCGTATCACAACCTATTTACAATGTTCTGTTCTTCACTATTAGGCCTAGTTCGCCGCTGTCCTAACCTCCCCAACCCTTTTCTCAGTTTCCTATTTCTCTATTGTTTGTCACACTCTTCCCAACATAATATTACAGTTCTTCACGAATCACTGTTCTTGGACGTAAATAATAATTGTTCTTGTGCTATCCACTACTTGTGGTAGAAGCAATTAAAAGTTCTCCTTGAACCATTTCTTCTTGAACGTAAATAATAAGTGTTCTTGTGCTATCCACTACTTGCGGGCGCAACCATATTTACAGTTAATCTATTTACAGGTGTCCTTCCCGGTTTACAAGTTGAGCTTATCCACCGGTCTTCTGACCCTAGTGGATCTCCTCGGAGTGAGAATACTTGCTTCTGTTGTTGGGATAGCTGTTTCTCTCTCAGTCGCAGTCTCCTCCACAACCTGGATAGGGTCTGTCTCTGATTCGCTATTCTTTGCTTCCCCTTGTCCCAATTCAGCTGGTTGTTTTTCTTCTTCCTTCGTTTCTTGGAGGATGATTCCGTCCTTATCCCAGTCTGGAGAAGCCTCTCGTGGTGCTGTCTCTTCTCTCACTGTTTTCTCGACAATCATGTTCACCAGCTTAAAATGACTGGCATCCCTATATATTTCTTTGTTATCGTAAAGTCTGCGAGCCCTCACACTGGAACCATTGATGTCGACGATAACATAGAATGATGTCTCGTATGCCGTTGACAGTTTGTTCTGCTTTGGTTGTTTGACCAAGACATAATCCCCGATGATAAAATGTCTTTCCATAGAGCCTCTGTCAGCATATTTTTTCATTCTAATCTTGTATTCTTCATCTCTTTCTTCAATCATGTCGCAGCTGTCACGTGCTTTGACAATGTCTTCGGCTATCTTGTTTTCATGGTCCATCTTTGTTCTGACCTCTCTGTTCATAAGGGCTTTGTATGGACTGATTTTTGTCGCTGGGTGAGGTGTAGATCGATAGCCAATCAACATCTTTTGTATAGCAATGTCCGAGTCCTCTCCCGTTAGTTTTGCTATCTGCTCTGTTTTGTTTAAAAGCCGCATAAAACTTTCCGCTTCCCCGTTTGCCCGTGGGTGTGCCGGGGTCACTCTGTGGTGTTCAGTCCCGAACTCCCTTGTGAACTCTTTGAATTCGATTGATTGGAAAGGTGGTCCATTGTCTGATTCTATGTTTTTAGGAGTTCCATGGGTGGCCATTACTTTGATGAGCTTCTTAATTGTTGGTTTTGCTGCTGTTGAATATACTCGTTCAACTTCTACGTATCTGGTCCTCTTGTCAACCACCACTAGATTGTAGTGTCCGTCTGCATATGGTCCCCCAAAATCTAGAGATAGCGTGCTCCATGGCTCTTTTGGTACTGTCATGATTTTAACTGGTTCCGGTTTAGATTGTTTTGTAGTGACCTGACATTCGAAGCATTCCCCAGTAATTGTTTCAATCAGTTGGTTCATGTTGGGGAACCAGTACCTTTCCCTCGTCATGCTTTTCAGTTTGCTCATACCCAAGTGACCCTGGCTGTGTGCTGCCATAATTACTTTTCTCTGTAGCGATCTTGGGATTACTATCTGTGACAATCTGAACACTAAGCTATCTGCCACGTATAGCTCCTGCTGTATGGAGATAAAAGGTTGAATGTCTGGATCTGTTCTGTGCTTTTCCCAGTCAGCTTTCATGATCCTCTCCTTCACTTTTTTGAGTTGGCTATCTTTCAAAGTCTCCTCACTGATTCTGTCCATCACCACAGCACTGGAGTTTATGATAGCCTTTATGGTTGCTTCCGCATCATACTCACATTCTTGATCCCTCTCTGTTTCGTGCAGCGGGTGTCTGGATAGATAGTCAAGTGGGTCCAATTCATTTTTTCCTGGCTCGTAGACCATCTCATATTCTACGTCTTGCAGGCTCATCACCCACCTTTCCATCCGTGGTGGCAACTTGGCTGTTGCTTTGCCAAAGATTGATATCAGGGGCTTGTGTGATGTGATGATTTTGAACTTAGGGGCTCCCAATAGATAAATCCTCAACCTGTTTTTAGCCCATGCTACTGCCAAAGCGTCTTTTACCGTCTGGCTGTATCTTTTCTCTGTGTCAGTCATGGTTCGACTAATGAAGTGCACCGGTCTCACACCTTCTCGTGTCTCCTGAAAGAGTCCTGCTGATAATCCCTCATGGAAACTGGCTTCACAGCGTAGAATTATTGGCCTCTTAGGGTCGAAGAAAGCGATTATACTGTTGCTTGTGATGCTTTGCTTCAGTTTCTGAAATGCTTCATCTTCCTTTTCCTCCCATCTGAATGTGACGTCTTTCCGAGTCAAATCATGGAGGGGTGCTGCTAAGTCTGAGTATTGAGGGATGAATTTCGATACGTATCCTGTCATCCCTAGGAAACTTCTGACTGCTTCTTTTGATTCTGATGCTGGGCATTCGTGAATGGCTCTTACTTTGTCTTCTGTGGGTTTTATCCCGCTTTTTGTGAAGTTGAATCCAAAAAATTCGATCTCGTTGCGTCCAAATTCGCACTTGTCCTTGTTGAAAGTGACCCCATGTTGCTCTGCCCTCTGCAGTACCTTCTCTAGTGTCTCGTGCTTTTCTTCCGTACTCCCTCCAATAAGGATGTCATCTCGCTGGGTCATACAATATGGGATATCCCCGAAGATCTTGAATACCGCCTCATCGAAGATGTCTTGTGATGCTTTTGCCCCGAAGACAAGTCTTTTTGGCCTGACGTTTCCCCATGGCGTACTAAATGTTGTTATCGCCCTTGATTCCTCGTCCATTTCCAACTGGTTGTACCCCTGATTCATGTCAAGTTTTGAGAAAATGACACAGCCATGGAACCTGTGGGTGAAGTCCTCCACTATTGGTGCCGGTGTGATCTTCAATCTTTCCATGTACTGGTTGGGAATCCGCAAGTCCACGCTCGCTCTAATCATCTGGGGCTCGATACTGTCTCTGTCTGTTGCTTTGAATCTGGGTTTCAACTGTACCACTAGAGGTGAGCACCATGTGATGGGTTCGTTGTCTGGTACTTTTTCCACAAGGTCATCTTGCAAACTCTTATCTAGCCACTCCTTTAGGGGCTTCTGGAGGTAGTACGGCACATTACGGGGTTTCTGTGCAACGGGTGTGGTGTACGGCTTCATGCATAGCTTTGCCTGGGTTCCCTTAATTTTGCCAACTCCTTGAAAGATCTTCTTGTATCTCTCTGTTATGGACGTATCTGTATGTGCTACCTTGATCCTCTTTTCATTCTGTTCTTTAAGCGAGCCATCTGCTCTCAACTCAAGCATCCCTAGTTGTTCGAGGGTCGTCTTGCTTAAAAGTGGTGGGGACCGTGTTCTCTCGGCGATCACGATGAATGTAGCCTCTGTACCACGCGTCTTGTTTCTGACAGTAGCCGTGAACTTCCCCTTTACTGGTAGGGAACTGGACAACGTCTTCAGCTTAATTGTGGTTTTCTGTAGTTGTAGATTCGACTTCGATCTGTTCTGAAGTGCCCTGAACTGATATTTGTCCATTATGTTTACTTCCGCACCCGTATCAGGTTCACACTGTGCCTCAACGTCCATAATTTGCACCCCCAAAGTCTTGCTTGTCGACGTCTTCTTGATGGCCTTCTCTGCCAATGCCCTCTTAACGTGCTTGACTGCGAAGAATTCATCATCTTCTTCTTCACTTTCTTCTAGTGGTTCCTCTCCATCTTCATACTGTTCTGCCTTCTTGACTGCTGACGACTTGCAAACGACAGCAAAATGGTTGAGTTTGTGACACTTGTTGCACTTTTTTCCATAGGCTGGGCATTCTTGACCAGGTCTGTGGTACCCCTGACGTCCACAATAGTTGCATGCCTGTCCCCTTTCACTTTTGGTAGGCTCTAATGTAGGTCTAGACTTATAGCTCTGTTTTGACCCCAACCTAGATCCAAATCTCGATTCTCTAGATTTGGTATCTGTGAATGCTATGGGTTTCTGGGCTTTTTCCACTCTGGCTATCATGGGTCTATCCATGTCATTTAACTGAAGTGTAGTCTCCTCATCTTGGGCTGCTTCTGCTAGAAACTGTGTGAGAGTCATTTTCTTAATGATTGCTTTTTTTATCAGGCGCTTATTTGATATCGACTGAATCAAGTGCTCCAAGATTCTCTCATCTTCTGTGTCTCCAAATAAGCATTCTTTTGCCTTTTCTCTCAACCGTGCAGAGAATGAGTTTATAGATTCCCCAGGTTTTTAGGTTATCTTCAGGAATTGAAACCGGGCGTGATGTTTATTTTGCTTCGGCTTGAAATGATTGTTCAATTTCTCTTTGATTCTCGTGTAGCCGTCATCCTGTGTCTCATCCAGTGTTGGAAGGCTTTTCGATAGTCTAACTATCTCTGGTCCTCCATAGATAAGGATCGCATCCTCCTTGTCGTCCCCTTCTATTTTAAAATATCTGAACTGTCTTTCTAAACCCTCTATCCAATCGTCCCATGCCCTCGCTGTGTGCAGTGGGTTTTCTGGCGTAACGAATGGTTGCTGTCTAAGGTGCTTGTTGCTAGTGGCCTCTGCCATGTCTGCTATCGAAAATCTGGATCTATCTTGATCAGGTCTAGCAAAGCTCTAGATACAAGCTTATGACTTAAGGGTTAGACTCTGGATTTAGGCTACACAAAGTTTTCACTCTCACAGGGCTAGATCTAAGCCGATTGTTGACACATCCTCTAGCTTCCTGTCTAAAACTCTAGATGTCTATCACGAACAACAATAGATCTGGTCTGGTTACAATCAAGTCTGTATCTTTAGTCTTTCCGGATCATCTGGCTTCTGGATTCATCTCATGCTTTGTAGGGTTTGTCTTTATCCCATCCTCGTCGCCATTTGGTGAATCTATATCATACCTGTATGTGTTTCGCCTATGGCTAGTTGTATATTTGCTAGTAGCTTCTAATCAGTAGGTCGCCATCTTTGTTCTCTCCCCCTGTCTGTAATAACAGTCAACCGTAGTTGTTTCCCCCTTTTGATAGTAGGTCTGTTCCAGTAGTCGGTGATGTAGGTCTGTTCCAGTAATCGGTTATATCATGAACCATCTCTTACAGTTTTTGCAATAACATTCCACATGATTGGTGCAAACACCCATCACGATATCCACAAAATTCTGGATGTGAAATACCACCAATTGCTGAAAAGGAGGTTGCACTGGAACAATTGCAACATTATTGTATGATGGCAACCCATCAGAATGAATTATGTTGCCAGGGGCAAGTCTCTGGGTAACTAATGCCAATGACAGCAGAGTAGTGGCAGATCTAATCTTTTTCTGTTTCCTCTTTCTCACCAGCTCTTGTCAGTCTCAATGACCTGGCCCGGGGCCCCCAATGTGGTAAGGATTATTGACTAAATGGTGGGAACATTATATCATGAAAGTAGCAGTACCACTGGACAACGGTGGACCATGTCAGATTAGTACAATGGGTCACACTGGTGACAGGTTCTTTAAAATATCAGCGATAACAGCTGTATAATGTTAATGAAAGATAGGAATTCCCCCAAAATGACAATTTCTCACCCTGGTAAAAGTGCAGTTTAGCCCCTTAACTTCTCCTGCGCAGGTCAAGTGTCCGCCTCCCAATTTCATTAAAAAAATCATTTGATATTTTCACACGGTCCATAAAAGGAAAAGTCAAGTGGCTCTAGCCAAATTTCTAGAAAGCTGGGCATTTATTGTAAAAAAAAAAAAAAATCCCTATAGTAGATTAACTTGCTCCTCTGTGATCACCCACCGTGCTCAGCCACTCCTAAAGTAATGTTCCTTTGAGGATTCTTGTGCCCCCTACAGTTTGGAAAATGTACTATTACAGAGGGATTTGGCTTTGCTCTGGGAATAGCGGAACATGGATGCGCAGAAAAATGGGGGCTAAATGCACTTTAGCCCACACCTTTATGGGTTGTATATGACCCCATTCTCTGCTCAACTTAACCACATTTCACCTGGGACATTAAGCGGCTACAGGTAACCTACTGCAGAAAGATGGAGCCGGCACTTGTGGCAAAGTGCTGCCTCGTCGCTTCATCCGCCATCTTCCCCAGGTCTGGGCAGATTTGATACAGTATTCCGCATTGTCAGTGGATTCGATAAGCGGAGAGGCAGAGAGAACTGCATGTTCTACAAATCTGTAAATGAGACAATCATAATTGTTAGACTGGAACATCAACCCACTCAAAACAAAGCTCAAAACCGCGAAGTTTGAAGGAGGAAGCGACAACCGGACATACCCTTATTCTCATTCGGGACCTACTTTACTAGTTCCAGTTCCACACTTAAGTGTAGGCCTAATTTGTGCATACTTTTCCTCCTAATTTCCATTTTTCTGACCACACGTGTTCTTATCCGACCAGTTTCCCTTTGTTCCTACCAAGAATTAAAAATCCGACCTATTTCCCACTTTCCGACTTCCATGGACACCCTGTAAAATATGTCTTTTACAAAGGCAAAATAAAAAACAAAATAAAACAAAACTGAAAAATACGTGAAATTTCAAGTCTTTTATTGGTTTGTAATCTCATCAAGAAACAAAAGATGGAGACAGCCCAGATTTGCGTTTGTGATATATATGTCTCAGTATGGACAAAATCTGACCGAGAAGAGAGAGAAAAAGGGATATGTTAGGAAAATATCTCTAAAGGCAAGGTCAAACTATAATTTGAACAGAGTGAAATACATTGCATGACCAGTTATTCTACATCCCCAGGAAAAATCCACTGTCAGTCGCTATTTTGGCGTAGATTTGTATTATAGTCATAGCATTCAAGTATTGGATTTGAGCGATTATGGTTAGAGTTTCAGTTTTAAGGTCCATCCCCGTCTCAAACGGAAATCTTTCTCAGATTCGAGGGCGTTCCAGTAGGTGTCATGCAATAGGGATATTGCGAGGACAAGACTAATATGATCACCCAAGAGAAAGTGGATGCAAGGTATGAGAAGTCCAAAGTTTGGATTCTGTTCTGGAGTGGGTCCAATCTATCTAATGTCTCCCGGCATTTATAATTAGAATCAGTCTAATTATAGTGGTTGTCCAAGACCAGTCCAAACGTTATCTCTGACAGCCTCATAATATTGAAAAGACATAATGGACCTGCTCCCCATCAACACTCTTAACTCGAGAAAAATGAAAAATGCATTTATACCTTTTTTAAGATTATTTGGGGGAGGGTTAAAATATCCATGTCTTCTCTCCCAAGAGACAGGTTTAAACCATTGTCATTAATCATGTAAGAAAGAAAATCCCCCCCCCCCACCCCCACACACACACACACCTGCCAAAGGAAAAAGGTTAAACAAAGCACAGCCAAACTTCAATAAAAATAGAAACACTCACTTATTTGTGATGTGATTACTGCTCCGGGGAAAAAAAAGTGGCACGGGGACTCCAGCACACATTACCCTACTTAGCTACACTAGGTGTGCCGTTTGAATATGTGGTTGCGAGAGCACTTTTCCCATGACATGGACGATCCTAAGTCTAATACTACAGTACCAGTTGCCCCTTAAGATCTAAGGAAGTAGGTTCTAATCCGTATGTTTTGTCCGGCCTACCCCCGACCAAACTCCACCCCAACTCTCAGTCCCTCAGTAGCGCCTCAAGGGAGGAAATCTCGCCAGACCCTAAGCTTTACAGACTGGTTGGGCATGACCAGCCGTGCGAGTACCTTGGTCGACCGCCGACCTCGACGCTATATGGAAGCAGGAGCCAGTGACCACCCGAGTTTCCCCAAAGTGGCTGTTCTGTACTATAAATAAATTTTGGGTTTTCTTATATGACACACAATCCACACATTGTCTGCCGTTATGGTTTTGGCCTCATTATGCATAAACTCACATATTAAATCCATCCCTTTGTCGACACTGCTAAAAACATCTTGTTTTAATTCAAACGTTTATGCTTATTAATATTTTTTAAGATAAATGTCTCTGGATAATACATAGCTTCATAAGTTTGCATTCTCAAAAAGGCTATACCCCCATCAAATGATTATCGTCCTTTGCCCTTGATACAATCTTATTGTTTCCTATAAACCGGAAGTGGATTCGATACTGTTTATTTATCCGATTACAAATGACATCATTAAATATGACAACAAAAGCAATGCCTATTTTTGGAAAATTCTCCTGTGTCTCTATTTCTGTTCTTGCCATCACAAGGAGGGGGGTGAGCATCCTTATCCCTTCACATTTTCAATTTCATTGACCTTCCAAATTACAAACAAGATAGAAAATGAACCCAGGCCGGAAACATAACAGAACGTCAAGAGAATTGATGCAGTTGTCAACTTGGAGCTGTTTACATTCGGTGAGTAACAATGAACCAAAGAAAATCTTATGGAACAAATATATGACCCCAGACTCAAATGATACCAGGCCTGATAAAAAACATCAGTAATGAGAATTATATAAAAAGAAGAAAATGTCACTTGGGTATAGATATAAAACAAAAAAAAAACGAGACTGCGATATGTTCTCGGCATCCATCAAATCTATTTTATAAAAAAAAACACTACCGTACTCATGTGACATGGATTTGAATGAAATTTTGAACCCTGCAGAAAGTTCTTTTATAAATTTTAACACTTGAAATGATGGGGAAGTATTTTCTTTGTGTTTGCTTGTGTAGCTGATTTCACCCAGATTCTTTATTTTTCACAATCACAGAAGCCCATGATGCTATCACTTCCTGCCTAAGCTAGATCTATCCATGCTGGGTCAAAACTGCACAAATAGTCGGCAATGATTCTTCTTTTGATGACTCAAATTGATTCGGACCAGTGAGTTGAGTGATTCATTTGATTCGAATGAGTCCATAAGCCAGTGGCGGCATGAGTGAATCACGATTTGAGTCATTCAGTGACCTAGTAATGACAGGGACTGTGTCATCAATGGGTCCTAACAGGGATAAACACTGATTTGTTTGTATTATGGTGTGATGACTCTAATCTATGCATTATTCCCTTATACTAGTCCCTCGTCAAAGTCTGCTCCGCTAACTCCTTTGTGCAATGAGCCTCAAGCGAGAGGCAAAACAAAGATGATTTGAATCATAATTCATATGAAACATTAAAGTGGACATTAAAGTTCACCAGTGCTTACATTTACACTCATTTCATTTTCAAAAAGCTTATTCAGATCTAATATCCATAACTTCATATTGGTGCTGAGTCCATAATTTTCATCGTTTCCACATATTGATGAAGATGGAAAGTTTGCTTAAATTTCTGTCAGCGGACAATAATTATTTACATGATTGAAAAGTAAGTTGTCTCGAAAAAATTTTAATTGTTAAAAAAAAAAACCAAAAAATGCAGATCTTTTTAACGTCTCACAATCCATAATATTCATTATTTCTTGTCTTGCTGGAAGAGTGCACAACAAGTCAACTTTATCTTCATCAAAATCTCATCTGTTCCTCTTCTCTCTATGATAAATCTAACAATGTTTGTTTATTTGCTTGCCAGTTTTTGAGAATTTGTGCATAAGTCCACAGCAACCTGTACCAACGGAACGTACCATACCATTTATCTGAAATACCCGATTAACCAAATGACAGTAGATCTGAATATGATATGAAGATTAAAATAATGAAGAAAATCAATTCAATGTGACATCACATGCCAACTGCTCATAAACGCTTTGATTAATTGGGTTTCATTCTAAGTTTTAATAACTGTGTTTCCTCGTTTCAGCTCTGGGTTTTTTCCACTCTTCAATATCTCATCTCCGTTTTGTTTTGCTTAGTATTTTGACATAAGATGTGTTTTATCTATGGCTTGTGTTTTAGCAATGTCAATTGAAGGAAGAAAAAATTAATGACTAGAAAAAAGAAAAATGTCAAGGTAACGGAGTAAACAAGAAATGGTTGCAGTATAAAATATGAATAAAATGTCTTTCATTTGTTTGTATTTAGCAATGCTTCGGCGATAAATTTCTGTTCTTGCTTTGTAACACCCAGCCGATGATCACTGTTGCAGAGAACTCCAATTTCAGATAGTGATAGCTCCTGTGCCATTTATAATGTGAAAAGTAGACTGGTCCTATTGGTGTTTGAAATAAAAAGAGAAATGAATATGGCAAGTAAAGTCACAGCACTAGGGTGCTTAAGCATAGCAAGAGGTGATATGTAAAGGTTAATATTGTTACTGATGTAACCAAGAGACTTCAAATGAATTCCATCAGTTACGGAAAGTGCGTGATGGATTGTTCAGTTTCCAAATGCTTTTCTGCAGGGTATAAAGGGCTGCGAATCAGTGTTCTTTAAGCAAAAAAAAATTAATTAAAATATCCCAATCAAATCCATTACTTGTGATACTCAGTGATCTACTTGAACAAATGGAAATGTGTTATTAAACTTGCAAAAAAAGACTTCTATGTCACTAAACTTCAAAATTCTACATCTTGTAAGGAACTTTTTAGTATTTGTGATGAACTCACAGGGAAAAGAAAGGAAACACCTCTACCCACAATTTACGAGAACAATTTGTTGCCCAATGTTTTTGCTGATTATTTTGATAAAAAAGTTACAACTATCCGAGAAAATCTTGACAGTTTTGATGCCATTGATCATTTTGATGAGTTTCAGGGAAATCCTATAGACACTTTTGGTGTTGTGTCGAATGAATCTGTAAAATCTATCATCATGGCATCGCCATCAAAATGTTGTGACCTCGATCCTATTCCTACATTTTTGGTTAGATCTTGTATTGATGAACTGGTTCCCACTATTACAAAAATAATAAACAACTCTATTTTAAGTGGGTCTGTCCCTGATTATTTTAAAACAGCCTGGGTAACACCACTTTTGAAAAAAACGACTCTTGATCAAAACATGTTGAAAAATTATAGACCCGTCTCAAACCTTCCTTTTCTTTCAAAAATCCTTGAAAAGGTGATATTACAACAACTAATGTGTCATTTGAGAAATAATGACCTGTTGGAACCATTTCAATCTGCTTACAGAAGTAACCACAGTACTGAAACTGCACTATTAAGAATCATGAATGACATATTAGTAAAGGCAGATTCTGGAAATATTACTCTGCTAAATTTGTTGGATCTATCAGCAGCGTTCGACACCATCGATCACGAAATCCTGCTCAGAAGGCTAGAAACATCGTTTGGAATCAGAGGGGTCGCCCTGAAATGGGTCGAATCTTACCTGTCAAATCGCCACCAATTTGTTGTAACCAACAAAATAAGATCTTTTTCTTATGCGCTTCAGTATGGCGTACCACAAGGCTCAGTGCTTGGTCCTATTTTGTTTACTATCTATACTATTCCACTTGTACATGAAATAAAGAAATTTAATTTACAATATCATTTCTATGCTGATGATACCCAGCTCTACAGTTCTGCCTTGCCATGCGATGTTGACAGCCTTCTGCAGCAGGCTGGAAACTGTATAACAGAAATTAAAAGCTGGATGAACCAAAACAAACTGGCACTAAATGAGGATAAAACTGAGGTTATTTTATTAGGCCGTGAGCGGGTTCTGCAAGAAGTGGACAGAACTGAGATGATAATTGGCACTAATTCAATAGAAATTTCAAAAAAAGTAAAAAACCTAGGGGTTTACATTGATTCAAATCTTTCTATGTCATCTCAGGTTAGTCACCTCATTCGTATTCTATACATGGAAATCTGGAAAATTGGTAAAATCAGACATCTTATTTCAACTGAAACTGCGGCTGTTTTAGTAAATTCTTTTGTACTTTCAAAGCTTGACTATTGCAACTCCCTTTTGGCTGGAATTTCACAAAAAAATATTAGAAAACTCCAAATTGCTCAAAACAATGCAGCGAGACTTGTTTTGAAGAAAAAGAAAAGAGATTCAGCACTGCCACTTCTGCAGAGTTTGCACTGGCTGCCAGTCGAGAAAAGAGTAATGTACAAATTGTCATCCATTTGTCACAAATGTGTCAATAATACTGCTCCATCGTACCTAGTTGATTTAACTGATTACTATGTTCCATCTCGTCAACTAAGATCATCATCTGACACTACAAAATTGAAAGTACCTAAAATGAATCTGTCCACTGTAGGAGAAAAGTCCTTTTCATTTCTTGGCCCTACCATCTGGAACACTCTTCCAAAGACAACCAGGGAAATTAATGACATTGGTTCTTTCAAACGCCATCTGAAGACCCATTTCTTTCAGACAAACTAGGCTAGGTGTTTTTCGGCAGCAACAATAGTAAATATTTTTGAATTTCTTTTGTGTATGCGTGTGTGTGTGTGTGTGTGTAAGAGTTTGTTAAAGCGCCCAGAGCTTGTCATCGACGGGGTTGGGCGCTATATAAATGCAATATATTATTATTATTATTATTATTGTTGTCGGTTTCATGATGAAGGGGCGAACAGATAAGAACAGCTGTAAAACGAAAAGACGAACGTTTATCTATATAATGAATGGGTCAAATTTGAGATATTTACTCTTTTGTGATTGTCAAAAGTATCTTGGGGGTGGGGGGGGGGGGGGGGGTTTTACCCAACATAAGCAATTTTGTTATTAAATCTCATTTAGTTCTTGTGTTATTTAGTATGACCAAAGAACTAAAACTAAACTGACCTAGAATCAGCGCACTCGCAGTTTCCCCTCTCTATCATTAGCAGTGGATGGGACCATTAGAGAGGCGAGGTGGCCATTTTGAGAAGGGAGAGACCCGCTGTTCACATTAAGCGCCGAAAGAGAAAAATACGAGTAAATGATCACAATGAGTTAGTCTAAGCTTCCCCTTGTCTATGTAATTTCAAATAAGCGAAAAATAGTGAAGTCAATAAATCAAGAAGAAAAAAAAAATCATGAAGAGAACAAATCTTCAGAAACTGAAAGACGCGCATCTGTTAAAGACTGCTAAAAAAGAAAAAATGAGAATTATCGCCTAGATCTAGCAAAAAGATGAGAAGTGATTGATAAGACAGATTTATCATTTATTGAGAATTACAGATAATTGCAGAAAATTATTATAATTTAATATAATCTACTTAATATCCTCTGAACAAATGAGAGAGAGAGAGAGAGAGAGAGAAAGAAAGAGAGAGAGAGAGATAGACAGAGATGGTTTAAAGTTGTTTCCTGTTGTTTTTTAAGGGAGGAGGCACTAGATTAGATCTAGAGGTAGATCTATTACAATAATGAATAAAACAAACGTGATACTGTTAAAGCATAAGAAACAAACAAGAATGAATAATATAACATTAATAATAACAAATTGACACACTATAGGCCCTACTTTAGGGGTTAAAAAATTGGAGAACAATTAAAGGGTAACACAAAAAAGGAAGAGTGCATTTTGCCAAATTCTGCTATGACATAGTAGGCTTCCTAAAAGCTATCTCCTAATTCATTATCTTATATCAATCTAATGCTGAAATTAAAAAAAACAAAATATGTGCTTACATTATCACAAATGTTATACGGTAGTAAAAAAAATGACAAGCTCTAAATAAAGCAGTATGTGTGACATAGGCCCTTAAAGTAAACAAAGGATGTAATTCAATTGTTTCATGCTGGTTTCATTTTTAACCTGTTTGTAATTTTTTTGTCAAACTTGCAAGAATTAAATATTGGTACAATAATCATGTTTGAGCTCTAAGTTCTACACATTTAGTACTAGGTGAAGCTTTTCTGAAGAAATTAGGAGTAATTCTTGCTACCGTCACTGAAGATAGATCATATTCCTACTTTACTACAGATCTAAATCTAGATCTAGATCTTATGTGTCTCTCGGCTAGGTCGTAACAAAATTTAAGTGGTAAACTTGGAATGTGCCGTGCAATGTAGATCTATCTAGTGTTAATCTGTTGCAGAGATAACTTGATTCTAGATCTGGATAGATACTCTATTAAATTTACACAGAACAATGTCAGTTGACAAAGGCACTGTCTTGACACACTTTATTGTTTAATTGCTCAGTGTTCGTTTCCACTGATATGAACCATTGAATTTTGATTTATTAAATCTAGATAGATCTAGACCCTAGTGTTAAACTAATTTCTAAAAGATGCAACATTACAACCTTAAATTTCAAGTAAAAAGAATCTAGATTCCAGTCATTCTCTTAGCCTACAACTTAGGAGTAGCACTAGCCCATTCCTCATTTCTATTTCTGGATACTAGATCTGGATCTACTAGTCTCGAGATCTAGAATCTAGATGAATCTAATCAAGATCAATTAATTGTATTCCTTTTTTTTTCTTTGTCACTTTGGTTCGTCAATCTGAATCTATCCAGTTCTAAAGTCTAGATGCACGATAATTGAAAGGTTATAATGTTGCATCGAATCCAAATGAGTTTTCCACTCTCTTGTGAAAGAAAACTGGCATTTCCTTTGATTGCACTTGACTACAAATAACCTATCATACAACAGTTACTCGGCATTTTCTTTGCTACTTCATGTACCTGTTGAGTGTTGAGCTTCGCAGTGTGTAAACAAATCAGTATGTCTCTCCCCCAACAAAATGGCAGATCGGGGGTCTCGATTGGTCCACTAAAAAAAGCCTTGTTCTGATTATAGTCAGTATAGTTAACCCTCTTCCCATGTTGAGTGAACCTGTCCACCTAATGCCCCGTGCGGGGATAGCCAACGGCCAGTCAGCCGATCGTTCACGTGTTGCCGATAACCTCGACGGTCGAGTCAATCGGGTCCTTCTGAACACGTGTATCGTGTTTACTATAGGATGCAATAACAACAGCAGTGGTGAGTAAATCGTAAGTGACCCCTACGATATTTGGATGATATGCAATAAGTTCTGTTGTTAAATGGAAGGCCCCAAATCAAGACTTTTCTGCATTTACATACCGTTTAACATACGTTTTATCATTTTCCCAAGACCTCTGCACTTTTTCTGTGCCTAAGACAGGCCATTCAGCTGAACAAATTATTTTTTAAGCCAGGCGCTTAATTTACTAATCACATGTATTGTATCGTGGCTTTGCCTTCTCTCTCCTCTACTATGTAAAGCTTCCACGTACTAGGAAGCAAGTTGGGGACAAGGTGGTCTAGAGGCAAGGTGCTCGCCTCTCATACCAAGGGTCCCAGGTTCAAAACCCGGCCGGTGCAGGCATGTTGGAAGTTTGGGATTTTTCCCATATTTTGGTGTCCCTGATCCTACTGGGGGGTAGGATCGAGTACCTAGTCTTCTCGGATAAGGACGAAAAAATTCGGAGGGCCCATGTGCATGTTGCGCACGTTAAAGATACCTTGGCAGTTGGAAATCGAAAAGAGCAGGCCGAACAGGCCGCTGCCCGGGCAAAATTAAATAAAATTCATCTCTACCATTCCTCGCCCCCACGCCCCTCAAAAAAAAAAAAAAAACGCTGACCGGCGCTGCACTGTGGCGACAACGTGCCTGCTCCAGTTGTAACTGGGCTGCAATGGCACAAAGGCAAGTTTCCCAAATGGGATTAAAGTGTTATACAAATACAAATACAAAATGATGTTAGTCTTAGCAAGAGATTTGATTTCCCGCTTGTATTGTACATACACGTACTGAAACGCGGTTTAATCAAAGCAACACAATATCTCTCTAATTACCACATCAAATAAAGACAACGACCAACAACAAAGTCGGTCATTTTCTCCCAGTTTCCCTTAATGAAAAACCTACCGACAGACGCCCTTATCCAGCATGCTCTAGTATTACATCGGAATTCATAATTTTTACACATAGAACGGCCGGCGTCTCAAATACGCACATGGCTCCTTTCTTCTCATTTCACATGTAGAAGACAACCAGCATCAAAGTAAAAGTTTCCCCAAGATTTTCCCCAGTTCGAACTTCAGACCGTCAGTACTATTACATGAGTATGACGAATAGTTATGAATAGTTGCATCGTAATAAATGTAATCAGACGATACCATTTTGTTAGATGTAGTAGGGGTGACAGGGTAGATAAACACACAAAAATAGCGTGTGAAAAAAAAATAAAACCTGAAAAAAAACGATAGTCACGGCAACCGAATAAACAAAACACGAGGAGCAGTGCTGCCATACAATATATTGGCCTCCTGCTGGACCCAGTTTGCAGTCTGTAGGCCACAATATTGGCCTCGCGTGTTGCGTGGGGACGAGGGTTAAGCTCTTTGAGTATGACGAAAAGGCGAGAAATCTATGATGAGAGTAGCACAAAATTTTCGAAACTGAATTTCTGGCAACACTAATTTGGCGTTTCACCCCTTCGTCATACAGACAAGTTAAGTGTTTGCCTTTTTGCTGTCCAGCTGTTGACATCTATTCGCCCTTTTGTCATGAAACCGACCTTGTATAACACTGGGTAACAAATCTTTAAAATGGATGACATGGCCAAAAAAGAACTGAATTCAGATTTAAGTTGGTTAAATCACCACACATATATTTACGAAAGGATACAATTGTATCAGTAACTCACTTCCTAATTTATAAACCCAGCCAGCAATCCTACATCAGTCCAATGTAGATTTTTGGAGGATCTGTAGGATTACCGTAGGAGCAGGTTCCCTACATCAGTCCAACGTCAGGGCAATGTTGTAACCAGTGGACCTATGCAGGAACGATGTCATTCATATGTGCAAACTTGAGTTGGAAATCCGTAGGGTTTGTGGGTGGGAATGTATTTTAACTAGATCTATTTAACATGAAATATGCGTTGATTGATTATTACGTAATGAATAATTCGGGCTTTCGGTGGTGTAAAAATAAATGTATACATAGCCTACTTGTTAAATAGTACACTGCCATCACAGGACAACAGCGACCTGCATGATCATTAGATAGAGAGAGCTGCTGAAGATTTAAAAGCAATACGAGACAGTGTTTGCAATGCTCATCTTGTTTCAAAATCTAATCCATACGCATATTTTATAGTTACCATTAAATCAAAATTGTCTTGCTAGATAGTATAACACTTTACACTGACAATATTCGTGCCTGTGCTGATAAATAGGCTTCGGAAACAATGGAAGCGTCGTTTTCGTTTCAGAAGCTAATTGGAGCCAATTTTTTAATGCAAATAGTAAAATGCGGATTAAACAGCAATGCTGGACATAGATATAGTACACAGAGATCGCGCGCTCAGCGAGCCTCGCGCGATGCCACAGTGCGCATGACCGACATAGCGATAAGCCTGAATCGCTGACTGGCTCAGCGTTGCTTGATTGTACTTTGTAGGCTGTTTTACAGTGACGATGCGCAAGGAGAATCATTTTTAAAACAAGTGCTAAAAACAAAAAAAAGAGGGGGGGGGGGGGGAAGGAGGTCTAAAATGCACCGTATCAAACACCAACAAATATATCACGCTATCAGTATCAAGAGATGTTACCAACGATAGTGACTTGGATAAACAAAAAAAAAAAAAAAGGAAATAAAATAATAATAAATGAAGAATCTGTTAAGACTCGCAACCCTATTAACAAAATAGATATTTCAGGGGGTCTCGGCCTCAGATCCTAGTTGGTGTTCAGTAGGAAAAAAATCGGCATAGATATGAATTACGGATATGGCTAAAAATCGGTGTTAGCATCATCTGTGTTAAGGTATGAACACCCCAACCATTATTTCACTGTGGGCCATATTAACATTTTCATTTATCCCACATTTTTCCAAGATGTCTCAAGTTGAAATATCTCACACACGTTCTTTCACTCTTGCCTCAAATTTTGATAACCAGAAACACGCCCTAAAACCAATTAGATTTTGAAAACTTTGGCAGCAAGCCAGGCAACCTAATATGTTAGATACATTCCTTATCATGCACTCATAAAAAGGTTATGAGCCCAGATAGCGTAGCAAAGCATGACACGGAAAGGTCTACACTCTACTTGACTGTTATGGTTGCGGCAAATTAGCAGTAGCAGGTTAGTCTGATTAGAGTTACTGGCATTCTCCAGGAATAGCATAGCGCTGTGGTACTGAAACCATTCATTTAATCTTAGATGACTTGGTTGAGACCCAAATATTGGTGCGGTTCCAAGAGAGTTCTAAAAAAATACATCTTTTTTCGGTTTCAGTTTTAGGTCCAAGTCAACCACACAATGATACATTTATTTCAATAGGCCTACAATTTAAGTTTTAACAGCAGAAAAAATGGTAAAGCAAAAACAACTAAACAACAGTAAACTTACTTAGAACAACAACAACAAACAAAAAAATAAATGAAGATTTACATCCCATCTACTTGATGAGAATATAAAAATTTACGGTTTATCATTGTCTGACTCTGATTGATCTAGATCTAGTCTAGCAGACTATAATTACTCCCTGTCTGCACCCATGAAATATCTAAAATAGTTTATTTACGTTTCCAAACAATACTGTCGTGTTGTGCAAACTTGCAAAATATGCTGGTCCTTCTAATTTAACGCCTCTAAATAAGTAAATATGAACGCGAAAGTAATAGCAGACCACAAAATGTTTACAAGCGGAAGCCCCGCATTCAGGCTTATCGCAATGGGGGGCTACTTCCTGGCTGGCATCACTTTTCATTCCACCAGCGGAAGGAGTGCGCGATCTGTGTTACTATATCTATGATGCTGGATCATACCAGGGGATAACGAAATAATTCTTTTATTATTGTTTCACCAGTCGCTGTTCCACGTTAGTTGGCCTATGTGGTGTGCTAAACGTCGCCTTTAACCCAGCCAGTAACCTTATGTCAATCCAATTTAGATTACCGGAAGGGCGGTTTTATTATATCAAACAGACGTCGGTGCGATGTAGTAACCAGCGAATCTGCGTCGGAACGATATCTTTCCTATGTGTAAACTTGATGTCAGTCCTGCGCCTCGGATTTCCGTAAGATTGTTGGTTGGGGAAGGATTGACACGAACAAAGCTGGAAATCCAGTTTCATAAAACAACAACGAAGACAAAAGTTAATTACATTTGATTACGTTGTTAATATATTTCCTTTGGCCCTTTAGATGAAGCGTCCACAAGTCACAACTAATTCACTCAAATAAGACGACATTATTAAATATTATAATATTTATAATAATTATGTCTTTAACTAGATTTCGGGGAGGGCGAGATGGGAATGGATGACGACTTCCATTTAACAAGTTAATTGGCATATGATATTGTCAAAAATGATAGGCTACATGTATTTAGAATGCTCTCCCGATCTCCTTTTCAAATAAAAAAAAAACGTAGGCCAATATTCTGTCTCTTCCTACAAAAGTAATAAATAATTTGTAAAGGTAATCAGTCAATAAGCTTTCTCTCACTATGTCATGCTGGAAAACACACTCACCCTTAATCGCAGAGCTAATGCTGTGAGATCTCCTAATCCCAAACTTCTGGAAAGAGTTTTTTAATGCAATAAGTGTACATCGGCGAGCCTATCGCTGCACCCCTTCATCTGAATGAATATTTAGAGCAGAAACCAGAAAGATTAACTTGTTTTAAAATTCACAAACAGCACGCATAAAATCGATATTTTCCTTGGTTTTGAAGAATGAGATCAGGGGGGCGGGGAATTGAAGCGCACGTTTTACTTGATTTTATAAGAAAAAAAATCCTTGACCCATTTCGGGGAATGCAAAAGAGGACTCCTGATGGCCCATTCCATGTGACGTGTGTCACACCTGAATACCGGGCTTTCGCCAATTGCTATCTTCCAGAACAAATCATTAAATGAGATATTTATCATTTAAACCTTTCGACAATAAAAAAAAAAAAAGGCAACTCTACAAGTCCTTATCTTTAATTAATAAACTTAAAAGTAAGATCTAAGTCAACATGGTGCTTAACATGGTGTGACGTGTGTTACAGTCATGAAAAGTGGCTCTGTAGTTTAAGTATCATAAAAACCACAGAAAAACTGTGGGGTCGCAGCAGGGCTATAAGCAAAGTCAAAATTGGGCAAAAAGAAAAGGTTGTATGTTGCAAAGTCCCGTGTGAGAAATAAAACCCAAACAATACAAAGCAAACTAAAGAGAAGACAGAAAATACACAAATTTCCGGCTTTCGCCTTTTTCAAGTGAAAAAAAACGAACAATAAAAGACTTCAACAAGAACGAAGTGAACTTTAGTTTGCTTTGTAGGCCTATTGTTTGGGTTTTATTTCTCACACGGAGCTTTGCAACATACAGCCTTTTCTTTTTGCCCAATTATGACTGTAGTTTAACTTGTTTCACTTCGTTAATATTCTTGTTGAAGCCTTTTATTGTTCGTTTTTTTTTTTTCACTTGAAAAAGGAGAAAGCCGAAAATTTGTGTATTTTCTGTCTTCTCCTTAGTTTGCTTTGTATTGTTTGGGTTTTATTTCTCACGCGGGGCTTTGCAACATACAGCCTTTTCTTTTTGCCCAATTTTGACTGTAGTTTAAGTAACATTTTCTGGAATTTTTGTGAATGTAATCAAAGAATTTCACCTAAATTTTTATGCTCTACTTCTAAATAACTGCTGTGAAATTATTTATCTCATAATTCTTACAATTTTAGACGATCTGGGCAAAAAAACAAAAAAAAATGCCATGACGTATATTACATTATGAAATCCAGTTTGTTTTCATCCTCAGATGTCATTTTTCTTGTCACAAAACCATTATTTAGAAGTTAAACCAATTAGGATTTTTTATTTGATATTTCAAATGCTATAGTTTCTTACACTGGTTGACATTTCATGGAATGGGCCTGAGGCAGAGTGAGTCGCTGAATGTCTCCCTGCTCGTGAGTACTGGGGAAGGTGTGTATTGGTGAGTTCATTGAGAGTGAATGAGTGAATGAAGGTTTTAAATGAGTGAGAAATGTATGATGGGCTGACGGAAGCAGGTCAGATCATGGCTTGCTTGACAAATTGTAAAAACAAAGAAAGAAACAAACAAAGCAGTTATTATTCAGTTTGGTGTCCGTGTTGTAAAACTCAGTTATATTTTAGGTTGAACATTTACCCAGCGCTCCCCCCCCCCCCCACAATAATCCGATGTAGATTTGTATAGGATTTTTGTAAGTTTGGTAAGATTAATGTAGGGGCGGATTAACTTCATCAAACCGACGTCGGTGCGATGTCGTAACCAGCAGATCTATGTAGGAATGAAGTCATTCCTATTAGCAAGTTTGACGTCAACTCCACTCGTGAGATTTGATAAAAGGTTGCTGATGGTATAGAGTCGATCAAGAGCGTATGAGAATGAGAGGACAATGCCTGCAAAACTCCAAGTAGATTTTTAGATGAGCCAAAATCCGAAGGCCACAGCTGTGCTCCAATGTACTCTAGTTTCCATAGTTAACAATGGCTGACTCAACAGTTTAGACAATAATTATAGTTAAATTCACTTTAATTTTATCCTCTAGTTTCCTTTAGCAGTAGGGCAGGGGAAGGAGATGGGGCAATTACGGTACCACCTTTGTTCCCCTGCAAATTCGGGTCCTGCTTTACCACACTGAATCAGTGAATGCCTCCAAATTTAGATAATAAAAGGGTGCATGATTTTGTGTACCCCCGCAACCCAATTCTGATACATCTGCCAAGCCGTTCTATATCATTACTGATTATTTCTGGGGCGGTAATTCACCATACACATCGCAGTAATTTTAATTGCATGTAATTGTGGAAGGGACAATTTAGTTATACATAATAAGAAAGGTTAAATGGGTGATGTATCTGAAGTAAATATACTTGTTTACAATATGCCTGCAAAACTCCAAGTAGATTTTTAGATGAGCCAAATTCCGAAGGCCACAGCTATGCTCCAATATACTCTTTAGTTTCCATAGTTGACAATGGCTGACTCAACAATTTAGACAACATAGTTAAACTCACTGTAATTTTATCCTCTAGCTTCCTCTAGCGGTAGGACTGGGGAAGGGGGCAAGACAGATACAGTACCACTTTTGTCCCCATGTAAATTCGGCCTCTGCTTTACCACACTGAATACCTCCAAATTTTAATAATAATAGCGTGCATGATTTTGTATGCCTCCTCCACCCAATTCTGATACAACTGCCAAGCCGTTCTGTATCATTACCGATTAATTCTGATCAGCTCTCTCAGATTTTGGAGGCACACCGCTTAGCCTGTAGGCCTAATAGATAGTACATCACTATCGAAATTACATTTCTTTTCTTTTAATCATCATTATTGTCAATATCATCTCTCTCTTGACTTTGCAGCCGCTTCATCATGAAGAACATTTAAGTTAATGGATCTTTTAAAAATATGCCCTACAGTACCAAATTACTCGTCATGTACTTTTTTGTCCATTGCTCTCTTCCGGCTTCTTCTTAGTCTTGCTCCTCTTTTTCTTCCTCCAGAGAGAAATTATTGTTTGATAATTAACTCTTTAAGTTCAGAGTTATTTTTGTATTTGTACGGACTTTTTTCATAGACCATAATTACAGACTGTAGGTAACAGACAATGCATTGTGCGTTGGTGTGTCATTTTGGGCTAGATTTAGCAATGCAGTGTGTGCTAAGATTTGTCAGTACACTTTAAGATGTACAATTTAATACAAAAAAAAATAGACGAATGCATTGAACGACTGATTATGACTGAACTTTAAGTGTTCTCTACCATTGGCACACACAGTAGTCAAGCAATACCAGATGTTTCACACACGTTAGAATTCGTGATTTTTGTGAAAATAGACTCGTAATTTCTCTTCTCTTATTCACACAGGCTTCTTTTGGACAAAGATACACTGGAAGAATTATATGGAAAAACAAGAATTGTCAGTGTTGTTTTCAAAGCAGAGTTTATTTCTAGAAATGTGTCAGACATGGAGCAGAAAGGCTTGTTGTTGCTCTTGCTGCAATTATAACTAGAGCTGTCTTAATGCTACGGCACACTGGGCAGTTGACCAGGGGCCCCAAGGGTTTAGTAGGCCCCATGCATTCAAATTTACACTGGTTTTTGAAACAGGGAAGAAAATTCTATTTCTTTGCCCAGAAACCCATAACGACATTAAACGGCCCTTGTTATAACAAATATACATCTATATAAGAGTGAATATACTAAGGGAAAACGCTGAGATATTACAAAAACACTGAAATAATAACAGTATCATAAGAAGAAAACTTCTTTGTCCATATCTTTTCTTTGCTCATGAAACAAGTTTTCATTAACGTTAAAATACAATGCTCTGTGGATGGGTGGATGGATGGAATGCTGGATGGATGGATAGATGAACAAATACATATAGAGAGATGATATGTGTATATTTAAAGGGATCTTTTATTTTTCACGGTTTGCTGTAACTTATCTTACCCCACATGTGAATTATCTTCATTTTTTGTTTCTTAACCCGTTCCTGCCTAAAGCTGGGATATAAAAAACAAGTCCAATGCTTCCCCATTTTTCATGTCCAGATGCCTAAGCAAAGGGGACTAACTCCAATTTCCTGACCACATATTTTTAAAGAAATATTTGTGCACGTAATTATTATCCAGTGTTGATGAAAATGGTACCAAGATGTAGATCTATATTATATGAAGGCCCTTTCAGGAAATATTATATGAATGTATATATGTCTATGAGTTGAAATTTATTGCAATAAAATAAAGTTGAAACTCGAAATGTACCATTTTGTTCAGTTTTTCTGCACGTATTGTCCCAAAATGTCATTGTTTTGAGTCCTCATGATATTTGCTATAACAGCTATTACCTTGTATATGAATGTTATAAAGGAAGCAACCAGTGCATTTGAAATGGAAACATCAACACAACTGAACAGCTGATCAACACTGTTTGCACTTCCGATATTCTGTGACTTCAAAACTTCAATGAAAAAAAAGTTCACAGGCCAGATGCATCCATTTTTATTTGTAACTGAAGAGCAGACATCTCGTTTCTAATGTGTCTATAGTTCTAAATCAGGCTGCCAATGAAATCAGGTTGCTAAGAGACTTTTTTAAATAGCACACTGATAGATGTATCTGATACAAACATGGTCAGATGTAGTCGCATTACACAGATGCAAATGTGTCGCATTGGGGCGCATTAGGTGGGAATGGGTTAATTTTCTATTTGCCTGAAATAAGCAAAGCTATTCCAATTCATAATACAAGTTGCAGTAATTTACAGTTATATACAGAACACTTAATTGATAGAATATTACTAATGTCTGCAGCATTCAATACAGTGCAATGCCATGACAGACATGTTACAATTTTAAGCACACATGAAAAACATGTAAGAGGCATACAAGACATTCAAATTTCAATGTTTGATTCCACATAAAAAAGTTACTTTTCATAATGAAGAAATGGCCATAGAATGAACATAAGTATACTTGAAACATTAGACAATAACAGACACATAAATAGTAGGAATGAAGAAATTACTACTTGGAAATTACTAAGAGCTCAACTATTGACTATGATATAATTATGGAAAACGCAGACATTTTTTGTGTCTTAACACACTGTAACTCAGAAGCCCAGTGCTGGAAAAGATTAACACAAATATAAACAGAAAAAGAAACAGACTGTCCAAGATTTTTGCCACTGCTTGCCACTCTTGACATCGTTTCCTGCGTGAGATTTCCAGTGGTGAATGGGTGCTGATGTCATCACCTAAGGTTCCTGCATGTTCTCCTTTATGTGATCGCCGTCGCTGTCTTTGAGGGAGGCTTGGTTAGGGTCAGACCATGTATCTGCCTCTGGAGCTGAATGGGGAGTGGATGGGTGTGTCAGAAGTTGCTGTAATATCTCCCGCACAGACCCAACAATACATCCCATGGGAGTCAAAACACAGCTGAAAAATACATGGAAAATATTTGCTTGAAACCTAATGAAGAGAAGCTCTCTACTTCTGACTGTCCCTTGTGAAGCCAGCCAAAAACAGCCCTTTCAAGAGCTGAACAAAAAGCCCTACGTAAAGCTGCAGAAAAATAAGGCAAAGTCAAAATGTGGCAAGAAGAAACAGTTATACGAAGCAAAACCTCACATAAGAACTAATACAGAAACGATACAATAAAACACAAAGAAAAAGGAAAGACAAATCAAGCTTTCAACTACTGACTTTCTTCAGGAAAATAAATGAAACAGGACAGAAAATTACACACATGAATAAATCATAGAATGTTTCACAAATGCGGATAATTATTCTCTGCAAGTTCCAGGCATGGAGTTTTGGAACACGGCCCGTAAGCCAATGTCAAGAATAAAGCAGCATGAAACACAAGGAGCAAGACAAGATAAAGAAACAAAGAACAAAAACCAAAACAAAGAAGGCTGTTGTTTGGCGTTGCTTGGTATTTTCCATTCTAAGCCATTGCTGAACAGTGAAAACAACTCAGTATTTTCTCTGTTTGGTTTTGTACTTGGAATATGCGCCCCTAACATTAACATTCAACAAGGAAAGCAAGGTGCAGATGCCCAAGGTAAAGAAAGTCCTAAAAGAAAGATCTCTATATGTCACAATCTTAGTTCTTGTTTCTTTCTCCATTTCTGAAAAACTGGAGCCCTGTTAGCATGGAGCAGAGATATAACAAATGAATATTTTGACACGTTTTTAAAATTGCTGTGGCACTTTTCAACCTGTTTCACAGTTCTGATTTATTCTAACGCTTAATCATAATAATAAAAGCTGCAAAAGTTTCACGTCAAATTTCTCAGATGTGCAAAAAGAAGAGCTGGAGAAAACAAAAACTAATTGGTTGCGATGTGAGGGAGTCTCTCACGCAGAATGTTTAAAGTATTCTACGAATGATGATTTTTGGTCAAAGTGGACTTTACAGCTTCAACACTGCATTTTTAAATGATGTAACTCAAGTTTTGAAACATTTGTTGATTGTTGTCATGTCACGCATTTATAATGTCGCTTGTAATTCACTCTTTATGGCTGTGAGTTTGAGTCACTCAAATATTCATCATTCTATATTAGAAAATTGGTCTGAATATTAGATGACAAATGAAATAATATATCTTAATATTTCATTGGTATGTTACTGAATACAAAGTGCAGCTAACATACGGGTAGATCCAGGGTATTTGTTACGAGTCTGGACTGGGTGATAGTGCCCTCCAGTGTTACAGGGTGTGGGTATTATGAGTTATTGGTGTTATGACTGCATTTTAAATCGAGAGGTATTTACTAATTAATCTTTCGTACCATGCCACACACTAAGAACAATCTGAATAAGTTTCATGAACAGACCTGCAGGGCCACAAATTTAATTACCTTAAATTTCCTAACAATTTTGTATAGATCTCTTACATACTAAAAGACAACATCAGCAGCATCAAATGAAAATTCAATAATATGTCACTAGAAGTCTCCTCTAGATTCCTATAAGATTAAGATCATTCTGACTCACTAACAATTTAAGTACTAGTTATATATCTCTCAGATATAGTCTGCCTACTATTCTGCCTACTATCTATCAAGCAATATACTAATGTCTCTGGCGACGATGTCCTCTCAGCTATTTGTGCCTACCGCTTATAATGGATCAAGCTCGTCAATATAAACTGACGTAGTTAAGTCTATTGGATCTACTCTAGGATGGGCTGGCAATCCCCAGCCTCATCCAGACAAATCAATCCCAATTCACAGATGTGTATGCCAAACATTCATACTAGTTGCAAGTCAATATAATTCTTTGTCTTGCATTCTTGGGTAGCACTCCTAGCATATGCGGCAATCCTGTCCTACTGGATAAATTATGTTCAGCTCCTTGTTCATTGTTGAATGGTCAAAGGACAAACACTTACACTTGGTCCCTGGTAAGGAAAACCAGGGAACAGAAGACAATAGCAGTGGGCATATCTCATTCAAGCATATGGCTTCATCTCAATGCCTATAATGGACTAGACATGAATCAACAGTCTTATGATTCTTCAGGCAGAATCGTGCCGACGCCTGCACAGATTGGAATTTTCTGTATGGAGTAATGGACATAGGTATGGCTACGCTTTTATACGGTGCAGCCACCTGCAAATTACCGTCCAAATGCCTAGATTTGATTGGTGCATCCATGCGAGCTCATCTCGCAGTATTAATAGATTCTACGTGGGAGTTGGTCACGGCCTTGTACTAAAAACAGACAAGGTCAATTTAAAATGTCAAAACAATTACTGAAATCTTTAAACCCTCGTGCTTTCTACATTTTATGTACGAATTTCTAAACGCGACTAAGCGTCTTAAACTATCTATCCTTATTCACCCCTTCTCTTCCCTTGTAAGTGTTCATCAAAATCACGGGGTCGAGAATTGCACTGTCACTCCTAACTTATCCATTTATTCTATCTCGCCCCACTTTCTTTCCATCTCTAAGAAAAAGTGTTTCAAAAACAAACTGTTCACGAGAACAGTTCAAGGACAATTTACGCTGGTTATAATCAACGAGACCGTGAAAACTCAAGTACTTGCAAGTCGTGACCCAGCACGACAATTATAACATTAACCTTGACAGTATTCCAATTCAACCTTTAAATACGTCAGAGTCTCCATGTTTACAGCTGGCTTTGGTAATTCAGTCAGATTTCCAGCAAATTTTCATGCATCACTCATCTTTGTTATAACACTAATGCGCTCTTTTTTAAAAATATTTTTACAGTTAGGGATAGGATTAGGTTTTGGTAACACTGCATAGGAAATAGCCTAGCACTGACCCAGCCAGAAATCCTATTCAAATCTATGTTAGATTGGTAGGATTGCCATGAGGGCTGGTTCCTTACATCAAACCAATGTTGGCACAATGTTGCAACCAGCAGATCTACAAATGAATGATGTCATTTCTATGTGCAAACTTGACGTCAATCCCACAAGTCAGATTTCCGTAGGGCTGCTGGCTGGGGATTAATTTTGATCAAAAGCATGCTATCCAGCCAGTATATATTGTCAACTTTCCCTAAAACTGTAGTCATTGGTTCTGGCTACTTCTCAGGAGAAGCAAAAAACAGTGACTTTTTGAATTGCTATTTGATTATTTTTTGGCTTAGGGGTCTAGAAGCAAGAATATTCGATGTGGTTTTGAATGTAGATGAACAATCGAACTTTTGAACTGTCTTAGGCAATGGTGATGGGATTAGAACAGTCAACCAGGCCAGATAAACCATTTTCTCAATAAGTTTACTTACTGTTTTCAACCAGAAGGGCATTTGCCTGAGAGGAGACACATTTGCCCTAGAGCATACAATGATGGCGGTCAGGACTGAAGCAGCACGTAGAACACCACTAGAGAGACAGAGATAAATGTACAGTTATAAAATATGCATGGGTGAAGATACACTGCAACAACATAAAAATTGCTAAGGGGATCAAAATTAAGTGATGAATTTTAGTAGTGGCAAATCTCTAAAAACAAAGCTGAGGATATTCAACTCGAACGTGAAGTCAGTCCTGTTGTATGGATGTGAGACTTGGAATGTGTCCCAGGCCTGCATAAAGAGAATCCAAGTTTTCATCAACAGATGTTTGAGGAAGCTACTTAAGATCAGATGGACAGACAAGGTCAGCAATGAAATTGTATGGAAAAGAACAAGACAGAGCCCAGTCAGAGAGGAAATTGGTAGGAGGCGATGGAGGTGGATCAGCCACACTCTCAGGAGGCCAGGAAACACCATCACGAAGAAGGTATTGGATTGAAATCCCCAGGGCAAGAGATCAAGAGGAAGGCCGCGCAGAACGTGGAGAAGAGCCAGAGAAAATGATCTGCAACGAAGCGGAAAGACTTGGAATAATGGAGAGAGGCTGGCCCATGATAGAGAGGGATGGGAAGTATTTGTTGGTGGCCTATACCCTGATCCAGGGTGAGAAAGGCAATGATGATGATGAAATTTATCTTCCATTGACAAAATAAATTAGTTGTCTCTGACATGCTGCAGTGTAGGATTAATTCCTACCTTTCAGACAGAAATTTCTCGATTACTTTGACATTTTGAGTGGAAATATGTCTATAAAATCAGTGGAACGCTGTTTGCTCTAAATTTCATGTTTATAAGATATTTTTTTCTAAAATTAGTCAGTTGTAATTTAACTGTTGAGCTTTCCAAAGTCTCATGATAATGATTTTAAAGAAGCAAAGTCTTACAATATTCCATCCAATCAGAATGCAAAATATATGAGGCTTGACACACACATACACAAAAAGAAAGGGATCTAAGAAGGCAAACAAAATGTATAATCATTTGGACTATGCCACAAAACTTTTCTTTTGGTTGAGATAGCAAGGGAAATAATCATAACATCATGTAAAGCCAATGAATGAGCAGTCAGTATGGTGTTTTGATAGTTGTCATTTTCGAGACCATATACAAATCTACAGCTCTCTGCTTCTTGACCTAGATTTCAGACTACATTATGAAAAGTTGTAAAATAAATCTGTATTTGATTGGCACTTTACATAGTTGGATAGTAATATTAGATATGGTAAATAGAGTGAGAAAAAAATGAATAAAATTTATGGGAACAATTTAGAAAAACAAAACAGCATAAATCAAAGCATGACATGCCACTAATTAGCATATCAGTTTGCACTTGTTTTAAATTGATAATTGCAAAGATTTCGTGTTCTGCTTGAAAGCGAGCACGATAAGGTTAATGGTTTAGCATGAATGTAAGCTTATTTCATATTTTAGCTATTCCCACAGGATTTTCAGACACACCTTTGATAAGCGTCCATGCCACAAATATTTCTCACCGACATTGGGTTGACTTTGGTAATTCCAAGGCAGAAGGTCTAGTGTATTTTTTAGTGACATGCATAAAGCAGTCAAGAGAATTCCACCTGGAGAACAGAGGGAGGGATGGAGGGATGGAGGGATGGAGGGAGGGAGGGAGGGAGGGATGGAGGGAGGGAGGGAGGGAGGGAGGGAGGGAGGGAGGGAGGGAGGGAGGGAGGGATGGATGGATGGATGGATGGATGGATGGATGGATGGATGGATGGATGGATGGATGGATGGATGGATGGATGGATGGATGGATGGATGGATGGATGGATGGATGGATGGATGGATGGATGGATGGATGGATGGATGGATGGATGGATAGGTGGGGAGTGGATGTGTGGACGCACGGGTGGATGAATGGATTAATGAAGAAAAGGGTGGATGACATCTGTTAATAATTTCACTTTCAGAGACACAATTACATGATTGTATTAGCTTTTGTATCCTTTTTATTTAAAACTTAATCACTAGCCTGGTGTCACTTTTGAAATTGAATATGCTGGCATCATGAGGACAACTGGCAAGAGACAGACATTAACTACTGCCGGTCCCATCACAATCATTCCCAGGGTTTCTTGATCTTTGGTCATCTCAAATGTAAACTCTGTACATCGACACTGATTTCATGGGATGACAGTTTGGGGGGGGGGGGGAGGGAGGGAGGACTCATCCAGAAAAAAGGTGGCCCAAGATAAAGACATCTCTACTACAGACCAAGTTTTACTTGGATTTAAGTGGAAAGTTTTTGACATGGGTACATTTGTGTTAACCAAATTCAAGAAGTGGATAACCACACCTCTCTTCTTTCTGTACATCGTGATGGCTGAAGGGTGATATGACTTCACAAGTTTGCTCCACCACTGAGACTTGTATGACATCAGGGATGCACGATGCATGGACAGAAATGGACATTTGCCAGCTGATGTTTCCAGGAGGTAGCAAGGCAGCTGACAACCATGACTGTAAATGGTTGATGGTTGTGTACCTGCAGGATAATGAAAATAATTAGCTGTGCACACAGTTTTGACATATCAATCTTAATTTAGTACATTTCATTTACATCACAGATATAAACTGGCAAGCATTCCAAGAAGGCAAAACAAATTCATTAAAAGCGCTTGGACCATGCCAACAAATTTAGGTTGTTTTTTGATATACCAAGGGAAACAATCATAAAATCTAGTAATGCCTATGAATAAGCAGTTACAGTCAGTAGGGTATTTTGATAGTTATCATTTTTGGGATCATATACAAATCCATAGTTCACTGTTTCTTGACTCAGAATTTAGATTATGTTATGAAAAGGTGTAAAGTTAAGTCAACATGATGCACCAAATCTTGTCTCTGCTTTAGCAGTTTATATGGTCAAATAACAACATAAGAAGTGGGTCTGAATAAAGTAAAAAGAAATCAATAAAGTTTATGAAAACAACAGTAAACATTTCAAAAATGCACAAATAAAACACAAAGCAAATCAAATCATAACCGGCCATTATTTAGTATGATTGAAGAGCCATTTTAAGTAGATCAATTAAATGACTTCAAAGTTCTAGCAATTAAATTGTTTTTTTTAATTCAGAGGAACATGATTGAAATATCAATTCAGGTGAAAAGCAAAACTGTTATGATGACTACGTACCACTGCTAATATTATCTGCTAATGTTACTACTGCTGCTATTGTAATACCAGATTTGCATTACCAAACTATTACAGTCCAGTCCATTTATCTCGACACTGCTTTTCTCGACATTCTGGGTAACTCGACACAATTTTTAAGTCCCAACCTGTACCTACTTTAATGCTACTAAATACTTCCCCATAATTCAACGTGTTATTCCATTCTTTCCTCTTATATCGACACATCTCTCCCCGACCGCGGCAAAACAAGTGCACTAGATCTGTTACTGTGCTACCAAAAAATGCCCACGCAACTCCCCGCATATAAGATCTCTTTATTTCTTTTTGCGGTGCTGGCGGGGAGGGGTAGGAGAGGGAATGTGTGGACACAGAGGATGACCCTTGGCTTCAGTAACTCGAGTGTGGAGTGCCTTGTATAAGCGTACGGCAGTAAAAGTACTACAGACTGAGTAATTTTTTTTCCCCGCAAAACATTCGTGCACCGTTGATATTAGACCTTGACCTAGATTTCTTGGTTAACTGCCGTACTGTGTGTGTATCGGTATCATCACTTCTGAAGAAACAGTCAGGTCGAGGTTAAAAAAAAAAAAGTAAAGCACTGCTTATTTGATAGCTACAGCATTTATCCAATATCAGCAAATCTTTGCCACGCAACCACTCCGTACAACAGGGATATTGAAGGAACGGGTGACAATATGCCGATAATTAAAAGAAAAAGGGACATAATTGGGTTATTTATTGGACACTTCCCATTATGGTGATGTTTGATTTCCCCCCCCCCCTCCCCTTTTTTTTTCTTTTCCACCGCTAATCTGATATTTCGACTTTCTCTTTACTCGACACAAGTCAGAGGGTCCCACTGATGTCGAGATATTACGATTGCACTGTACTTACTTACATCAGCCAATGGTCGCCGTGACAGGGATTCAATGCTTGATTTCCAAACGGCATCACTAGGAACAACAACAATTGTGACTCCGCCATATTCAGATGCATTCCATGTCAGTCTCGTGTCAGGCCAGGACTAGAGTGAAAATGACTTCAAATTGGTTAGAGGTAAAAGCAGCATAATTATTCTCTTCAAAAAGTCTTTCTGAGATAATCTTAGTTTTGGGTGGTCCGATCTGCAAAAACTGCAGTCATATTATATTTTAGATAGTCTATCTGCCCACTGGTTGATCAGTAGGACAGACCAGTGCTTAATATTATACACACATGCAGATACATATACGATTGTTCATTTTGTCAGTTCTTCAGTACGTGTGCCTAAGATTTTACATTTAAAAAACTGATCTGATGTTCTATGGAAATATATGTCTATTAAAAACATGACGATACTCAAGGAAAGGAAATTTCAATTTGTGTCAGTGTCGTGGAAAAAGATATAGACAAATATTAACAAGAAACTATTACTAACCATTTTGATGTCCATGGAAATAATGATGTCATCAGTCTCCACCTGAGGACAAGACAGATGCACTCTTAGTATAAAATAATTGTTCATATTGTTGGGTTCTTGTTAACACTGTTGGGTCCACTGACAACACTGGTAGATGCATTGTTAATGCTGCCACGGGCACTTTTAGGACAGATCGGTGTTTGTTCACACTACTGTATTCCAACTGATATGATGAATGGATGGATGGATGGACAAAGACAAGGAGATATAGGTGAATGGTTCAAATGAAGGACGGACGGATGGATGGATGGATGAATGGGCGGATGGATGGATAATTGTATGGATTGACTGATGGATAATTGTATGGATGGACCAATGGACAAGTTGATAAAACACATGAAACTTTTAAAATCATCAACAAAAAAATAAACCCTCTCTTTTTGGCAGACCGAAATTAGGGAAAAAAATCTATGCTTGCTTGAGGTGAAGTGGAAGCTAAATGTTGCTACAAGTAGCTTTGCAAATACATCCACCAACTCATTCCGATTGGCTGCTGGCCTCAGGTGTTTGACAGTGTGGTGGCCATCCAGGATGTGGAAGAACAGGTAACTCTCACGCTCAAACTCAACTTGCATGTTACAGATACCTTTGGGATTGAAAATCAAGAAGAGCAGGCCAAACACGGTGGCTGCCCAGGAAAAATTCTAAATAACAAAATAAAGACCAAATCCCTACCACAAAAATACACCAGAACAACAAAATGAAAAAGAAAAGCAAGAAAAGTGAGTTGTGAATGCCAAGAGCAGTGATACCCCTAAAATAAAGACCTAAAACATTCCATTTTCAACAGATTTCTGCTATCCAACCCCAACCCACTACCCCATTCAGCACCCTAGGCATACCGCTTTTGCTATTTCAGAACCCTGTATCCCATATCGCCCAATAAAAAAACGTATCCCTAGTAACTGTCCAGTTTTATGAACGGTAAAAGACAAAATGCACCATGTCAGTTACATTAATTAAGTGGATAAAAGATACATAATTAAATTATGGTAGATTACGGTAGAACTATGGCAAGGGATACCACTGGGAAAGGTGGAGAAAAAGAATATTCAAACAATCCAGAGGGTTCTTTCCGAATCTCTACCTCCACATGAATTCATCCAAATGGCCAGAAAGCACAGTGTTGTGCACACCAGCTACATAATAGTGTTTGAACCGTCTCTTACAGTTTTTGCAATAACATTCCACAAGATTGGTGCAAACACCTGTCACGGCATCCACAAAATTCTGGATGTGAAATACCACCAAGTGCTGAAAAGGAGGTTGCACTGGAACAGTTGCTGCAATATTATTGTATGATGACAACCCATCAGAATGAATTATGTTGCCAGGGGTAATTCTCTGGGTAACTGATGCCAATGGCAGCAGAGTAGTGGCAGATCTAATCTTTTTCTGTTTTCTCTTCTCCACCAAGCTCTTGTCAGTTTCAATGACCTGGCCGATGGCCAGTAGTAAGGATTATTGACTAAATGGTGGGAACATAATATATCATGAAAGTAGCAGTACTACTGGACAACGGTGGACCATGCCAGACTAGTACAATGGGTCACACAATGGGTGACAGGTTCCTTAAAATACCAGAGATAAAAGCTCTATAATGTTAATGAAAGATAGAAACTCTCCCAAAAATGGGCCAGTTTTAAAAGACAATTTCACACTCCACCCCCAACGGGTGAGTTAGTTCTCAAGATGGATGTTTTCATAGTAAATGCCCAGCTCGACGATTAACACTTAAAATATGAAATGTGTGTCCAATGTGCCCAATGTGTAACTCAAATGGTGCATGATACCCTCTTTAAACTTCCTTGAAATATCCATGTCTTGTCTTTCAAGAAACAGGTTTAATGACGTAACACTACAACCCTGGCCTTCACAAGAGATAAATCCCCCACCCACAGCCCGCGAAATAAAAGCTTAAACAAAACACAGGTGAATTTCTGCTCCGCCTCCACCTGAGCATTAAAAATAGAAACTCTCACAAGACAGCAGACTTATTTGTAAAGTGATTATTGCTCAGGAAATTTTAAGAAAGGAAAAAAAAAGTGGCACGGGGACTCCAGCACACATTACCCTACTTAGCTACACTAGGTGTGCCGTTTGACTATGTGGTTGCGAGAGCACTTTTCCCATGACATGGACGATCCTAAGTCTAATACCCTAAAGTACCAGTTGCCCCTTAAGACCTAAGGAAGTAGGTTCTAATCCGTATGTTTTGTCCGGCCTACCCCCGACCAAACTCCACCCCAGCACTCAGTCCCTCAGCAGCGTCTTAAGGGAGGAAACTCGCCAGATCCTAGGCTATATTACAGGTTAGTTGGGCGTGACTAACCGTGCGAGTACCTTGGTCGACCGTCGACCTCAACGCTACATGGAAGCAGGAGCCAGTAACCACCCGGGTTTCCCCAAAGTGGCTGTTCTGTACTATAAATAAATTTTGGGTTTTCTTATATGACACACAATCCACACCTTGTCTGCCGTTATGGGTTTGACCTCATTATGCATAAAATCATATATTAAATATATTCTTTTATTAACCTTACTCAAAACATTTTCTTTTCATTCAAACGCTTGGGTTTATCGTTATTCTTTAAAGATATGCGACTCTTAATAAACAGGCTTCTAAATTTTGCAGTTTCAAAATAATAACAACTCAAGAACATGATTATCCACCTTTGCCCCTGACACTGTCTTGGTTTTTATTACAAACCGGAAGTGGGAATCGATACTACTTAATTAATCGACTGCCAATAACTTCATTGAATATGATAACGAAATCAGTACTTATTTCTGAAAAATCTCTCCTCTCCATCTTCTTTCTCTACATTTAAATTTTCCTCATCACATCTATTTTCCCTATAGTTTTTTTTTTCTTGTTTTTAAATGTCCATGTGACATGGGAATGACATCACCATTCAGTGTTAAGGGAACCAAAATCGATACCAAAAGATACCATTCCAAAGGTCAGGGCTAAGCACACTTAACAATCTTATCTCCTCGAGATTTGAAAATGGAAATAATATATAAATTAATATCTATTGAGACAAAAAACATAGCAGAAATGGGCTTTTTTATTAGGCCACCCACAGTAACCAAAATTTCTATGTACGTTTCAAATACTGTGGGAAGTGCATTGAAGTTTGGATTTGTTTAAATTTTTTTGAGTTTGCTTTGGGTCGTTGACTGCTCTCCTCTGATCCCATTTTTTTCACGAACACATGACCCATGGTGTGAATACTTCATGCCAGCTGATGTAAATTACTTAGCGTGCTAGCAGCAAAGTTAGAAGACAGGAATGCATGGCACAGAGAGTAGACAGTGATGGCGCGGGGCACTGCTGGAGGTCACACGGAGTGCAGCTTTTATGCTTGTATAAATATAAAATACTAATAGGGACCCTTTATACATTTTGTAAGTGCTTACATTACAATTATTTCATTTGCACAAAGTCTGATTGTAAAATGAGTCTCGCCGTGCTGTAATTTAATGATGCGTGGCCGTATGCAAGAACTGTACATAAATGGTTACATGGTGGGTAGGCCCAACGCATCAGAGCAAAACACTACTCGGCATGCCAGAACTTTGCGTAAGCCTACCTACATACGTGTAAAGTGGTTCGTAACTTGCATAATTTGCATAAATGACTCAACGTATTGAATCCGAAATTAAATAGAGATCTGCCTAAGATTAAGAAAAGATAGAGAAGCGCTTAATTTCTCCGGCTCTATGTCAACTCTGCTATCCTTATTTGGTTGAAGGTAATAATTCTACTTAGCAAGTTGCAACAAAATGAAACTTCGAAATCCATAGCTGATGTTGTCTCCAATGTGGGTTTAATGTTTTCAAGAAGTGTGGAAGAGAGGAAGAAAGAAATTTTCCTCATCAATTTTAACTTAAAACAAAACCAACAAAAAAGTTTCCATTTCGCAAAATGACAATACTGTGGGATAAAATATTAGTTACTTTCTTTGTGTTCTCTACTTCAAACGATGAGATGACCAAGAGCAAAAACATGCTACAATGAATGCCAAAGTATACGCACTGTTAGTCTCACAGTCAGCAGCCTCCGCTTTGTTTACGTCATTAAATACATAAGCATGAGTGAATTTTCTCACAGTGTCTGTCGCGATGTGGGTTAGATGGGGAGAATTCGACTGACACTCTTTCGAGGTCCGCTCCCACAATCGACGAACACACAAAAAAAATACTTGCACTCTAAAAACTAAATAAATCAATGGCTCATTTTGCTCAAACACAAAGGGCCGTAATAATATAGGTGGCGCTCCACATGTGGAGGTATACTTTCAAGCACTTTCGCTTTATCCGACTCGATGTTATCAATATGGCGAACGTTGCAAGAAGGGTTTATTTAAATCTGTTTGGATTCTTGAGCATGATTTGATCAACATTAGGTGCAGCTATGGTGTTTTCTTGCCTTATGATGCAAATTGCTGTATACACCGTGCATAGCTTTATTTTTAAAAATGTGTTTAGTTTATCATGTGATTTTAGGTATCAGCCATTATCTCGTTAAATGAGCTTATGGATCATATTCCCATGCAAAGTGATTTCTTGATTGTAAAGTCGGAGTTGTAGCCCTAGGTACCTGAAACTGAAATTCTTTTTCATCGACTTGCAATTCCCCGATAACCTATCGCCTTTCTATACTCTAATCCTGATTGGCAGTGAAATAAATTATACTCCAGTGAACAGTGGGTGTGTTTTCTTAGTGTGTACTATATGAAAAATTGTTTTATGTTGTGATTTGTATGATTGATCCGACTTAAATGTTAACCAATTACTTAAAGTGATATTGATATTAACGAAACATATTTACTGAGAGAAGCAATAACATAATACAAACAAATTAGGTGGGAAACCTGAAACCAGGCAGGGCTTGAGATTAAAAGTAGGTACTCAAAACTGATTTTGGAAAGTCGCTGTATAGACACTTTAATTGAGTTTTCTAATTGAAAGAACTCACTTTCCTAAGAATTTTGATACCAAATTTGTCTCTATATCTCAATATTTGGCAAAGTTATGATCATCTGAATTTTCATGAAAACACCACCGGTGCGTTATCACTGCAAACATACCAAACTGTAAACACATTCTATTTAATACAGACAACAAGCCCAAATGTTTTCAAGGGTTTAAATTATTAATAAGTGGTCTTTTATTTGAATCAAAAATGCCTCCAGATCAAACTTCACTTTTTGACAAGGAAGACAAAAATGTCAAATTTATCAGTTTTCACTGTCACAATAAAACATCAACAGATTGACTTGCAGAAGTAAGAAACACGTCATTGTTATTCGAAGGCTTATCCACAGAAGGATAAAAGAAATGGTTATTTTCAAAATCAACAGCCATATTGAAGCTTAATTTAGGAGCAAAAAATGCGTAATTTCGCAAATTTTAAAACTCCATACAAACATAAAATCGACATACACATACAACAAATGACATTCCGTAGCCAGGGCAAAAATATACCAAAAAAAAAAAGGTTAGTTATTCAATGTAATCCAAATATCAGTAAATTGTAATTTTTAGTCTGTGTGATCAGATCCATCTTGAAACGATATGTGGGTGTTACTCAGCTCCCGCAGATTAGCGATTTTGGCCGTTAAAATGTCCGATAGTGACTACTTTGGGCTCATAATATTAAAGTTATAACAGCAATCTCATGGAATTGAAAAATTACATTTGAAAGAGGTGTTATTTTCAATGGTATTATTGGTATGTGGCATTTTAAGTTATTTTATTTTGGTGCTGAGCCACAGAGGAATAAGAACGGACCGCGGCAGTGCCGATAACCACCGTGATTTTTGCAAAAGGGAACAATGCAATAATCTGGCATTTTGGAGAGAAAACTACAGTTTATTATGCGCAGCCGTCACTTCATGGAGCATCAGTGTAGGGCAAATCAAGCGGTCACTTCCGGGATCGGCTGCTGTTTGTTTACCTCCAGTTATTGCGCGCCCCCTATCGGAATAAGGGGAAATAATTTCAGCAAAATGAGCCATTGCTTTGATTTTTAGCAGAACTGTAGGGCAGTTTAATTACAGGAATTAATGTAACAAATATAATTATAAATATAAATATCAATTCAAAGGCAACTGAATCTAACTAATGAAACTACAGCTTTCTATAAAGACTAACTTATTCACTCTAACTACTTGCAGGTCATATGAGTTATATGCCAAATAGAATCCGCGCACGTGGCGACGGATATAACAGTTTAAATTCTATTAATTCAATGAGACATGTTATGATATGGACATTTCCTCTAGACACGCCATGGAGAATGCTTGTACAACCATGCGTTGTCTGGCGGTAGCTCTGAAACTGTCTTCAAAAGTAAGTAGAACGGTTCACTTTCATCATCACAAATTAGTATGAACTCTCACCATTAGGCCCTCACTGGGAGTGAGAGCGCTGGATGTAAACGCTGTGGGTTCGTATCAAACCAAGTAGCTTAGGCTCTGGAGCTTTAAAACATCACGCTCCTCACAATATGGACTGCTCAACTGCGTCTCTATGTCTCTCATCTGGCTGAGGACTATCGCCGTCCACCTCGTAAATGGATTGTCTACATGTGGCCTCTATCTAAGCTCTGCACGGGTTTAAATACTAAAGCTATGTCTCGACCTTCCGTCCAGATTCATACATTTGATTGGTGCAGTCGCTTCAGCTCAGCCTGCAATATTAATTTATGCTTGTCATGGCCTTGCGCCAAAATCAAGGTCAATTTTACGGTCTAGACAAAAATTTAAAATGCGAAACATTAACTACTAAAATCTTCAAACCCCGTGCTTTCTACTCTTATGCACGAATTTCCGAACGCCAACTAAGCGTCTAAATAAACTACCTTTACTCGCCCCTTATCTATGTTAATCAAAATCACGGGGTCGAGAACTGCTCTGTCATTCCTAGCTATACATTTATTCTGTCTCGCCCCTCCTTCTCTCCATCCATCAGAAAAAAGGTGTTTCAAAACAAACTGTTCACGAGAACAGCTCAAGGACAAATTACGCTGGTTATAATCAACAAGATCGTAAAAATTAACTCACTGACGTCGTGACCTAGCACGGCATTTATGATCCTAATGTGATCATGACAGTGTCAAGTGGCTGGGATTGACAGACACAAGTCCTGTGCATGCGTAATGACAATTTTTGTTACAGCAGTAAGCAGCAATGGATGCATAGGGAGGAGTTGGTGTATTTTTGGTTCATGCATACCAACTAAATTTGAGTTTACACCTAGGTGGCCGTAAGCACTACTAAGCCTGTACCATAATGTAAAACGGGTGGATTTATACCAAGTTCATGCATACGGCCACTGATATGTACAAAAAAATTCCAACCTTTTTCAGCCGTACCATGAAAAAGTGAAATGTACTGCTTCAGCCGGTGTGTCCATCCAGAAATCAGGCATCATTTGGCCGGGTGGTCTGCCTTGAAACAGAATGTTATTTCATCAATCAACCAGAAATTAAAACTGGGCTTTAGATAAAACATGTGCTATCTACATATGTGAATTTATGTGTGTAAGCTTCACAGAACTTACATGCGAAGATTCAAAGTGGAAATAAGTCGTTCCATTTTTTTACGATACAGTCACAAGTGACCGCCAAATGGGACTATGCTTTGTTTCAGTTTGGCCAAATGAAGCTAATTATTTTAGTAAACACCAACCAAACTACAACCAATACAGTTTTTTCTGGAACAGCTGGATAAAGAATAGGCATTCTAAAGAATATGTTGTAAAACATTCTAAAAACTACACTTGCAAATGTATTGTCCAGTTGGCATCAAAATTATTCTATGAACTGAACTTTTAAAAAACTAAAGAGTTAATGTTACTTGACCTCTGTAGAAACTAGAACATGAAAGGATTCAAAGTACTTTGATCACTTGCAGGAAGGAAAAGCGATCCACCTCATTTATCACACATAATTTGTGAACACTAGTGAAACCTGGCATCAGTTGGTCGGGTGGGCTGCATGTGTTTCTCTTTCCAAAGCCTTGTAATAGAATGTTATTTTTTTAATTAATCAGAAATTAAAACTGTGCATTAAATAAGATGCATGCTATCTACATGTGAGAATTCATGAATGCAAGCTTCATAGAACTTGTGCTAGAAAGTTCAAAGAGGTGATAGGCTATTCCCCTTTCTTAAGGCACACCCACAAGCGATAGCCAGACAGGATTACACTTTGTTCCGGTTTGCAAACGAAGTTAACTATTTCAGTGAACACCGCACAAAGGATATGTTGTAAAATATTCTAAATACTACGTTTGAAAATGTTCAGTAAAGATGGCATCAAATTATACTATTTAATTGAACTTTAAAAAAAATAAAGAGTTAAGATTACTTGAGCACATTACAAACTAGAACATAAAATGATTCAAAATATTTTGATCACTTATACTTACATCATAATCTGGGCTTTTAATGTACTATGCATTCTTTTTAAGCAACTGCACTGCTATCACAGCACCAAAATAATTGGAACGGGAAGAGTTCCAGACATTTAGACCACCCAGTCAATCCCTAAAGCTAACACTAAACCAGTTTCTAAGCCTGTCTTTATCCCTGTTACCAATCATTGACCCCACTGTTTACTCTTTTAACCAGAAATGAAAAGAAATGTTGGGAAAGTTTCCAAAGAATTGTAAGAGTTCGAAGTCATCCGGAACTCTTTACATTAGACCTGGATCCCACAGAAAATCAAGCTAAGCCTAGACAGCATCCCAATGTTAATCAGATGCAGCGCTGTATAGGATTTCTCTAAGGTTAGTAGGATCACCATAGGACTGGATTCCCTACATCAAACTGATGTCAGCACAATGTCATAACCAGAGGATCTACATGGGAACGATGTCATTCCAATGTGCGAACTTGACATTATTCCTAAGTGTGGGACTTCCATAAGTTTACCGGCTGGGAGGCGACAACGTCAACATTGTTAAGATTGGTTGGTTTTCTGAAGGAGCTCGATCTGTGCATGTTGTGCCACTATTTTTTATTTATCTTTAGCTGGTACACACATTTTACTAGGCTTCAAAAAGTAACAGAATAAGATAAAACAGAAGAGAACGGGTACATTAATTGTTTTTTCTTTAATAAAAGGGAGTTAATGGCTTTTTCCCGTCAAATAGGGCTGTTTAGTGTTTTCCCGGATTCCTTCCCTTTATCAGTTATACGAGTTACATACTGTATTAATCATTATTATAAGCTATAAATATGGTGAACTTTATGGGAGGTTAAATCAAGCCACTATCATTCTATGCCAATTGGCCATCACAAAAGGAAGTATAAATCGCTGGAGATTCTGTTCACCACTCGTCATCCTAACTTGGCCCATGGAAGAATCTAAACTATGAAGAAGAGCCAATTATTGTCAAAAGTAGTAAGGGTATAATCAGCCAGTGACAGAAAATATAACCATTGGGAGGACTTCCGAATGCGTTCCTTAGATCTATTCCTTCCTGGGTACGAAACAGAGAAATTTATGTATTTTATAGTCCAACAAAAATTAGTATGTTTGTGCTTCAGATTAAAATAATAATAATAATAATAAAGTTATACGTGGGCAGGGTCAACAGGGCCTATCTTGTCTCTAAATCCAACACCTGAGATCAGTATCAGTGCCAGTTCTGCCATATGGAAGGTTCGACATAATGCCTGTGTTGCTTTCGTTTCAGAACATTATCTTCACAGTATTTTGAAACTGTTAGTTGCATCCAAACTAAAACTAACGAAACAATCTGAACTATGCTTGAGAAATATCGAGTAACTTATGCGTGGGAGAGGGGGAGGCCGATGACGAAATCAGAGGTAGTCAATAGTTCAGCATTCTGTGTGAAAATATTTAAAGTGGAGGTACAGAGAGACGGGGGAGATAGGAGGAGAGGAGAAAGAGACGGGGAGAAAGAGAGAGACAGAGAGACAGAGAGAGAAAGAAAGAAATTAAAAGATCAAGTAACCAAATTTAAACTTATTAGAGGCTTATAACTTATTAACAAGCCACCGCCCCCCTCCCCCCAATCACTCAATTTATCTGTTTGTTTATTTATTTAATTATTTATTGTACGGTAGCATTAACTATATTACATGTACACGGTTTACGCGTGTACGGTATTACCATTGACAAACTGGCAGTCAAATGATTGCTCAATGGAACATGTAGAAGGAGTTCCGAATGCGTTACATGCTAAAGAGGGTTTATTTTGAGGGGGTTGAAAAAAAAAAGGGGCTAGGTATTTTTGGGGGGTTAATGAAGAAATAGCAATAAATAATTCACGTCATTTTTCGTTTTCTCTTATGTGTCTCTCTCCCCTCCCTATCTTGCTTCCATTTCATCTCGATTTCTCTGCGCTAGAAGCATCTGAAAGAGAACACATACACAATAATCATAAATCATGACAATGCTCGGATCCGCACCCACACCCTTTCGCTCCTGAATCACATGTCTTAACCATTTCGCCACGCAGGTGAGTTAACAGATTGTCGGTAAAAATTTACTTATACTCACAGTCAGTACCTTGACCTAAATTACGGAAAGTTACCGACCTTGTTAATTTGCATAGTTTGAAAAAATTATGAATCGGCTTAGCAGCGAAACAATCCGATTTCAGCTGCTCGGAGATTGCATGATCTGATCTAATGAGGGCCTACTAGTGTCTACGTCGATCGCCAATGGCTACCCCAGCCCTTTTCGCCCGATTAGTCAATCTGACTACCGCCCATTGATACAAACTGACTAGACCCTCACGCCCCCAGGTCCATCTGACCATTCCATGTGTTGTGAGTTTAAATTCGTGAACACTATATCAAGTTTTGTTTCAGTAAACCTTCGCCAGCCGCGCTTTTTCGTAAATTCTGTTACTGTGACCTCTCCCCAGTAAGTTTCAAAATGGCAGCTGTTTTCGGATTTTGTCTCACTTCAGACTTTTTTCTTGGATTATACTATTTTTCTTAGCAAGTATGTTACAAGTGTTATTGTGAATATGAAGTGATAATTGGTCATAAGGTTGGGAACAATGTGTAACAGTGAGCTTTACTTAATAACGGTAAAAATTACATGTAACGCATACGGAACTCCTCCCAACATGTACCTCCTCACCTTGTACAATAAATACAGTCATAGATCCTCTTTGACTTAACCTTGTAAGGAACGGTTTCAAAGTACTTGTAGCTTATTTAACACTGCAGATAAGGCCATCCATCATTGTTTGAAACATTCCATCACATTTGCTTAGTCGAGTAAATTCCACGTGAGCAACACACCTGACCTAGTCTGAAGTTGTGAAACGTAAAGAGTGGACAGGCATTTACCCCTTAAAACATTCAAAGAGACGACCCTGAACTGCAGAGATTCTATCCAACACATTAAAGAAAGTGAGCTGATAAAACGTACTTGTGAGCATGTCTTTAGACATGTGAGTGAGGGAAGGCTGGGGTGGGCTTTGTGGTGAGCGGTTCAGTTTTCTCATGACACACCGTGCACTGTGGAGTTTCGCAAATAAAGCCACTCCTCTCTCACTCTCTCCTTTTCTCTCTCCCTCACTCTCTCTCTCTCACTGCACACATTCTCTCAGTCTCTCTCTCTCGGGCATGTAGAAAGGGAGGAAGGGGGTTTGCTTAATGGTGAGGGATTCAGTTTTCTCGTGAATCACCTTACACTGTGCTGTGGAGCTTCGCAAATAAACTCACTTCTCTTTCTCTCCCCCCTCTCTCTCTCTCTGTCTCTCTCTCTATGTATCTCTCTTTCCTTCCCTCTCTCTGCACTGGAAAGTTCTTTGGTTTCTCGGAGGCCTCAGCCGGTCCCAATTTATTTTCATCTGATTTTAAAATTAATAGCCCCCCCCCCCCCCACATTTTTCTTTATAAATGACATGGCCCTTCTGTGACCCACATTAACTGTATCCTTTTAGTTCATGACTGCCAATTATTTAGAAAAGAGCAAAATTCAAGTAATGTATTTTTTCTGCTTTCGTTTCGTTGCCTTTCATTTTCTGCGTCAGCTGCATGCCCCTTCAGACGAGGCAACTGATAAGCAAGGGTTTTTGTTGTTGTTGTTGTTTTTGTGGCACATTAGAGGGAGAGAGAGATAGAGACAGAGAGAGAGAGACAGATAGACAGACACAGAGAGAGAGAGAGAGAAAGAGAGACAGACAGACAGATTTAGATTGTTCATTTTGATTTGGCTATTGTGCCCCAACACCTACGATTTGTATTTTATATATTATCTTATTATTGCATCTTCTATGCTGGCTGTTGATGTTATCTGTGTCGTGAGGAAAAAGAAAGCTTTTTTCTTCCTACAGAGAGAAATTCTCTGATAATTAACCCTTTAAGACCTGAGTTATTTTTGTGTTTGTACGGACTTTTTTCATAGACCATATTTACAGACTGTAGGTAATAGACAATGCAGTGTGCGTTGGTGTGTCATTTTAGGCCAGACCTAGCGATGTAGTGTGGGTTAAGATTTGTCGGTGCACTTTAAGATGTACAATTTATAATGCCAAAAAATTAATGCACTGAATGATTGATTTATGACTGAACTTTATGTGTGCTTTACTATTGATACGCACAGTGTTCAAGCAATACCAGATGTTTCACACACGTTAGAATTCGTGATTTTTGTGAAAATAGACTCCAAATTTCACTTCTCTTATTCACAGAGGCTTCTTGTGGACAAAGACACAACGGGTGAATTATACGCAAAAACATAAGAATTGTCAGTATTGTTTTGAAAGCAGAGTTTATTTTCAGAAATGTGTCAGACATGGAGCAGAAAGGCTTTTTGTTGCTCATTTGCTGCAGTTATAATGAGAGCTGTCTTAATGCATGGGCACATTGGGCAGTTGACCAGGGCCCCCAAGGGCTTAAGAGGCCCCATGCATTCAAATTTACATTGGTTTTTGAAACAGGGAAGAAAATTCTATTTCTTTGCCCTAGTTATAACAAATATGTAAGAGTGAATATACTATGGGAAAACATGTTGAGATATTACAAGAACAATGAAATAATCACAGTATGATAAGAGGAAAATTCTTTGTCCATATCTTTTCTTTGCCCATGAAACAAGTTTTCATTAAGGTTATAAAATACTATGCTCGGTGGATTAGTGGGTGGGTGGATGGGTGAATGGATGAATGGGTCAATGGATGGATGGAATGCTGAATGGATGGATGAACAAATACATATAATGTAAAGATATAATATGTGTATCTTTAAATCATTTTTTCTTCACAGTTTGCTGGTAACCGAACTTACTCCACATGTCGATTATCTTCATTTTTCGTTTCTTAACCCTTTCTTGCCTAAAGATGGGAAAAAAATACAAGTCCAATGCTTCCCCATTTTTCATTCCGGGATGCCTAAGCAAAGGGAACTAACTCCAATTTCCTGATGACATACTGTTTAAGAAATATTTGTACACGTAATTATTATCCAGTGTTGATGAAAATGGTACCACTCCCTCCAGCTCCCCCCTTATTCCCCCCCCCCCCCCCCCCACAAAAAAAAGACCAAAACAAAACGACCAGCGCTACACTGTGGCGGCAATGTGGCTGCTCCAGTTGTAACTGGGTGCAATGACACAAAGGCAAACTTCCCAAATGGGATTAAAGTAGTATACAAATATAAATACAAATAGATATATGAAGGCCCTTTCAGGAAATGTTATATGTACATGTATGTCTATGAGTGAATTGAAATTTATTGCAATAAAATAAAGTTGAAACTCAAACTGTACCATTCTGTTCAGTTTTTCAGCACGTATTTTCCCATAATGTCATGGTTTTGAGTCCTCGTGATATTTGCTATAACAGCTATTACCTTGTATATGAATGTTATAAAGGGAGCAACCAGTGCATTTGATGAGGAAAGATCAACAACACTGTTTGCACTTCCGATATTCTGTGATTTCAAAACTTCATTGAAAACATAGTTCACAAGCTAGATGCATCCATTTTTATTTTTAATTGAAGAGCGGACATCTTGTTTCCAACGTGACTATAGCTCTAAATCAGGCTGCCAATAGAATCAGGTTGCTAAAAGACTTTATAAACAGCACACTGATAGATGTATTTGGGTGTATTAGGCTGATACCAGCATGGTCAGATGCAGTCGCATTAGACAGATGCAAATGTATCGCATTGGGGCGCATTAGGTGAGAATGGGTTAATTTTCTATTTGTCTAAAATCAGCAAGGCTATTCCAATTCATAATACAGGTTGCAGTAATTTACAGTTATATATACAGAACACTTAATTAATAGAATATTATTAATGTCTGCAGCATTCAATACAGTGCAACACTATGACAGCCATATTGTTACAAATTTAAGTATGTACGAAAAACATGTAAGCGGCAAACAAGACATTCAAATTTCAATGTTTGATTCTACATAAAAAAGTTACTTTTCATAATGAAGAAATGGCCACAGAATGAACATAATTATACTTGAAACATACATCAATAACAGACACATAAAAATATGAATGAGGAAAGTACTACAGTCGAGCATGGAAAACTTGAATTCTTTGGGGTGGCTTCATCTAGTTCAGGTTTGCCAAATTTCGAGGAATACATAAAGCACTAATCAAGAGGTGTTATTATTGTATATTCAAGGAGAATAATACCACCACCACCACCACCACCCCTTTCCCATGGTCGGTTGAAAGAGAAGCAAGTATTAATCTGATGCGCGTGGCAACAGCGGCATAATGACCTTGAGCCCGAATTCTTTTTTTTTTCTTCTGGAAGTGCTCCAGTAAGGACTGTTTCCAAGTCGGGCCCAACAGCGATAAAATAAAGGGAGAACACAATTTACCATTTTTCTCTGCTCGGCTTTACTCCCGTTCGAACAGCAGCGCTTCCTTTTTTTTTCTATTGGAGCATGAGCTACAAAGAATATTGAGAAATAAATTTGGGACCTAGATCTTTCTTCATGGGATCCGTGATTTCCACTTAGGTATGTTGGAGTTCCGCGTGCTTGACTGTATTTGGAATTTACTAAGAGCTCAACTATTGACTATGATTTATGAAAACACAGACATTTTTTGTGTCTTAACACACTGTAACTCAGAAGCCCAGTGATGTAAAAGATTAACACTAATATAAACAGAAACAGGAGCAGACGGTCCAAGGCTTTTGCCACTGCTTGCAACTCGTGACCTCATTTCCTGCGTGAGATTTCCATTGGATGAAGAAGTGCTGATGTCATCACCTCGGGTTCCTGGATGTTCTCCTTAATGTGATCGCCGTCGCTGTCTTTGAGGGAGACTTGGTCAGGGTCAGACCATGTATCTGCCTCTGGTGCTGAATGGGGAGTGGATGGGTGTGTCAGAAGTTGCTGTAATATCTCCGATCCTGCTCAGACCCGACAATACATCCCATGGGAGCCAAAACACAGCTGAAAAGTACAAGGAAAATATTTGCTTGAAACCTGATGAAGAGAAGCTCTCTACTTCTGACTGTCCCTTGACAGCCCTTTCAAGAGTTGAACAAAAAGCCCTACTTAGAACTGCAGAAGAATAAGGTAAAGTCAAAATGCGGCCAGAAGAAAAAGTTATACAAAGCAAAACCTCACATAAGAACTAACACAGAAATGATACAATAAAACACAAAGAAAAAGGAAAGACAAATCAAGCTTTCAACTACTGACCTTCAGGAAAATAAATGCAAAAGGATAGAAAATTAAACAAATGAATAAATCATAGAATGTTTCACAAATGCGGATAATTATCCTCTGCAAATTCCAGACATGGAATCTTAGAACACAGCCCATAAGCCAATGTCAAGAATAAAGCAGCATGAAAAACAAGGAGTTAATCAAGATAAAGAAACAAAAGAACAAAAACCAAAACAAAGAAGGCTGTTGTTCGGGGTGCGTGGTTTTTGTCCATTTTTGGTCATTGCTGAACAGTGAAAACAACTCAGTATTTTCTCTATTTGGTTTTGTACTTGGAATATGGGCCCCTTACATTAACAACATTCCACAAGGAAAGCAAAGTGCAGATGCCCAGGGTAATGAAACTCCTAAAAGAATGATCTCCATATGTTGCAATATTAGTTCTTGTTTCTTTCTCCAATTCTGAAAAACTGGAGATCTGGTAGGATGTAGAAGAAGATATAACAAATGCACACTTTGACACGTTTTTCAAATGTGTTGTGACACTCATCAAGCTGTTTCACAGTTCCGATTTATTCTAACACCTTATCATACTACTTAAGCCACAAAGGTTTAACGTCAAGTTTCTCAGATGTGTAAAAAGAAGAGCTGGAGCAAAAGAGAACTAAGTTCGCGATGTGAGGGAGTCTCTCACGCTGAATGTTTAAAGCATTCTATGAATGATGATTTTTGGTCACACTGGAGTTTACAGCTTCAACACTGTATTTTCAAATGATTGAACTCGAATTTCGAAACATTTGTTGATTGTTGTCAAGTCAGGCATTTATGATGTCGCTTGTCATCCCCTCTTAATGGCTGTGATTTTGATTTACTCAAATACTCATCAATCCATATTACAAAATTGGTCTGACTATTAACTGGCAAATGAAATAATATATCCTAATATTTCATGGGTATGTTACTGAATACAAAGTGCAGCTAACATAGTAGAGATCATGGGTATTCCAGTTTAACCTTTAAATAAGTCAAAGCCTTCATATTTACAGCTGGCTTTGGTAATTCAGTCAGATTTCCCACACATTTTCATGCATCAGTCATCTTTGTCATAACAGTGATCACACCACACTAATGCGCTGTTTTTTAGAAATATTTATTACAGCCTGGATAGGATTAGGTTTTGGTAACACTGCATAGGAAATAGCCTATCACGGACCCAGCCAGAAGCCCTATGTCAATCTGACATAGATTTGAATAAGATTTCGTCAGGATTGGTAGGATTTCCAAAAGGGCTGAATCCCTACATCAAACTGATGTTGGCACAATGTCAGCACAATGTCGCTACCAGCAGATCTGCAAAGGAATTATGTTATTTCTATGTGCAAACCTGATGTCAGTCCCACAAGTCAGATTATCGTAGGGCTGCTGGCTGGGGATTAATTTCAATAAAGAGCATGCTATCCAGCCAGATATATTGTCACCTTTCCCTAAAACTGTAGTCATTGGTTTTGGCTACTTTTCAGGAGAAGCAAAAAAAACTTTTATTTCAGCACAGCTGGTCTTGTGACAATGACTTTTTGATGGTTTGCTATTTGATTATGTTTTTTGGCTTAGGAGTCTAGAAGCAGGATCATTCGATGTGGCTTTGAATGTAGTTGAACCTACAGTGGAACATACTTAAACCAAAAACGAATACACCGAATACATGGCTGAACCAAAATTAAAATTAATAACCTTTTTTTTTCTCTTTTACTCTTTGTTAATGGGTTAGCGATAAACCAAAGTCAACATTCGTGTGAACACGGCTGAACCAAAAACAATGAACTTGATTTTAGTGAAAGCCAGCAACCTATTCTTAATCAAGCACGCTTAGTACCAACAAGCCGTTCTCTCATTGTCAGGCCTGAGGCCACCAGCAGGTGTCGAAGACAGAGAGAGGTAGGTGACGGGGAAATTGCGTCAGAGAAGCGAGTGCGCATTGTCTGTGGAATCTAAATTATTTCTGTGTAGCAAACGGCGAGCGGTGTGCTGACAAGGCAAGGCAAGCATATGAAAACATGTCATCGAAGCATCATGATGCGCGCTGTCTGATGCGGCGTGATGTTATGGCACCGTGTACCCAAATTACCCACGTGGTTAGTTACATTGCCATGCGCCCAGAATTGACTCATTATTTTATCACTGAAATTTGACCTTTCGGAATTTGTTCCCCTCTTCTGACAACTTCCACCATACCCAGTTTGGATAAACCAAAGTATGTTTAAACCAAAGCAAAATGTCCGGTCCCTAAAATTTTGGTTTAAGCGTGTTCCACTGTATATATATATATATATATCGAACTTTGTATTACTACAGTCTTAGGGAATGATGATGATATGTATGGGATTAGAACAGTCAACCAGGCCAGATAAACCATTTCCTCAATAAGTTTACTTACTGTTTTCAACCAGGAGGGCATTTGCCTGAGAGGAGACACATTTGCCCTAGAGCATACAATGATGGAGGTCAAAATTGAAGCAGCACATAGAACACCACCGGAGAGACAGAGATAATTGTACTGCTATACAATATGCATGGGTGAAGATACACTGCAACGACATAAAAATTGCTAAGGAGATCAAGTGATGAATTTCAGTAATGGCAAATTTATCCTCCATTGACAAAATAAAGTACTTGACTTTGACATGCTGCAGTGTCTACACATTAATTCTTACCTTCCAGACAGAAGTTTCTTGATCACTTTGACATTTTGAGTGAAAATATGTCTATAAAATTAGTGGAGCCCTGTTTGCTCTAAATTTCAGGTTTATAAGATATTTATTTCTAAAATCTTTCTGTCAATCAATTTTATTAGTCAAATGATATTAAGAAACAAAGTTTTACAAAATTCCATCCAATCAGAATGCAAAATACGAGGCTTGACACACACTTACACAAAAAGAAAGGATCTAAGAAGGCAAACAAAATTTATAATCATTTGGACTATGCCACAAAACTTTTTTTTTTGTTTTTATATATACCAAGGGAAATAATCATAAAATCATGTAAAAACCTATTAGTGAGCATTCAGTATGGTGTTTTGTTAGTTGTCATTTTTGAGACCACATGCAAATCTATAGTCCTCTGCTTCTTACCCAAACTTCAGACTACTTTATGAAAAGATTAGGTGTAAAGATAATCTGTATTTGATTTGGCACTTTATATGGTCTGACAATAACATCAGAGATGGTAATTTAAGTAAGAAAAAAATGAATAAAATTTATGGGAACAATTAAAAAAAATTAAGCAGCATAAATCAAAGCATGACATGCCACTAATTAGCATATCAATATGCTCTTGTTTCAAATTGATAATTGCAAAGATTTCATGTTCTGCTTGGAAGCGAGAAAGATAAAATTAATGGTTTAGCATGAATATGTGCACGAGGCCCACTAACCTCAACGGAAGTCGCACTGGACCAAACGGAGAAATTGTGATGAACCATAAATATCCAATTTTTTAATGATTTTTATATTTTGGTCGCTACTTGAAGTTCAGCTATTTTTCTACATTATGTGAAAGTATTATGTCTCAAATCAGCCTCTAAACATGATAAATATTGCCTTTAATTTTGAATTTGACAGCGAATATCACTGCAGTAATGGAGTTCATTGAACTCCCGATAACTTAAAAATAAATAAATATATTGTCACAAAATTTTCACATGGCAGGTATCATTTATTTTTGGCATAGACATGCAAAATTTCAAAGCCATAGGTTAATTACAAGTACATAATACTAGGGAGATAGTAAGGCCACCCATCTCACCGAGAGTGAAAATCGATGCTCCATCTTTAATGGCGATTTTCTCAGAAGTTGCTTCTGTTTTTGACCAGGGAGTAGGTGTCTTTGAAAAGCCATAACTTTGCGATAAAAAGGAGCATTGCAATACTTGTTTACACCAAATTAAAGATGAGATTTCATACTTCACTGTGATATTCACAACTCAAAACTGAAAAATATGCGACTTCTGTTGAGGTTAATGAGGCTTGCTCACATATCAGCTTATTTCATATTTTAGCTATTACTTCAGGATTTCTCAGTCACATCTTCGACCAACGTCCGTGCCACACCATTGGCAGTTTTATCATATCTGATTGTACAATAAAAATTTCTCACCAACATTGATTTGACTTTGGTAATTCCAAGGCAGAAGATCTGGTGTTGTTTGTAGTGATATGCCTAAAGCAGTCAAGAGAATTCCACCTGGAGAACAGAGGGATACATGGATAAATGTATGAATAGATGGATGGATGGATGGGAGGATGGATGGCAGAAGGACAAACACTTGGACAAATGAATGGAAGGGTGGATGGATGGATGGATGGATGGATGATGAATGGATAGGTGGGTGGATGTGTGGATGGATGGATGCAACGGGTGGATGGATGGATTAATGAAGGAAAGGGTGGATGACATCTGTTAATAATTTCACTTTCAGAGACATAATTACATGTGTTAGCTTTTGTATCCTTTTTACTTAAAACTGAGCCACTATCCTAGTGTCAATTTTGAAGTTGAATCTGCTGGCATCATCAGGACAACTGGCAAGAGACAGGCATTAATTAGTGCCGGTGTGGTATCCCAGATTATCCCCCTCAAAATCTATCCCCCCTGATATTTCAGAATATCCCCCGGATACTCTAGGATATCCTAGAATAACCCCCAGATATTCTGGTTTATCCCCCCGGATATTCTAGAATATCCTCCTCTATAACAGTTTATCCCCCGGGGTTAAAATAGGATGGGGGATACTTGCAAATGGGTACTAGGCATCCTATTTTATCCCCCCGTTACAAATTATCCCCCACCTTTTTTTTTTTTTGTCTTTGGGTAGCCTTTTCCCCCCTTTTCTTCGTGTGCGTTTCTGGTTATTATACAATCTTTCTCTGCCACACGCACAAAAATACACATTTACAAAGTGTGACTTAACATGCGTTTTAAGCCGACCCTTAGAATTGGACTAGGGGCATAAATCTTTCTCCTCCAGTCCATCAACCATACTTTTTTCTGGAGCTTTTAGTAGTAGTAGTAATTAAAGAGATTAAATTTCAGGGGTGGTCTGTGTATGGAGCAGTGGGAGTAAAGTACATTGTACTCAGTATCAACAGACAACCAGGGCACCCATTCTTTATTATGAGGAGAAAAAGGAAAGGACAATGCACCAGCGTGCTAAATTTGACAATACCGAATCGAAGCTGGCACAAAATGAAGTCGAGATATAATCTTAAGCGGCCACTTGTGATCTTAAAGTTCTCATCTTATAGTAGGCTATGCTTCGACGGAAATGTGTATCCTGTGATAAAGCACCTTAGTTGTAATTTCCAAGTTTTTGAGGGACTAAGCTCCTTGGAGGTCATATAAACTCTTTGGTAGCAAGTTGTTGACTTCACGGGACAAGAGAAATGTTAAAGAACAAATCATTGCACGTCAAGCATAGTGCCACAGCAGTAACGAATCTAGTGCTGATGAGGGATTTACAAACTTTGATAGAATTTCCCCCTTCGAAGCAACATTGTGGAGGATGTTACTGAAGATTACACCACCAGCTTCAGGAAAGTCTATCACTGTCGTCAGTTCTGAGAGCTGCCATTTGGAGAAGCCAGCCGACTTGTCCCCTCTCCATTGCATTTAGTCACACATCCATCTCAGAAATATTCTCAACAGCTGCAAGGACTGGCTGCCCAAGTTCCAAGACGTAATTGGCTCAGCGTCCCCAGTCTTCTTTGTTATCAATTCTCTAATGTATGTTGCAAGTAGTCTGTCACCAAAGCCGAGCAAATGGCAGCACCAACAGGAAGAGTCTGTTTCTAGTTTACATGAGAGATAGTCATCAAAACCTACAGACTGTCCTGTTTTCGGGTCTCATGGACAAAACTTCCTAATCAGGGGCGCAATGCTAAGAATGGTTTCAATCAACCTTCAAAGACAATGCAGATTCGAGACAGTCGAGGAAAAAAATCCAGATTCTTGGACCATTTGGGGATACACATATAAGTCGAGGTGAAGATCTGTTAAGTGACAAGCAGCCCATCCCATTCAAGTGTACCCAGATAGATCTAGTCCCAAATTTTTTTGCCTTCCAGATCCAACACTTTTTACAGACTTAGCGTGCTCTGAGTAAGAGATCCTTTAAAAAAGTTATTATGGATTACAGGGAATTGCATCCTGGTTTTAATCCTTAAAAATTCTCCATCTTTCAGCCTCATCTGAGACTACCTTTCCTTTCTACGGGTCACGGGACTCACATCACCTTTTTTCCCTCCTTGGAAGTCTATCGTTCCATTATGTAATGATAAAATAAAACTCTTGTGCGTCCTCCTTCTCCCTTTCACCCCCGCCTCATTTCCTGGAAGTACTTCTGTCAATGCAGCAGGACACAATCAGCAAATGTGAAAGGGGGTGCTGGATTAATATAGCTTTAGTCCACGCCGCAACAACTGTTTTTCCCTACTATGTTCAATGCACATAATGCATTTTGTCAGCCTTCACTCATGTGATAGGCAGCGTGAATTACTGACCTTGAAGGTCTGCAACCCCGCCAGTGATGTCAGTAAAACTTTAGAACAGTGATTCTCAACATGGGCGATATCAGCCCCCTGGTGACGTGATTCTCATTTCCAGGGGGAAGGGGGGGGGGGGGAGGAAACAAAGAAAAGGGCGACAAGTGGGAGAAAAAGAGGAATGGGGGCGAAATGGAAGTAGGGGAACCAGAATGAAGAGCAATTTGGGGGCAAATACATAACAGTCATTGGCTTCTTCTACATCATGCTTAGATGGGTTTGATGAACAGAAAAGAGTTGTTTTTTTTTGTTTAGTGCATTTGACAAAGAATGGTTTCTGCTTTATATTGTATCATCAACATGTTTGTTGTCTTTTTTCCCCGGGAAATAGGGGAAAAGGTGGGCGATGAAAGAAAATTTGGAGTCTGTGGGGCAATTGCCTGAAAAGGGTTAAGAACCACTGCTAAAGAAGGTGAAATCGAGCTGGGGGATACTTTAGAATAGAGGGGGATGTTCTAGGATATCCTAGATTATCAGGGGGGTTAAAATAGGATGGGGGATATTCCAGGATGTCACACCGGCCCCATCACAATCATTCCCAACCAGGGTGTCTTGATCTTTGGTCATCTGAAATGTAAACTGTACATTGACCCTCATGTCATGGTATGACAGTTGGGGGGGGGGGGGAGACCCCCCCCCCCCCCCCCCCAAATGGCCTAAGATAAAGACATCTCTCCTGCAGACCAAGTTTTACTTGGATTTAAGTGGACAGTTTTCAACAGGGGTGCATTTGTGTTATCCGAATTCAAGAAGTGGAAAACCATACCTCTTATATTTCTGTAGATGATGATGGCTCAAAGGTGATATGACTTCACAGGTTTGCTCCATCATTGGGAATTGTGCAACATCAGGGATGCACGATGCACAGACAGAAATGGACATTTCCCAGATGACATTTCCAGGAGGTAGCAAGACAGCTGACAATCCTGGCTGTAAATGGTTGATGGTTGTGTACCTGCAGGATAATGAAAATCATTAGCTTAGCTGTGCACACTGTTCTGACATATCAATCTAAATTTAATACACTTCATTTACACAACAGATATAAACCGACAAGCATTCCAAGGAGGCAAATAAAATATATTATGAGCACTTGGACCATGCCACCAAATTTAGTTTTTTTTTGATATGCCAAGGGAAACAATCATAAAATCTAGTAATGCCTATATGAATAAGCAGTCACAGTGAGTATTGTATTTTGATACTTATCATTTTTAGGATCACATATAATTCCATAGTTCACTGTTTCTTGACTCAGAATTTAGATTATGTTATGAAAAAGATGTAAAGTTAAGTCAACATGATGTACCAAATCTTGTCTCTGTATCAGCAGTTTATATGGACAAATAACAACATAAGAGGTGGATCTGAATAAAGTAAAAACAATAAAATTTATGGAAACAACAGTAAATATTTCAAAAATCCACAAATAAAATAAAAATCAAATCAAATCATAACCTGCCATTAATTAGTATGAATGAAGAGCCATTTTAGGTAGATCTATTAAATGACTTCAAAGTTCTAGCAGTTAAAATATTTTTAAAATTCAGAGGAACATGATTGAAATATCAAGTCTGGTGAAACCAAAACTGTCATGATGACTTCATACCGCAGCTAATATTATCTACTAATCTTAATACCACTGCTATTGTAATACCAGACTTGCATTACCACACTATTACTTATATCAACCAATACTTACTGTGACAGGGATTCAATCTTCGATTTCCAAACGGCATCATTAGGAACAACAAAAATTGTGACCCGCCACATTCAGATGCATTCCATCCCAGTCTCGCATCATGTCAGGACTAGAGTGAAAATGACTTCAAATTGGTTAGAGGTAAAAGCAGCATAATTATTCTCTTCAAAAAGTCTTTTGAGATAATCCTAGTTTGGGTAGTCCGATCTGCAAAAACTGCAGTCATATTATATTTTAGTTAGTCTATCTGTCCACTGGTTGATCAGTAGGACAGACAAGTAGTTTAATATTATACACACATGTAGATATACAAACGACTGTTCATTTTGTCAGTTCTTCAGTATGTGTGCCTCAAATTTCACATTTAAAAGACTGATCTGGTGGTCTATGGAAATATACTAAAAACATGACAATACTCAAGGAAAGGGAGCTTTAATTTGTGTCAGTGTCATGGAAAAAGATATGGTGAAATATTAACAAGAAATTACTACTAACTATTTTCATGCCCATGGAAATGATGATGTCATCAGTCTCCACCTGAGGACAAGACAGATGCACTCTTGTTGACATTGTTGGGTTCTTGATAACACTGTTGGCTCCACTGTCAACACTGGTAAATGCAGTTAATACTGCCAGGCGCATATTTAGAACAGATCAGTGTTTGTTCACACTACTGTATTCCAAATGATATTATGAATGGATGGATGGATGGACAAAGTGAAGGACATATGGATGAACAGGACAAAATGAAGGAGATATAGGTGGCTGTCGGAAATGAAGGACGAACATGTGGACGGATGGATGGATGGATGGATGGATGGATGGATGAATAGACGGATGGGTGGACAGACAGGTGGATGGATAATTGTATGGATGGACTGATGGATAATTGTATGGATGGACCGATGGACAAGTTGATAAAGAACATGAAACTTTTAAAATAATCGCAAAAAAACATCTCTTTTTTATTTTTAGCAGACAGATTACAGAAAAAAATCTATGCGGAGTGGAAGCTACATGTTGCTACATGTAGCTCTGCAAACACATCCACCAACTCATTCCAATTGGCTGCTGGCCTCAGGTGTCTGACAGAGTGGTGGTCATCCAGGGTGTGAAAGAACAGGTAACTCTCACAATCAAACTCAACTTGCGTGTTAAAGATACCTCTGAGATTAAAAATTGAGAAGAGCAGGCCAAACAAGACTGCTGCCCAGGAAAAATTCTAAATACGGCAACAAAAAATGAACTAATCCCTACCACAAGAATACACAGAAATGAAAACAAGAAAAGTGAGATGTGAATGCCAAGAGCAGTGATCCCCCTAAAATAAAGCCCTAAAATACTCCCTTTTTAACCCATTTCCGCTATCCATCCCCAACCCCCTACCCCATTCAGCGCGATAGGCATACCGCCATTGTTATTTCAGAACGCTGTATTCCATACCGCCCTATAAAGAATGTATCTCTAGTAATTGTCCAGTTTTATGGATGGCAAAAGAAAAAATGCACCACTCCAGTTACGTTGATTAAGTGGATAAAAAATACATAAAATTATGGTAGATTACGGTGTACCACTGGGAAAGATGGAGAAGAATATTATTTAAACAATCCTGTGGATCCTTTCTGAATTTCTCCCTCCACATGAATTCATCCAAATGGCCAGAAAGCATAGTGTTGTGCACACCAGCCACAAGTTTATGTTTGAACTGGTGAATCTATATCATACCTGCATGTGTTTCGCCTATGGCTAGTTGTATATTTGCTAGTAGCTTCTAATCAGTAGGTCGCCATCTTTGTTCTCTCCCCCTGTCTGTAATAACAGTCAACCGTAGTTGTTTCCCCCTTTTGATAGTAGGTCTGTTCCAGTAGTCGGTGATGTAGGTCTGTTCCAGTAATCGGTTATATCATTCTCCTCCCTTGTTTGAATTGGCTGCCTCCTCCGTATCACAACCTATTTCTAATGTTCTGTTCTTCACTATTAGGCCTAGTTCGCCGCTGTCCTAACCTCCCCAACCCTTTTCTCAGTTTCCTATTTCTCTATTGTTTGTCACACTCTTCCCAACATAATATTACAGTTCTTCACGAATCACTGTTCTTGGACGTAAATAATAATTGTTCTTGTGCTATCCACTACTTGTGGTAGAAGCAATTAAAAGTTCTACTTGAACCATTTCTTCTTGAACGTAAATAATAAGTCTTCTTGTGCTATCCACTACTTGTGGGCGCAACCATATTTACAGTTAATCTATTTACAGGTGTCCTTCCCGGTTTGCAAGTTGAGCTTATCCACCGGTCTTCTGACCCTAGTGGATCTCCTCGGAGTGAGAATACTTGCTTCTGTTGTTGGGATAGCTGTTTCTCTCTCAGTCGCAGTCTCCTCCACAACCTGGATAGGGTCTGTCTCTGATTCGCTATTCTTTGCTTCCCCTTGTCCCAATTCAGCTGGTTGTTTTTCTTCTTCCTTCGTTTCTTGGAGGATGATTCCGTCCTTATCCCAGTCTGGAGAAGCCTCTCGTGGTGCTGTCTCTTCTCTCACTGTTTTCTCGACAATCATGTTCACCAGCTTAAAATGACTGGCATCCCTATATATTTCTTTGTTATCGTAAAGTCTGCGAGCCCTCACACTGGAACCATTGATGTCGACGATAACATAGAATGATGTCTCGTATGCCGTTGACAGTTTGTTCTGCTTTGGTTGTTTGACCAAGACATAATCCCCGATGATAAAATGTCTTTCCATAGAGCCTCTGTCAGCATATTTTTTCATTCTAATCTTGTATTCTTCATCTCTTTCTTCAATCATGTCGCAGCTGTCACGTGCTTTGACAATGTCTTCGGCTATCTTGTTTTCATGGTCCATCTTTGTTCTGACCTCTCTGTTCATAAAGGCTTTGTATGGACTGATTTTTGTCGCTGGGTGAGGTGTAGATCGATAGCCAATCAACATCTTTTGTATAGCAATGTCCGAGTCCTCTCCCGTTAGTTTTGCTATCTGCTCTGTTTTGTTTAAAAGCCGCATAAAACTTTCCGCTTCCCCGTTTGCCCGTGGGTGTGCCGGGGTCACTCTGTGGTGTTCAATCCCGAACTCCCTTGTGAACTCTTTGAATTCGATTGATTGGAAAGGTGGTCCATTGTCTGATTCTATGTTTTTAGGAGTTCCATGGGTGGCCATTACTTTGATGAGCTTCTTAATTGTTGGTTTTGCTGCTGTTGAATATACTCGTTCAACTTCTACGTATCTGGTCCTCTTGTCAACCACCACTAGATTGTAGTGTCCGTCTGCATATGGTCCCCCAAAATCTAGAGATAGCGTGCTCCATGGCTCTTTTGGTACTGTCATGATTTTAACTGGTTCCGGTTTAGATTGTTTTGTAGTGACCTGACATTCGAAGCATTCCCCAGTAATTGTTTCAATCAGTTGGTTCATGTTGGGGAACCAGTACCTTTCCCTCGTCATGCTTTTCAGTTTGCTCATACCCAAGTGACCCTGGCTGTGTGCTGCCATAATTACTTTTCTCTGTAGCGATCTTGGGATTACTATCTGTGACAATCTGAACACTAAGCTATCTGCCACGTATAGCTCCTGCTGTATGGAGATAAAAGGTTGAATGTCTGGATCTGTTCTGAGCTTTTCCCAGTCAGCTTTCATGATCCTCTCCTTCACTTTTTTGAGTTGGCTATCTTTCAAAGTCTCCTCTCTGATTCTGTCCATCACCACAGCACTGGAGTTTATGATAGCCTTTATGGTTGCTTCCGCATCATACTCACATTCTTGATCCCTCTCTGTTTCGTGCAGCGGGTGTCTGGATAGATAGTCAAGTGGGTCCAATTCATTTTTTCCTGGCTCGTAGACCATCTCATATTCTACGTCTTGCAGGCTCATCACCCACCTTTCCATCCATGGTGGCAACTTGGCTGTTGCTTTGCCAAAGATTGATATCAGGGGCTTGTGTGATGTGATGATTTTGAACTTAGGGGCTCCCAATAGATAAATCCTCAACCTGTTTTTAGCCCATGCTACTGCCAAAGCGTCTTTTTCCGTCTGGCTGTATCTTTTCTCTGTGTCAGTCATGGTTCGACTAATGAAGTGCACCGGTCTCACACCTTCTCGTGTCTCCTGAAAGAGTCCTGCTGATAATCCCTCATGGAAACTGGCTTCACAGCGTAGAATTATTGGCCTCTTAGGGTCGAAGAAAGCGATTATACTGTTGCTTGTGATGCTTTGCTTCAGGTTCTGAAATGCTTCATCTTCCTTTTCCTCCCATCTGAATGTGACGTCTTTCCGAGTCAAATCATGGAGGGGTGCTGCTAAGTCTGAGTATTGAGGGATGAATTTCGATACGTATCCCGTCATCCCCAGGAAACTTCTGACTGCTTCTTTTGATTCTGGTGCTGGGCATTCGTGAATGGCTCTTACTTTGTCTTCTGTGGGTTTTATCCCGCTTTTTGTGAATTTGAATCCAAAAAATTCGATCTCGTTGCGTCCAAATTCGCACTTGTCCTTGTTGAAAGTGACCCCATGTTGCTCTGCCCTCTGCAGTACCTTCTCTAGTGTCTCATTGTGCTTTTCTTCCGTACTCCCTCCAATAAGGATGTCATCTCGCTGGGTCATACAATATGGGATATCCCCGAAGATCTTGAATACCGCCTCATCGAAGATGTCTTGTGATGCTTTTGCCCCGAAGACAAGTCTTTTTGGCCTGACGTTTCCCCATGGCGTACTAAATGTTGTTATCGCCCTTGATTCCTCGTCCATTTCCAACTGGTTGTACCCCTGATTCATGTCAAGTTTTGAGAAAATGACACAGTCATGGAACCTGTGGGTGAAGTCCTCCACTATTGGTGCCGGTGTGATCTTCAATCTTTCCATGTACTGGTTGGGAATCCGCAAGTCCACGCTCGCTCTAATCATCTGGGGCTCGATACTGTCTCTGTCTGTTGCTTTGAATCTGGGTTTCAACTGTACCACTAGAGGTGAGCACCATGTGATGGGTTCGTTGTCTGGTACTTTTTCCACAAGGTCATCTTGCAAACTCTTATCTAGCCACTCCTTTAGGGGCTTCTGGAGGTAGTACGGCACATTACGGGGTTTCTGTGCAACGGGTGTGGTGTACGGCTTCATGCATAGCTTTGCCTGGGTTCCCTTAATTTTGCCAACTCCTTGAAAGATCTTCTTGTATCTCTCTGTTATGGACGTATCTGTATGTGCTACCTTGATCCTCTTTTCATTCTGTTCTTTAAGCGAGCCATCTGCTCTCAACTCAAGCATCCCTAGTTGTTCGAGGGTCGTCTTGCTTAAAAGTGGTGGGGACCGTGTTCTCTCGGCGATCACGATGAATGTAGCCTCTGTACCACGCGTCTTGTTTCTGACAGTAGCCGTGAACTTCCCCTTTACTGGTAGGGAACTGGACAACGTCTTCAGCTTAATTGTGGTTTTCTGTAGTTGTAGATTCGACTTCGATCTGTTCTGAAGTGCCCTGAACTGATATTTGTCCATTATGTTTACTTCCGCACCCGTATCAGGTTCACACTGTGCCTCAACGTCCATAATTTGCACCCCCAAAGTCTTGCTTGTCGACGTCTTCTTGATGGCCTTCTCTGCCAATGCCCTCTTAACGTGCTTGACTGCGAAGAATTCATCATCTTCTTCTTCACTTTCTTCTAGTGGTTCCTCTCCATCTTCATACTGTTCTGCCTTCTTGACTGCTGACGACTTGCAAACGACAGCAAAATGGTTGAGTTTGTGACACTTGTTGCACTTTTTTCCATAGGCTGGGCATTCTTGACCAGGTCTGTGGTACCCCTGACGTCCACAATAGTTGCATGCCTGTCCCCTTTCACTTTTGGTAGGCTCTAATATAGGTCTAGACTTATAGCTCTGTTTTGACCCCAACCTAGATCCAAATCTCGATTCTCTAGATTTGGTATCTGTGAATGCTATGGGTTTCTGGGCTTTTTCCACTCTGGCTATCATGGGTCTATCCATGTCATTTAACTGAAGTGTAATCTCCTCATCTTGGGCTGCTTCTGCTAGAAACTGTGTGAGAGTCATTTTCTTAATGATTGCTTTTTTTTATCAGGCGCTTATTTGATATCGACTGAATCAAGTGCTGCAAGATTCTCTCATCTTCTGTGTCTCCAAATAAGCATTCTTTTGCCTTTTCTCTCAACCGTGCAGAGAATGAGTTTATAGATTCCCCAGGTTTTTAGGTCATCTTCAGGAATTGAAACCGGGCGTGATGTTTATTTTGCTTTGGCTTGAAATGATTGTTCAATTTCTCTTTGATTCTCGTGTAGCCGTCATCCTGTGTCTCATCCAGTGTTGGAAGGCTTTTCGATAGTCTACCTATCTCTGGTCCTCCATAGATAAGGATCGCATCCTCCTTGTCGTCCCCTTCTATTTTAAAATATCTGAACTGTCTTTCTAAACCCTCTATCCAATCGTCCCATGCCCTCGCTGTGTGCAGTGGGTTTTCTGGCGTAACGAATGGTTGCTGTCTAAGGTGCTTGTTGCTAGTGGCCTCTGCCATGTCTGCTATCGAAAATCTGGATCTATCTTGATCAGGTCTAGCAAAGCTCTAGATACAAGCTTATGACTTAAGGGTTAGACTCTGGATTTAGGCTACACAAAGTTTTCACTCTCACAGGGCTAGATCTAAGCCGATTGTTGACACATCCTCTAGCTTCCTGTCTAAAACTCTAGATGTCTATCACGAACAACAATAGATCTGGTCTGGTTACAATCAAGTCTGTATCTTTAGTCTTTCCGGATCATCTGGCTTCTGGATTCATCTCATGCTTTGTAGGGTTTGTCTTTATCCCATCCTCGTCGCCATTTGGTGAATCTATATCATACCTGTATGTGTTTCGCCTATGGCTAGTTGTATATTTGCTAGTAGCTTCTAATCAGTAGGTCGCCATCTTTGTTCTCTCCCCCTGTCTGTAATAACAGTCAACCGTAGTTGTTTCCCCCTTTTGATAGTAGGTCTGTTCCAGTAGTCGGTGATGTAGGTCTGTTCCAGTAATCGGTTATATCATGAACCATCTCTTACAGTTTTTGCAATAACATTCCACATGATTGGTGCAAACACCCATCACGATATCCACAAAATTCTGGATGTGAAATACCACCAATTGCTGAAAAGGAGGTTGCACTGGAACAATTGCAACATTATTGTATGATGGCAACCCATCAGAATGAATTATGTTGCCAGGGGCAAGTCTCTGGGTAACTAATGCCAATGACAGCAGAGTAGTGGCAGATCTAATCTTTTTCTGTTTCCTCTTTCTCACCAGCTCTTGTCAGTCTCAATGACCTGGCCCGGGGCCCCCAATGTGGTAAGGATTATTGACTAAATGGTGGGAGCATTATATCATGAAAGTAGCAGTACCACTGGACAACGGTGGACCATGTCAGATTAGTACAATGGGTCACACTGGTGACAGGTTCTTTAAAATATCAGCGATAACAGCTGTATAATGTTAATGAAAGATAGGAATTCCCCCAAAATGACAATTTCTCACCCTGGTAAAAGTGCAGTTTAGCCCCTTAACTTCTCCTGCGCAGGTCAAGTGTCCGCCTCCCAATTTCATTAAAAAAATCATTTGATATTTTCACATGGTCCATAAAAGGAAAAGTCAAGTGGCTCTAGCCAAAATTCTAGAAAGCTGGGCATTTATTGTAAAAAAAAAAAAAAATCCCTATAGTAGATTAACTTGCTCCTCTGTGATCACCCACCGTGCTCAGCCACTCCTAAAGTAATGTTCCTTTGAGGATTCTTGTGCCCCCTACAGTTTGGAAAATGTACTATTACAGAGGGATTTGGCTTTGCTCTGGGAATAGCGGAACATGGATGCGCAGAAAAATGGGGGCTAAATGCACTTTAGCCCACACCTTTATGGGTTGGGTTGTATATGACCCCATTCTCTGCTCAACTTAACCACATTTCACCTGGGACATTAAGCGGCTACAGGTAACCTACTGCAGAAAGATGGAGCCGGCACTTGTGGCAAAGTGCTGCCTCGTCGCTTCATCCGCCATCTTCCCCAGGTCTGGGCAGATTTGATACAGTATTCCGCATTGTCAGTGGATTCGATAAGCGGAGAGGCAGAGAGAACTGCATGTTCTACAAATCTGTAAATGAGACAATCATAATTGTTAGACTGGAACATCAACCCACTCAAAACAAAGCTCAAAACCGCGAAGTTTGAAGGAGGAAGCGACAACCGGACATACCCTTATTCTCATTCGGGACCTACTTTACTAGTTCCACTTCCACACTTAAGTGTAGGCCTAATTTGTGCATACTTTTCCTCCTAATTTCCATTTTTCTGACCACACGTGTTCTTATCCGACCAGTTTCCCTTTGTTCCTACCAAGAATTAAAAATCCGACCTATTTCCCACTTTCCGACTTCCATGGACACCCTGTAAAATATGTCTTTTACAAAGGCAAAATAAAAAACAAAATAAAACGAAACTGAAAAATACGTGAAATTTCAAGTCTTTTATTGGTTTGTAATCTCATCAAGAAACAAAAGATGGAGACAGCCCAGATTTGCGTTTGTGATATATATGTCTCAGTATGGACAAAATCTGACCGAGAAGAGAGAGAAAAAGGGATATGTTAGGAAAATATCTCTAAAGGCAAGGTCAAACTATAATTTGAACAGAGTGAAATACATTGCATGACCAGTTATTCTACATCCCCAGGAAAAATCCACTGTCAGTCGCTATTTTGGCGTAGATTTGTATTATAGTCATAGCATTCAAGTATTGGATTTGAGCGATTATGGTTAGAGTTTCAGTTTTAAGGTCCATCCCCGCCTCAAACGGAAATCTTTCTCAGATTCGAGGGCGTTCCAGTGGGTGTCATGCAATAGGGATATTGCGAGGACAAGACTAATATGATCACCCAAGAGAAAGTGGATGCAAGGTATGAGAAGTCCAAAGTTTGGATTCTGTTCTGGAGTGGGTCCAATCTATCTAATGTCTCCCGGCATTTATAATTAGAATCAGTCTAATTATAGTGGTTGTCCAAGACCAGTCCAAACGTTATCTCTGACAGCCTCATAATATTGAAAAGACATAATGGACCTGCTCCCCATCAACACTCTTAACTCGAGAAAAATGAACAATTCATTTATACCTTTTTAAAGATTATTTGGGGGAGGGTTAAAATATCCATGTCTTCTCTCCCAAGAGACAGGTTTAAACCATTGTCATTAATCATGTAAGAAAGAAAATCCCCCCCCCCACCCCCACACACACACACCTGCCAAAGGAAAAAGGTTAAACAAAGCACAGCCAAACTTCAATAAAAATAGAAACACTCACTTTAAGAGAACACACTTATTTGTGATGTGATTACTGCTCCGGGGAAAAAAAAGTGGCACGGGGACTCCAGCACACATTACCCTACTTAGCTACACTAGGTGTGCCGTTTGAATATGTGGTTGCGAGAGCACTTTTCCCATGACATGGACGATCCTAAGTCTAATACTACAGTACCAGTTGCCCCTTAAGATCTAAGGAAGTAGGTTCTAATCCGTATGTTTTGTCCGGCCTACCCCCGACCAAACTCCACCCCAACTCTCAGTCCCTCAGTAGCGCCTCAAGGGAGGAAATCTCGCCAGACCCTAAGCTTTACAGACTGGTTGGGCATGACCAGCCGTGCGAGTACCTTGGTCGACCGCCGACCTCGACGCTATATGGAAGCAGGAGCCAGTGACCACCCGAGTTTCCCCAAAGTGGCTGTTCTGTACTATAAATAAATTTTGGGTTTTCTTATATGACACACAATCCACCCATTGTCTGCCGTTATGGTTTTGGCCTCATTATGCATAAACTCACATATTAAATCCATCCCTTTGTCAACACTGCTAAAAACATCTTGTTTTAATTCAAACGTTTATGCTTATTAATATTTTTTAAGATAAATGTCTCTGGATAATACATAGCTTCATAAGTTTGCATTCTCAAAAAGGCTATACCCCCATCAAATGATTATCGTCCTTTGCCCTTGATACAATCTTATTGTTTCCTATAAACCGGAAGTGGATTCGATACTGTTTATTTATCCGATTACAAATGACATCATTAAATATGACAACAAAAGCAATGCCTATTTTTGGAAAATTCTCCTGTGTCTCTATTTCTGTTCTTGCCATCACAAGGAGGGGGGTGAGCATCCTTATCCCTTCACATTTTCAATTTCATTGACCTTCCAAATTACAAACAAGATAGAAAATGAACCCAGGCCGGAAACATAACAGAACGTCAAGAGAATTGATGCAGTTGTCAACTTGGAGCTGTTTACATTCGGTGAGTAACAATGAACCAAAGAAAATCTTATGGAACAAAATATATGACCCCAGACTCAAATGATACCAGGCCTGATAAAAAACATCAGTAATGAGAATTATATAAAAAGAAGAAAATGTCACTTGGGTATAGATATAAAACAAAAAAAGAAACGAGACTGCCATATGTTCTCGGCATCCATCAAATCTATTTTATAAAAAAAAACACTACCGTACTCATGTGACATGGATTTGAATGAAATTTTGAACCCTGCAGAAAGTTCTTTTATAAATTTTAACACTTGAAATGATGGGGAAGTATTTTCTTTGTGTTTGCTTGTGTAGCTGATTTCACCCAGATTCTTTATTTTTCACAATCACAGAAGCCCATGATGCTATCACTTCCTGCCTAAGCTAGATCTATCCATGCTGGGTCAAAACTGCACAAATAGTCGGCAATGATTCTTCTTTTGATGACTCAAATTGATTCGGACCAGTGAGTTGAGTGATTCATTTGATTCGAATGAGTCCATAAGCCAGTGGCGGCATGAGTGAATCACGATTTGAGTCATTCAGTGACCTAGTAATGACAGGGACTGTGTCATCAATGGGTCCTAACAGGGATAAACACTGATTTGTTTGTATTATGGGGTGATGACTCTAATCTATGCATTATTCCCTTATACTAGTCCCTCGTCAAAGTCTGCTCCGCTAACTCCTTTGTGCAATGAGCCTCAAGCGAGAGGCAAAACAAAGATGATTTGAATCATAATTCATATGAAACATTAAAGTGGACATTAAAGTTCACCAGTGCTTACATTTACACTCATTTCATTTTCAAAAAGCTTATTCAGATCTAATATCCATAACTTCATATTGGTGCTGAGTCCATAATTTTCATCGTTTCCACATATTGATGAAGATGGAAAGTTTGCTTAAATTTCTGTCAGCGAACAATAATTATTTACATGATTGAAAAGTAAGTTGTCTCGAAAAAATTTTAATTGTTAAAAAAAAACCCAAAAAATGCAGATCTTTTTAACGTCTCACAATCCATAATATTCATTATTTCTTGTCTTGCTAGAAGAGTGCACAACAAGTCAACTTTATCTTCATCAAAATCTCATCTGTTCCTCTTCTCTCTATGATAAATCTAACAATGTTTGTTTACACAAATCATTCAAATGAGATTTGCTTGCCAGTTTTTGAGAATTTGTGCATAAGTCCACAGCAACCTGTACCAACGGAACGTACCATACCATTTATCTGAAATACCCGATTAACCAAATGACAGTAGATCTGAATATGATATGAAGATTAAAATAATGAAGAAAATCAATTCAATGTGACATCACATGCCAACTGCTCATAAATGCTTTGATTAATTGGGTTTCATTCTAAGTTTTAATAACTGTGTTTCCTCGTTTCAGCTCTGGGTTTTTTCCACTCTTCAATATCTCATCTCCATTTTGTTTTGCTTAGTATTTTGACATAAGGTGTGTTTTATCTATGACTTGTGTTTTAGCAATGTCAATTGAAGGAAGAAAAAATTAATGACTAGAAAAAAGAAAAATGTCAAGGTAACGGAGTAAACAAGAAATGGTTGCAGTATAAAATATGAATAAAATGTCTTTCATTTGTTTGTATTTAGCAATGCTTCGGCGATAAATTTCTGTTCTTGCTTTGTAACACCCAGCCGATGATCACTGTTGCAGAGAACTCCAATTTCAGATAGTGATAGCTCCTGTGCCATTTATAATGTGAAAAGTAGACTGGTCCTATTGGTGTTTGAAATAAAAAGAGAAATGAATATGGCAAGTAAAGTCACAGCACTAGGGTGCTTAAGCATAGCAAGAGGTGATATGTAAAGGTTAATATTGTTACTGATGTAACCAAGAGACTTCAAATGAATTCCATCAGTTACGGAAAGTGCGTGATGGATTGTTCAGTTTCCAAATGCTTTTCTGCAGGGTATAAAGGGCTGCGAATCAGTGTTCTTTACGCAAAAAAAAATTAATTAAAATATCCTAATCAAATCCATTACTTGTGATACTCAGTGATCTACTTGTTGTCGGTTTCATGATGAAGGGGCGAACAGATAAGAACAGCTGTAAAACGAAAAGACGAACGTTTATCTGTATAATGAATGGGTCAAATTTGAGATATTTACTCTTTTGTGATTGTCAAAAGTATCTTGGGGGTGGGGGGGGGGGGGGGGGGGTGTTACCCAACATAAGCAATTTTGTTATTAAATCTCATTTAGTTCTTGTGTTATTTAGTATGACCAAAGAACTAAAACTAAACTGACCTAGAATCAGCGCACTCGCAGTTTCCCCTCTCTATCATTAGCAGTGGATGGGACCATTAGAGAGGCGAGGTGGCCATTTTGAGAAGGGAGAGACCCGCTGTTCACATTAAGCGCCGAAAGAGAAAAATACGAGTAAATGATCACAATGAGTTAGTCTAAGCTTCCCCTTGTCTATGTAATTTCAAATAAGCGAAAAATAGTGAAGTCAATAAATCAAGAAGAAAAAAAAAATCATGAAGAGAACAAATCTTCAGAAACTGAAAGACGCGCATCTGTTAAAGACTGCTAAAAAAGAAAAAATGAGAATTATCGCCTAGATCTAGCAAAAAGATGAGAAGTGATTGATTAGACAGATTTATCATTTATTCAGAATTACAGATAATTGCAGAAAATTATTATAATTTAGTATAATCTACTTAATATCCTCTGAACAAATGAGAGAGAGAGAGAGAGAGAGAAAGAAAGAGAGAGAGAGAGATAGACAGAGATGGTTTAAAGTTGTTTCCTGTTGTTTTTTAAGGGAGGAGGCACTAGATTAGATCTAGAGGTAGATCTATTACAATAATGAATAAAACAAACGTGATACTGTTAAAGCATAAGAAACAAACAAGATTGAATAATATAACATTAATAATAACAAATTGACACACTATAGGCCCTACTTTAGGGGTTAAAAAATTGGAGAACAATTAAAGGGTAACACAAAAAAGGAAGAGTGCATTTTGCCAAGTTCTGCTATGACATAGTAGGCTTGCTAAAAGCTATCTCCTAATTCATTATCTTATATCAATCTAATGCTGAAATTAAAAAAAACAAAATATGTGCTTACATTATCACAAATGTTATACGGTAGTAAAAAAAATGACAAGCTCTAAATAAAGCAGTATGTGTGACATAGGCCCTTAAAGTAAACAAAGGATGTAATTCAATTGTTTCATGCTGGTTTCATTTTTAACCTGTTTGTAATTTTTTTGTCAAACTTGCAAGAATTAAATATTGGTACAATAATCATGTTTGAGCTCTAAGTTCTACACATTTAGTACTAGGTGAAGCTTTTCTGAAGAAATTAGGAGTAATTCTTGCTACCGTCACTGAAGATAGATCATATTCCTACTTTACTACAGATCTAAATCTAGATCTAGATCTTATGTGTCTCTCGGCTAGGTCGTAACAAAATTTAAGTGGTAAACTTGGAATGTGCCGTGCAATGTAGATCTATCTAGTGTTAATCTGTTGCAGAGATAACTTGATTCTAGATCTGGATAGATACTCTATTAAATTTACACAGAACAATGTCAGTTGACAAAGGCACTGTCTTGACACACTTTATTGTTTAATTGCTCAGTGTTCGTTTCCACTGATATGAACCATTGAATTTTGATTTATTAAATCTAGATAGATCTAGACCCTAGTGTTAAACTAATTTCTAAAAGATGCAACATTACAACCTTAAATTTCAAGTAAAAAGAATCTAGATTCCAGTCATTCTCTTAGCCTACAACTTAGGAGTAGCACTAGCCCATTCCTCATTTCTATTTCTGGATACTAGATCTGGATCTACTAGTCTCGAGATCTAGAATCTAGATGAATCTAATCAAGATCAATTAATTGTATTCCTTTTTTTTTCTTTGTCACTTTGGTTCGTCAATCTGAATCTATCCAGTTCTAAAGTCTAGATGCACGATAATTGAAAGGTTATAATGTTGCATCAAATCCAAATGAGTTTTCCACTCTCTTGTGAAAGAAAACTGGCATTTCCTTTGATTGCACTTGACTACAAATAACCTATCATACAACAGTTACTCGGCATTTTCTTTGCTACTTCATGTACCTGTTGAGTGTTGAGCTTCGCAGTGTGTAAACAAATCAGTATGTCTCTCCCCCAACAAAATGGCAGATCGGGGGTCTCGATTGGTCCACTAAAAAAAGCCTTGTTCTGATTATAGTCAGTATAGTTAACCCTCTTCCCATGTTGAGTGAACCTGTCCACCTAATGCCCCGTGCGGGGATAGCCAACGGCCAGTCAGCCGATCGTTCACGTGTTGCCGATAACCTCGACGGTCGAGTCAATCGGGTCCTTCTGAACACGTGTATCGTGTTTACTATAGGATGCAATAACAACAGCAGTGGTGAGTAAATCGTAAGTGACCCCTACGATATTTGGATGATATGCAATAAGTTCTGTTGTTAAATGGAAGGCCCCAAATCAAGACTTTTCTGCATTTACATACCGTTTAACATACGTTTTATCATTTTCCCAAGACCTCTGCACTTTTTCTGTGCCTAAGACAGGCCATTCAGCTGAACAAATTATTTTTTAAGCCAGGCGCTTAATTTACTAATCACATGTATTGTATCGTGGCTTTGCCTTCTCTCTCCTCTACTATGTAAAGCTTCCACGTACTAGGAAGCAAGTTGGGGACAAGGTGGTCTAGAGGCAAGGTGCTCGCCTCTCATGCCAAGGGTCCCAGGTTCAAAACCCGGCCGGTGCAGGCATGTTGGAAGTTTGGGATTTTTCCCATATTTTGGTGTCCCTGATCCTACTGGGGGGTAGGATCGAGTACCTAGTCTTCTCGGATAAGGACGAAAAAATTCGGAGGGCCCATGTGCATGTTGCGCACGTTAAAGATACCTTGGCAGTTGGAAATCGAAAAGAGCAGGCCGAACAGGCCGCTGCCCGGGCAAAATTAAATAAAATTCATCTCTACCATTCCTCGCCCCCACGCCCCTCAAAAAAAAAAAAAAAACGCTGACCGGCGCTGCACTGTGGCGACAACGTGCCTGCTCCAGTTGTAACTGGGCTGCAATGGCACAAAGGCAAGTTTCCCAAATGGGATTAAAGTGTTATACAAATACAAATACAAAATGATGTTAGTCTTAGCAAGAGATTTGATTTCCCGCTTGTATTGTACATACACGTACTGAAACGCGGTTTAATCAAAGCAACACAATATCTCTCTAATTACCACATCAAATAAAGACAACGACCAACAACAAAGTCGGTCATTTTCTCCCAGTTTCCCTTAATGAAAAACCTACCGACAGACGCCCTTATCCAGCATGCTCTAGTATTACATCGGAATTCATAATTTTTACACATAGAACGGCCGGCGTCTCAAATACGCACATGGCTCCTTTCTTCTCATTTCACATGTAGAAGACAACCAGCATCAAAGTAAAAGTTTCCCCAAGATTTTCCCCAGTTCGAACTTCAGACCGTCAGTACTATTACATGAGTATGACGAATAGTTATGAATAGTTGCATCGTAATAAATGTAATCAGACGATACCATTTTGTTAGATGTAGTAGGGGTGACAGGGTAGATAAACACACAAAAATAGCGTGTGAAAAAAAAATAAAACCTGAAAAAAAACGATAGTCACGGCAACCGAATAAACAAAACACGAGGAGCAGTGCTGCCATACAATATATTGGCCTCCTGCTGGACCCAGTTTGCAGTCTGTAGGCCACAATATTGGCCTCGCGTGTTGCGTGGGGACGAGGGTTAAGCTCTTTGAGTATGACGAAAAGGCGAGAAATCTATGATGAGAGTAGCACAAAATTTTCGAAACTGAATTTCTGGCAACACTAATTTGGCGTTTCACCCCTTCGTCATACAGAGAAGTTAAGTGTTTGCCTTTTTGCTGTCCAGCTGTTGACATCTATTCGCCCTTTTGTCATGAAACCGACCTTGTATAACACTGGGTAACAAATCTTTAAAATGGATGACATGGCCAAAAAAGAACTGAATTCAGATTTAAGTTGGTTAAATCACCACACATATATTTACGAAAGGATACAATTGTATCAGTAACTCACTTCCTAATTTATAAACCCAGCCAGCAATCCTACATCAGTCCAATGTAGATTTTTGGAGGATCTGTAGGATTACCGTGGGAGCAGGTTCCCTACATCAGTCCAACGTCAGGGCAATGTTGTAACCAGTGGACCTATGCAGGAACGATGTCATTCATATGTGCAAACTTGAGTTGGAAATCCGTAGGGTTTGTGGGTGGGAATGTATTTTAACTAGATCTATTTAACATGAAATATGCGTTGATTGATTATTACGTAATGAATAATTCGGGCTTTCGGTGGTGTAAAAATAAATGTATACATAGCCTACTTGTTAAATAGTACACTGCCATCACAGGACAACAGCGACCTGCATGATCATTAGATAGAGAGAGCTGCTGAAGATTTAAAAGCAATACGAGACAGTGTTTGCAATGCTCATCTTGTTTCAAAATCTAATCCATACGCATATTTTATAGTTACCATTAAATCAAAATTGTCTTGCTAGATAGTATAACATTTTACACTGACAATATTCGTGCCTGTGCTGATAAATAGGCTTCGGAAACAATGGAAGCGTCGTTTTCGTTTCAGAAGCTAATTGGAGCCAATTTTTTAATGCAAATAGTAAAATGCGGATTAAACAGCAATGCTGGATCATACCAGGGGATAACGAAATAATTCTTTTATTATTGTTTCACCAGTCGCTGTTCCACGTTAGTTGGCCTATGTGGTGTGCTAAACGTCGCCTTTAACCCAGCCAGTAACCTTATGTCAATCCAATTTAGATTACCGGAAGGGCGGTTTTATTATATCAAACAGACGTCGGTGCGATGTAGTAACCAGCGAATCTGCGTCGGAACGATATCTTTCCTATGTGTAAACTTGATGTCAGTCCTGCGCCTCGGATTTCCGTAAGATTGTTGGTTGGGGAAGGATTGACACGAACAAAGCTGGAAATCCAGTTTCATAAAACAACAACGAAGACAAAAGTTAATTACATTTGATTACGTTGTTAATATATTTCCTTTGGCCCTTTAGATGAAGCGTCCACAAGTCACAACTAATTCACTCAAATAAGACGACATTATTAAATATTATAATATTTATAATAATTATGTCTTTAACTAGATTTCGGGGAGGGCGAGATGGGAATGGATGACGACTTCCATTTAACAAGTTAATTGGCATATGATATTGTCAAAAATGATAGGCTACATGTATTTAGAATGCTCTCCCGATCTCCTTTTCAAATAAAAAAAAAACGTAGGCCAATATTCTGTCTCTTCCTACAAAAGTAATAAATAATTTGTAAAGGTAATCAGTCAATAAGCTTTCTCTCACTATGTCATGCTGGAAAACACACTCACCCTTAATCGCAGAGCTAATGCTGTGAGATCTCCTAATCCCAAACTTCTGGAAAGAGTTTTTTAATGCAATAAGTGTACATCGGCGAGCCTATCGCTGCACCCCTTCATCTGAATGAATATTTAGAGCAGAAACCAGAAAGATTAACTTGTTTTAAAATTCACAAACAGCACGCATAAAATCGATATTTTCCTTGGTTTTGAAGAATGAGATCAGGGGGGCGGGGAATTGAAGCGCACGTTTTAATTGATTTTATAAGAAAAAAAATCCTTGACCCATTTCGGGGAATGCAAAAGAGGACTCCTGATGGCCCATTCCATGTGACGTGTGTCACACCTGAATACCGGGCTTTCGCCAATTGCTATCTTCCAGAACAAATCATTAAATGAGATATTTATCATTTAAACCTTTCGACAATAAAAAAAAAAAAAGGCAACTCTACAAGTCCTTATCTTTAATTAATAAACTTAAAAGTAAGATCTAAGTCAACATGGTGCTTAACATGGTGTGACGTGTGTTACAGTCATGAAAAGTGGTTCTGTAGTTTAAGTATCATAAAAACCACAGAAAAACTGTGGGGTCGCAGCAGGGCTATAAGCAAAGTCAAAATTGGGCAAAAAGAAAAGGTTGTATGTTGCAAAGTCCCGTGTGAGAAATAAAACCCAAACAATACAAAGCAAACTAAAGAGAAGACAGAAAATACACAAATTTCCGGCTTTCGCCTTTTTCAAGTGAAAAAAAACGAACAATAAAAGACTTCAACAAGAACGAAGTGAACTTTAGTTTGCTTTGTAGGCCTATTGTTTGGGTTTTATTTCTCACACGGAGCTTTGCAACATACAGCCTTTTCTTTTTGCCCAATTATGACTGTAGTTTAACTTGTTTCACTTCGTTAATATTCTTGTTGAAGCCTTTTATTGTTCGTTTTTTTTTTTTCACTTGAAAAAGGAGAAAGCCGAAAATTTGTGTATTTTCTGTCTTCTCCTTAGTTTGCTTTGTATTGTTTGGGTTTTATTTCTCACGCGGGGCTTTGCAACATACAGCCTTTTCTTTTTGCCCAATTTTGACTGTAGTTTAAGTAACATTTTCTGGAATTTTTGTGAATGTAATCAAAGAATTTCACCTAAATTTTTATGCTCTACTTCTAAATAACTGCTGTGAAATTATTTATCTCATAATTCTTACAATTTTAGACGATCTGGGCAAAAAAACAAAAAAAAATGCCATGACGTATATTACATTATGAAATCCAGTTTGTTTTCATCCTCAGATGTCATTTTTCTTGTCACAAAACCATTATTTAGAAGTTAAACCAATTAGGATTTTTTATTTGATATTTCAAATGCTATAGTTTCTTACACTGGTTGACATTTCATGGAATGGGCCTGAGGCAGAGTGAGTCGCTGAATGTCTCCCTGCTCGTGAGTACTGGGGAAGGTGTGTATTGGTGAGTTCATTGAGAGTGAATGAGTGAATGAAGGTTTTAAATGAGTGAGAAATGTATGATGGGCTGACGGAAGCAGGTCAGATCATGGCTTGCTTGACAAATTGTAAAAACAAAGAAAGAAACAAACAAAGCAGTTATTATTCAGTTTGGTGTCCGTGTTGTAAAACTCAGTTATATTTTAGGTTGAACATTTACCCAGCGCTCCCCCCCCCCCCCCCACAATAATCCGATGTAGATTTGTATAGGATTTTTGTAAGTTTGGTAAGATTAATGTAGGGGCGGATTAACTTCATCAAACCGACGTCGGTGCGATGTCGTAACCAGCAGATCTATGTAGGAATGAAGTCATTCCTATTAGCAAGTTTGACGTCAACTCCACTCGTGAGATTTGATAAAAGGTTGCTGATGGTATAGAGTCGATCAAGAGCGTATGAGAATGAGAGGACAATGCCTGCAAAACTCCAAGTAGATTTTTAGATGAGCCAAAATCCGAAGGCCACAGCTGTGCTCCAATGTACTCTAGTTTCCATAGTTAACAATGGCTGTCTCAACAATTTAGACAATAATTATAGTTAAATTCACTTTAATTTTATCCTCTAGTTTCCTTTAGCAGTAGGGCAGGGGAAGGAGATGGGGCAATTACGGTACCACCTTTGTTGCCCTGCAAATTCGGGTCCTGCTTTACCACACTGAATCAGTGAATGCCTCCAAATTTAGATAATAAAAGGGTGCATGATTTTGTGTACCCCCGCAACCCAATTCTGATACATCTGCCAAGCCGTTCTATATCATTACTGATTATTTCTGGGGCGGTAATTCACCATACACATCGCACTAATTTTAATTGCATGTAATTGTGGAAGGGACAATTTAGTTATACATAATAAGAAAGGTTAAATGGGTGATGTATCTGAAGTAAATATACTTGTTTACAATATGCCTGCAAAACTCCAAGTAGATTTTTAGATGAGCCAAATTCCGAAGGCCACAGCTATGCTCCAATATACTCTTTAGTTTCCATAGTTGACAATGGCTGACTCAACAATTTAGACAACATAGTTAAACTCACTGTAATTTTATCCTCTAGCTACCTCTAGCGGTAGGACTGGGGAAGGGGGCAAGACAGATACAGTACCACTTTTGTCCCCATGTAAATTCGGCCTCTGCTTTACCACACTGAATACCTCCAAATTTTAATAATAATAGCGTGCATGATTTTGTATGCCTCCTCTACCCAATTCTGATACAACTGCCAAGCCGTTCTGTATCATTACCGATTAATTCTGATCAGCTCTCTCAGATTTTGGAGGCACACCGCTTAGCCTGTAGGCCTAATAGATAGTACATCACTATCGAAATTACATTTCTTTTCTTTTAATCATCATTATTGTCAATATCATCTCTCTCTTGACTTTGCAGCCGCTTCATCATGAAGAACATTTAAGTTAATGAATCTTTTAAAAATATGCCCTACAGTACCAAATTACTCGTCATGTACTTTTTTGTCCATTGCTCTCTTCCGGCTTCTTCTTAGTCTTGCTCCTCTTTTTCTTCCTCCAGAGAGAAATTATTGTTTGATAATTAACTCTTTAAGTTCAGAGTTATTTTTGTATTTGTACGGACTTTTTTCATAGACCATAATTACAGACTGTAGGTAACAGACAATGCATTGTGCGTTGGTGTGTCATTTTGGGCTAGATTTAGCAATGCAGTGTGTGCTAAGATTTGTCAGTACACTTTAAGATGTACAATTTAATACAAAAAAAAATAGACGAATGCATTGAACGACTGATTATGACTGAACTTTAAGTGTTCTCTACCATTGGCACACACAGTAGTCAAGCAATACCAGATGTTTCACACACGTTAGAATTCGTGATTTTTGTGAAAATAGACTCGTAATTTCTCTTCTCTTATTCACACAGGCTTCTTTTGGACAAAGATACACTGGAAGAATTATATGGAAAAACAAGAATTGTCAGTGTTGTTTTCAAAGCAGAGTTTATTTCTAGAAATGTGTCAGACATGGAGCAGAAAGGCTTGTTGTTGCTCTTGCTGCAATTATAACTAGAGCTGTCTTAATGCTATGGCACACTGGGCAGTTGACCAGGGGCCCCAAGGGTTTAGTAGGCCCCATGCATTCAAATTTACACTGGTTTTTGAAACAGGGAAGAAAATTCTATTTCTTTGCCCAGAAACCCATAACAACATTAAACGGCCCTTGTTATAACAAATATACATCAAAATAAGAGTGAATATACTAAGGGAAAACGCTGAGATATTACAAAAACACTGAAATAATAACAGTATCATAAGAAGAAAACTTCTTTGTCCATATCTTTTCTTTGCTCATGAAACAAGTTTTCATTAACGTTAAAATACAATGCTCTGTGGATGGGTGGATGGATGGAATGCTGGATGGATGGATAGATGAACAAATACATATAGAGAGATGATATGTGTATATTTACAGGGATCTTTTATTTTTCATGGTTTGCTGTAACTTATCTTACCCCACATGTGAATTATCTTCATTTTTTGTTTCTTAACCCGTTCCTGCCTAAAGCTGGGATATAAAAAACAAGTCCAATGCTTCCCCATTTTTCATGTCCAGATGCCTAAGCAAAGGGGACTAACTCCAATTTCCTGACCACATATTTTTAAAGAAATATTTGTGCACGTAATTATTATCCAGTGTTGATGAAAATGGTACCAAGATGTAGATCTATATTATATGAAGGCCCTTTCAGGAAATATTATATGAATGTATATATGTCTATGAGTTGAAATTTATTGCAATAAAATAAAGTTGAAACTCGAAATGTACCATTTTGTTCAGTTTTTCTGCACGTATTGTCCCAAAATGTCATTGTTTTGAGTCCTCATGATATTTGCTATAACAGCTATTACCTTGTATATGAATGTTATAAAGGAAGCAACCAGTGCATTTGATATGGAAACATCAACACAACTGAACAGCTGATCAACACTGTTTGCACTTCCGATATTCTGTGACTTCAAAACTTCAATGAAAAAAAAGTTCACAGGCTAGATGCATCCATTTTTATTTGTAACTGAAGAGCAGACATCTCGTTTCTAATGTTACTATATATAGTTCTAAATCAGGCTGCCAATGAAATCAGGTTGCTAAGAGACTTTTTTAAATAGCACACTGATAGATGTATCTGATACAAACATGGTCAGATGTAGTCGCATTACACAGATGCAAATGTGTCGCATTGGGGCGCATTAGGTGGGAATGGGTTAATTTTCTATTTGTCTAAAATAAGCAAAGCTATTCCAATTCATAATACAAGTTGCAGTAATTTACAGTTATATACAGAACACTTAATTGATAGAATATTATTAATGTCTGCAGCATTCAATACAGTGCAATGCCATGACAGACATATTGTTACAATTTTAAGCACACATGAAAAACATGTAAGAGGCATACAAGACATTCAAATTTCAATGTTTGATTCCACATAAAAAAGTTACTTTTCATAATGAAGAAATGGCCATAGAATGAACATAAGTATACTTGAAACATTAGACAATAACAGACACATAAATAGTAGGAATGAAGAAATTACTACTTGGAAATTACTAAGAGCTCAACTATTGACTATGATATAATTATGGAAAACGCAGACATTTTTTGTGTCTTAACACACTGTAACTCAGAAGCCCAGTGCTGGAAAAGATTAACACAAATATAAACAGAAACAGAAACAGACGGTCCAAGATTTTTGCCACTGCTTGCCACTCTTGACATCGTTTCCTGCGTGAGATTTCCAGTGGTGAATGGGTGCTGATGTAATCACCTAAGGTTCCTGCATGTTCTCCTTTATGTGATCGCCGTCGCTGTCTTTGAGGGAGGCTTGGTTAGGGTCAGACCATGTATCTGCCTCTGGAGCTGAATGGGGAGTGGATGGGTGTGTCAGAAGTTGCTGTAATATCTCCCGCACAGACCAAACAATACATCCCATGGGAGTCAAAACACAGCTGAAAAATACATGGAAAATATTTGCTTGAAACCTAATGAAGAGAAGCTCTCTACTTCTGACTGTCCCTTGTGAAGCCAGCCAAAAACAGCCCTTTCAAGAGCTGAACAAAAAGCCCTACGTAAAGCTGCAGAAAAATAAGGCAAAGTCAAAATGTGGCAAGAAGAAACAGTTATACGAAGCAAAACCTCACATAAGAACTAATACAGAAACGATACAATAAAACACAAAGAAAAAGGAAAGACAAATCAAGCTTTCAACTACTGACTTTCTTCAGGAAAATAAATGAAACAGGACAGAAAATTACACACATGAATAAATCATAGAATGTTTCACAAATGCGGATAATTATTCTCTGCAAGTTCCAGACATGGAGTTTTGGAACACGGCCCGTAAGTCAATGTCAAGAATAAAGCAGCATGAAACACAAGGAGCAAGACAAGATAAAGAAACAAAGAACAAAAACCAAAACAAAGAAGGCTGTTGTTTGGCGTTGCTTGGTATTTTCCATTCTAAGCCATTGCTGAACAGTGAAAACAACTCAGTATTTTCTCTGTTTGGTTTTGTACTTGGAATATGCGCCCCTAACATTAACATTCAACAAGGAAAGCAAGGTGCAGATGCCCAAGGTAATGAAAGACCTAAAAGAAAGATCTCTATATGTCACAATTTTAGTTCTTGTTTCTTTCTCCATTTCTGAAAAACTGGAGCCCTGTTAGCATGGAGCAGAGATATAACAAATGAATATTTTGACACGTTTTTAAAATTGCTGTGGCACTTTTCAACCTGTTTCACAGTTCTGATTTATTCTAACGCTTAATCATAATAATAAAAGCTGCAAAAGTTTCACGTCAAATTTCTCAGATGTGTAAAAAGAAGAGCTGGAGAAAACAAGAACTAATTGGTTGCGATGTGAGGGAGTCTCTCACGCAGAATGTTTAAAGTATTCTACGAATGATGATTTTTGGTCAAAGTGGAGTTTACAGCTTCAACACTGCATTTTTAAATGATGTAACTCAAGTTTTGAAACATTTGTTGATTGTTGTCATGTCACGCATTTATAATGTCGCTTGTAATTCACTCTTTATGGCTGTGAGTTTGAGTCACTCAAATATTCATCATTCTATATTAGAAAATTGGTCTGAATATTAGATGACAAATGAAATAATATATCTTAATATTTCATTGGTATGTTACTGAATACAAAGTGCAGCTAACATACGGGTAGATCCAGGGTATTCCAATTCAACCTTTAAATAGTCAGAGTCTCCATGTTTACAGCTGGCTTTGGTAATTCAGTCAGATTTCCAGCAAATTTTCATGCATCACTCATCTTTGTTATAACAGTGATCACACCACACTAATGCGCTCTTTTTTAAAAATATTTTTACAGTTAGGGATAGGATTAGGTTTTGGTAACACTGCATAGGAAATAGCCTAGCACTGACCCAGCCAGAAATCCTATTCAAATCTATGTTAGATTGGTAGGATTGCCATGAGGGCTGGTTCCTTACATCAAACCAATGTTGGCACAATGTTGCAACCAGCAGATCTACAAATGAATGATGTCATTTCTATGTGCAAACTTGACGTCAATCCCTCAAGTCAGATTTCCGTAGGGCTGCTGGCTGGGGATTAATTTTGATCAAAAGCATGCTATCCAGCCAGTATATATTGTCACCTTTCCCTAAAACTGTAATCATTGGTTCTGGCTACTTCTCAGGAGAAGCAAAAAACAATGACTTTTTGAATTGCTATTTGATTATTTTTTGGCTTAGGGGTCTAGAAGCAAGAATATTCGATGTGGTTTTGAATGTAGATGAACAATCGAACTTTTGAACTGTCTTAGGCAATGGTGATGGGATTAGAACAGTCAACCAGGCCAGATAAACCATTTTCTCAATAAGTTTACTTACTGTTTTCAACCAGAAGGGCATTTGCCTGAGAGGAGACACATTTGCCCTAGAGCATACAATGATGGCGGTCAGGACTGAAGCAGCACGTAGAACACCACTAGAGAGACAGAGATAAATGTACAGTTATAAAATATGCATGGGTGAAGATACACTGCAACAACATAAAAATTGCTAAGGGGATCAAAATTAAGTGATGAATTTTAGTAGTGGCAAATCTCTAAAAACAAAGCTGAGGATATTCAACTCGAACGTGAAGTCAGTCCTGTTGTATGGATGTGAGACTTGGAATGTGTCCCAGGCCTGCATAAAGAGAATCCAAGTTTTCATCAACAGATGTTTGAGGAAGCTACTTAAGATCAGATGGACAGACAAGGTCAGCAATGAAATTGTATGGAAAAGAACAAGACAGAGCCCAGTCAGAGAGGAAATTGGTAGGAGGCGATGGAGGTGGATCAGCCACACTCTCAGGAGGCCAGGAAACACCATCACGAAGAAGGTATTGGATTGAAATCCCCAGGGCAAGAGATCAAGAGGAAGGCCGCGCGGAACGTGGAGAAGAGCCAGAGAAAATGATGTGCAACGAAGCGGAAAGACTTGGAATAATGGAGAGAGGCTGGCCCATGATAGAGAGGGATGGAAAGTATTTGTTGGTGGCCTATACCCTGATCAAGGGTGAGAAAGGCAATGATGATGATGAAATTTATCTTCCATTGACAAAATAAATTAGTTGTCTCTGACATGCTGCAGTGTAGGATTAATTCCTACCTTTCAGACAGAAATTTCTCGATTACTTTGACATTTTGAGTGGAAATATGTCTATAAAATCAGTGGAACGCTGTTTGCTCTAAATTTCATGTTTATAAGATATTTTTTTCTAAAATTAGTCAGTTGTAATTTAACTGTTGAGCTTTCCAAAGTCTCATGATAATGATTTTAAAGAAGCAAAGTCTTACAATATTCCATCCAATCAGAATGCAAAATATATGAGGCTTGACACACACATACACAAAAAGAAAGGGATCTAAGAAGGCAAACAAAATGTATAATCATTTGGACTACGCCACAAAACTTTTCTTTTGGTTGAGATAGCAAGGGAAATAATCATAACATCATGTAAAGCCAATGAATGAGCAGTAAGTATGGTGTTTTGATAGTGGTCATTTTCGAGACCATATACAAATCTACAGCTCTCTGCTTCTTGACCTAGATTTCAGACTACATTATGAAAAGGTGTAAAATAAATCTGTATTTGATTGGCACTTTACATAGTCGGATAGTAATATTAGATATGGTAAATAGAGTGAGAAAAAAATGAATAAAATTTATGGGAACAATTTAGAAAAACAAAACAGCATAAATCAAAGCCCTGTTGTATGGATGTGAGACTTGGAATACGTCCCAGGCCTGCATAAAGAGAATCCAAGTTTTCATCAACAGATGTTTGAGGAAGCTACTTAAGATCAGATGGACAGACAAGGTCAGCAATGAAATTGTATGGAAAAGAGCAAGACAGAACCCAGTCAGAGAGGAAATTGGTAGGAGGCGATGGAGATGGATCGGCCACACTCTCAGGAGGCCAGGAAACAGCATCACGAAGAAGGTATTGGACTGGAATCCCCAGGGCAAGAGATCAAGAGGAAGGCCGCGCGGAACGTGGAGAAGAGCCAGAGAAAATGATGTGCAACGAAGCGGAAAGACTTGGAATAATGTAAAGAGGCTGGCCCATGATAGAGAGGGATGGAAGGTGTTTGTTGGTGGCCTATACCCTGATCCAGGGTGAGAAAGGCAATGATGATGATGATGATAAATCAAAGCATGACATGCCACTAATTAGCATATCAGTTTGCGCTTGTTTTAAATTGATAATTGCAAAGATTTCGTGTTCTGCTTGAAAGCGAGCACGATAAGGTTAATGGTTTAGCATGAATGTAAGCTTATTTCACATTTTAGCTATTCCCACAGGATTTTCAGACACACCTTTGATAAGCGTCCATGCCACATCACTGGCAGTTTTATGATATTTGATTGTACAACAAATATTTCTCACCGACATTGGGTTGACTTTGGTAATTCCAAGGCAGAAGGTCTAGTGTATTTTTTAGTGACATGCATAAAGCAGTCAAGAGAATTCCACCTGGAGAACAGAGGGAGGGAGGGATGGATGGATGGATGGATGGATGGATGGATGGATGGATGGATGGATGGATGGATGGATGGATGGATGGATGGATGGATGGATGGATGGATGGATGGATGGATGGATGGATGGATGGATGGATGGATGGATGAATGGATAGGTGGGGAGTGGATGTGTGGACGCACAGGTGGATGAATGGATTAATGAAGAAAAGGGTGGATGACATCTGTTAATAATTTCACTTTCAGAGACACAATTACATGATTGTATTAGCTTTTGTATCCTTTTTATTTAAAACTTAATCACTAGCCTAGTGTCACTTTTGAAATTGAATATGCTGGCATCATGAGGACAACTGGCAAGAGACAGACATTAACTACTGCCGGTCCCATCACAATCATTCCCAGGGTTTCTTGATCTTTGGTCATCTCAAATGTAAACTCTGTACATCGACACTGATTTCATGGGATGACAGTTTGGGGGGGGGGGGGGGGGGGGGAGGGAGGGAGGACTCATCCAGAAAAAAGGTGGCCCAAGATAAAGACATCTCTACTACAGACCAAGTTTTACTTGGATTTAAGTGGAAAGTTTTTGACATGGGTACATTTGTGTTAACCAAATTCAAGAAGTGGATAACCACACCTCTCTTCTTTCTGTACATCGTGATGGCTGAAGGGTGATATGACTTCACAAGTTTGCTCCACCACTGGGACTTGTATGACATCAGGGATGCACGATGCATGGACAGAAATGGACATTTGCCAGCTGATGTTTCCAGGAGGTAGCAAGGCAGCTGACAACCATGACTGTAAATGGTTGATGGTTGTGTACCTGCAGGATAATGAAAATAATTAGCTGTGCACACAGTTTTGACATATCAATCTTAATTTAGTACATTTCATTTACATCACAGATATAAACTGACAAGCATTCCAAGAAGGCAAAACAAATTCATTAAAAGTGCTTGGACCATGCCAACAAATTTAGGTTGTTTTTTGATATACCAAGGGAAACAATCATAAAATCTAGTAATGCCTATGAATAAGCAGTTACAGTCAGTATGGTATTTTGATAGTTATCATTTTTGGGATCATATACAAATCCATAGTTCACTGTTTCTTGACTCAGAATTTAGATTATGTTATGAAAAGGTGTAAAGTTAAGTCAACATGATGTACCAAATCTTGTCTCTGCTTTAGCAGTTTATATGGTCAAATAACAACATAAGAAGTGGGTCTGAATAAAGTAAAAAGAAATCAATAAAGTTTATGAAAACAACAGTAAACATTTCAAAAATGCACAAATAAAACACAAAGCAAATCAAATCATAACCTGCCATTATTTAGTATGAATGAAGAGCCATTTTAAGTAGATCAATTAAATGACTTCAAAGTTCTAGCAATTAAATTTTTTTTCTAATTCAGAGGAACATGATTGAAATATCAATTCAGGTGAAAAGCAAAACTGTTATGATGACTACGTACCACTGCTAATATTATCTGCTAATGTTACTACTGCTGCTATTGTAATACCAGATTTGCATTACCAAACTATTACAGTCCAGTCCATTTATCTCGACACTGCTTTTCTCGACATTCTGGGTAACTCGACACAATTTTTAAGTCCCAACCTGTACCTACTTTAATGCTACTAAATACTTCCCCATAATTCAACGTGTTATTCCATTCTTTCCTCTTATATCGACACATCTCTCCCCGACCACGGCAAAACAAGTGCACTAGATCTGTTACTGTGCTACCAAAAAATGCCCACGCAACTCCCCGCATATAAGATCTCTTTATTTCTTTTTGCGGTGCTGGCGGGGAGGGGTAGGAGAGGGAATGTGTGGACACAGAGGATGACCCTTGGCTTCAGTAACTCGAGTGTGGAGTGCCTTGTATAAGCGTACGGCAGTAAAAGTACTACAGACTGAGTAATTTTTTTTCCCCGCAAAACATTCGTGCACCGTTGATATTAGACCTTGACCTAGATTTCTTGGTTAACTGCCGTACTGTGTGTGTATCGGTATCATCACTTCTGAAGAAACAGTCAGGTCGAGGTTAAAAAAAAAAAAAGTAAAGCACTGCTTATTTGATAGCTACAGCATTTATCCAATATCAGCAAATCTTTGCCACGCAACCACTCCGTACAACAGGGATATTGAAGGAACGGGTGACAATATGCCGATAATTAAAAGAAAAAGGGACATAATTGGGTTATTTATTGGACACTTCCCATTATGGTGATGTTTGATTTCCCCCCCCCCCTCCCCTTTTTTTTTCTTTTCCACCGCTAATCTGATATTTCGACTTTCTCTTTACTCGACACAAGTCAGAGGGTCCCACTGATGTCGAGATATTACGATTGCACTGTACTTACTTACATCAGCCAATGGTCGCCGTGACAGGGATTCAATGCTTGATTTCCAAACGGCATCACTAGGAACAACAACAATTGTGACTCCGCCATATTCAGATGCATTCCATGTCAGTCTCGTGTCAGGCCAGGACTAGAGTGAAAATGACTTCAAATTGGTTAGAGGTAAAAGCAGCATAATTATTCTCTTCAAAAAGTCTTTCTGAGATAATCTTAGTTTTGGGTGGTCCGATCTGCAAAACTGCAGTCATATTATATTTTAGATAGTCTATCTGCCCACTGGTTGATCAGTAGGACAGACCAGTGCTTAATATTATACACACATGCAGATACATATACGATTGTTCATTTTGTCAGTTCTTCAGTACGTGTGCCTAAGATTTTACATTTAAAAAACTGATCTGATGTTCTATGGAAATATATGTCTATTAAAAACATGACGATACTCAAGGAAAGGAAATTTCAATTTGTGTCAGTGTCATGGAAAAAGATAGAGTCAAATATTAACAAGAAACTATTACTAACCATTTTGATGTCCATGGAAATAATGATGTCATCAGTCTCCACCTGAGGACAAGACAGATGCACTCTTAGTATAATATAATTGTTCATATTGTTGGGTTCTTGTTAACACTGTTGGGTCCACTGACAACACTGGTAGATGCATTGTTAATGCTGCCACGGGCATTTTTAGGACAGATCGGTGTTTGTTCACACTACTGTATTCCAACTGATATGATGAATGGATGGATGGATGGACAAAGACAAGGAGATATAGGTGAATGGTTCAAATGAAGGACGGACGGATGGATGGATGGATGAATGGGCGGATGGATGGATAATTGTATGGATTGACTGATGGATAATTGTATGGATGGACCAATGGACAAGTTGATAAAACACATGAAACTTTTAAAATCATCAACAAAAAAATAAACCCTCTCTTTTTGGCAGACCGAAATTAGGGAAAAAAATCTATGCTTGTTTGAGGTGAAGTGGAAGCTAAATGTTGCTACAAGTAGCTTTGCAAATACATCCACCAACTCATTCCGATTGGCTGCTGGCCTCAGGTGTTTGACAGTGTGGTGGCCATCCAGGATGTGGAAGAACAGGTAACTCTCACGCTCAAACTCAACTTGCATGTTACAGATACCTTTGGGATTGAAAATCAAGAAGAGCAGGCCAAACACGGTGGCTGCCCAGGAAAAATTCTAAATAACAAAATAAAGACCAAATCCCTACCACAAAAATACACCAAAACAACAAAATGAAAAAGAAAAGCAAGAAAAGTGAGTTGTGAATGCCAAGAGCAGTGATACCCCTAAAATAAAGACCTAAAACATTCCATTTTCAACAGATTTCTGCTATCCAACCCCAACCCACTACCCCATTCAGCACCCTAGGCATACCGCTTTTGCTATTTCAGAACCCTGTATCCCATATCGCCCAATAAAAAAACGTATCCCTAGTAACTGTCCAGTTTTATGAACGGTAAAAGACAAAATGCACCATGTCAGTTACATTAATTAAGTGGATAAAAGATACATAATTAAATTATGGTAGATTACGGTAGAACTATGGCAAGGGATACCACTGGGAAAGGTGGAGAAAAAGAATATTCAAACAATCCAGAGGGTTCTTTCCGAATCTCTACCTCCACATGAATTCATCCAAATGGCCAGAAAGCACAGTGTTGTGCACACCAGCTACATAATAGTGTTTGAACCGTCTCTTACAGTTTTTGCAATAACATTCCACAAGATTGGTGCAAACACCTGTCACGGCATCCACAAAATTCTGGATGTGAAATACCACCAAGTGCTGAAAAGGAGGTTGCACTGGAACAGTTGCTGCAATATTATTGTATGATGACAACCCATCAGAATGAATTATGTTGCCAGGGGTAATTCTCTGGGTAACTGATGCCAATGGCAGCAGAGTAGTGGCAGATCTAATCTTTTTCTGTTTTCTCTTCTCCACCAAGCTCTTGTCAGTTTCAATGACCTGGCCGATGGCCAGTAGTAAGGATTATTGACTAAATGGTGGGAACATAATATATCATGAAAGTAGCAGTACTACTGGACAACGGTGGACCATGCCAGACTAGTACAATGGGTCACACAATGGGTGACAGGTTCCTTAAAATACCAGAGATAAAAGCTCTATAATGTTTATGAAAGATAGAAATTCTCCCAAAAATGGGCCAGTTTTAAAAGACAATTTCACACTCCACCCCCAACGGGTGAGTTAGTTCTCAAGATGGATGTTTTCATAGTAAATGCCCAGCTCGACGATTAACACTTAAAATATGAAATGTGTGTCCAATGTGTAACTCAAATGGTGCATGATACCACCCTCTTTAAACTTCCTTGAAATATCCATGTCTTGTCTTTCAAGAAACAGGTTTAATGACGTAACACTACTACCCTGGCCTTCACAAGAGATAAATCCCCCACCCACAGCCCGCGAAATAAAAGCTTAAACAAAACACAGGTGAACTTCTGCTCCGCCTCCACCTGAGCATTAAAAATAGAAACTCTCACAAGACAGCAGACTTATTTGTAAAGTGATTATTGCTCAGGAAATTTTAAGAAAGGAAAAAAAAAGTGGCACGGGGACTCCAGCACACATTACCCTACTTAGCTACACTAGGTGTGCCGTTTGACTATGTGGTTGCGAGAGCACTTTTCCCATGACATGGACGATCCTAAGTCTAATACCCTAAAGTACCAGTTGCCCCTTAAGACCTAAGGAAGTAGGTTCTAATCCGTATGTTTTGTCCGGCCTACCCCCGACCAAACTCCACCCCAGCACTCAGTCCCTCAGCAGCGTCTTAAGGGAGGAAACTCGCCAGATCCTAGGCTATATTACAGGTTAGTTGGGCGTGACTAACCGTGCGAGTACCTTGGTCGACCGTCGACCTCAACGCTACATGGAAGCAGGAGCCAGTAACCACCCGAGTTTCCCCAAAGTGGCTGTTCTGTACTATAAATAAATTTGGGTTTTCTTATATGACACACAATCCACACCTTGTCTGCCGTTATGGGTTTGACCTCATTATGCATAAAATTATATATTAAATATATTCTTTTATTAACCTTACTCAAAACATTTTCTTTTCATTCAAACGCTTGGGTTTATCGTTATTCTTTAAAGATATGCGACTCTTAATAAACAGGCTTCTAAATTTTGCAGTTTCAAAATAATAACAACTCAAGAACATGATTATCCACCTTTGCCCCTGACACTGTCTTGGTTTTTATTACAAACCGGAAGTGGGAATCGATACTACTTAATTAATCGACTGCCAATAACTTCATTGAATATGATAACGAAATCAGTACTTATTTCTGAAAAATCTCTCCTCTCCATCTTCTTTCTCTACATTTAAATTTTCCTCATCACATCTATTTTCCCTATAGTTTTTTTTTTCTTGTTTTTAAATGTCCATGTGACATATGAAGGCCCTTTCAGGAAATGTTATATGTACATGTATGTCTATGAGTGAATTGAAATTTATTGCAATAAAATAAAGTTGAAACTCAAACTGTACCATTCTGTTCAGTTTTTCAGCACGTATTTTCCCATAATGTCATGGTTTTGAGTCCTCGTGATATTTGCTATAACAGCTATTACCTTGTATATGAATGTTATAAAGGGAGCAACCAGTGCATTTGATGAGGAAAGATCAACAACACTGTTTGCACCTCCGATATTCTGTGATTTCAAAACTTCATTGAAAACATAGTTCACAAGCTAGATGCATCCATTTTTATTTTTAATTGAAGAGCGGACATCTTGTTTCCAACGTGACTATAGCTCTAAATCAGGCTGCCAATAGAATCAGGTTGCTAAAAGACTTTATAAACAGCACACTGATAGATGTATTTGGGTGCATTAGGCTGATACCAGCATGGTCAGATGCAGTCGCATTAGACAGATGCAAATGTATCGCATTGGGGCGCATTAGGTGAGAATGGGTTAATTTTCTATTTGTCTAAAATCAGCAAGGCTATTCCAATTCATAATACAGGTTGCAGTAATTTACAGTTATATATATACAGAACACTTAATTAGTAGAATATTATTAATGTCTGCAGCATTCAATACAGTGCAACACTATGACAGCCATATTGTTACAATTTTAAGTATGTACGAAAAACATGTAAGAGGCAAACAAGACATTCAAATTTCAATGTTTGATTCTACATAAAAAAGTTACTTTTCATAATGAAGAAATGGCCACAGAATGAACATAATTATACTTGAAACATACATCAATAACAGACACATAAAAATATTATGAATGAGGAAAGTACTACAGTCGAGCATGGAAAACTTGAATTCTTTGGGGTGGCTTCATCTAGTTCAGGTTTGCCAAATTTCGAGGAATACATAAAGCACTAATCAAGAGGTACTATTATTGTATATTCAAGGAGAATAATACCACCACCACCCCTTTCCCATGGTCGGTTGAAAGAGAAGCAAGTATTAATCTGATGCGCGTGGCAACAGCGGCATAATGACCTTGAGCCCGAATTCTTTTTTTTTTCTTCTGGAAGTGCTCCAGTAAGGACTGTTTCCAAGTCGGGCCCAACAGCGATAAAATAAAGGGAGAACACAATTTACCATTTTTCTCTGCTCGGCTTTACTCCCGTTCGAACAGCAGCGCTTCCTTTTTTTTTCTATTGGAGCATGAGCTACAAAGAATATTGAGAAATAAATTTGGGACCTAGATCTTTCTTCATGGGATCCGTGATTTCCACTTAGGTCTGTTGGAGTTCCGCGTGCTTGACTGTATTTGGAATTTACTAAGAGCTCAACTATTGACTATGATTTATGAAAACACAGACATTTTTTGTGTCTTAACACACTGTAACTCAGAAGCCCAGTGATGTAAAAGATTAACACTAATATAAACAGAAACAGGAGCAGACGGTCCAAGGCTTTTGCCACTGCTTGCAACTCGTGACCTCATTTCCTGCGTGAGATTTCCATTGGATGAAGAAGTGCTGATGTCATCACCTCGGGTTCCTGGATGTTCTCCTTAATGTGATCGCCGTCGCTGTCTTTGAGGGAGACTTGGTCAGGGTCAGACCATGTATCTGCCTCTGGTGCTGAATGGGGAGTGGATGGGTGTGTCAGAAGTTGCTGTAATATCTCCGATCCTGCTCAGACCCGACAATACATCCCATGGGAGCCAAAACACAGCTGAAAAGTACAAGGAAAATATTTGCTTGAAACCTGATGAAGAGAAGCTCTCTACTTCTGACTGTCCCTCGACAGCCCTTTCAAGAGTTGAACAAAAAGCCCTACTTAGAACTGCAGAAGAATAAGGTAAAGTCAAAATGTGGCAAGAAGAAAAAGTTATACAAAGCAAAACCTCACATAAGAACTAACACAGAAATGATACAATAAAACACAAAGAAAAAGGAAAGACAAATCAAGCTTTCATCTACTGACCTTCAGGAAAATAAATGCAAAAGGATAGAAAATTAAACAAATGAATAAATCATAGAATGTTTCACAAATGCGGATAATTATCCTCTGCAAATTCCAGACATGGAATCTTAGAACACAGCCCATAAGCCAATGTCAAGAATAAAGCAGCATGAAAAACAAGGAGTTAATCAAGATAAAGAAACAAAAGAACAAAAACCAAAACAAAGAAGGCTGTTGTTCGGGGTGCGTGGTTTTTGTCCATTTTTGGTCATTGCTGAACAGTGAAAACAACTCAGTATTTTCTCTATTTGGTTTTGTACTTGGAATATGGGCCCCTTACATTAACAACATTCCACAAGGAAAGCAAAGTGCAGATGCCCAGGGTAATGAAACTCCTAAAAGAATGATCTCCATATGTTGCAATATTAGTTCTTGTTTCTTTCTCCAATTCTGAAAAACTGGAGATCTGGTAGGATGTAGAAGAAGATATAACAAATGCACACTTTGACACATTTTTAAAATGTGTTGTGGCACTCATCAAGCTGTTTCACAGTTCCGATTTATTCTAACACCTTATCATACTACTAAAGCCACAAAGGTTTAATGTCAAGTTTCTCAGATGTGTAAAAAGAAGAGCTGGATGTTACGAATGGATTTACTTGTTATCATAGATGGTATCATAATGTTGTGTTGGGGTGTTGTTCGACTGCATATGTCTAATAGTAATATTAAATTTAATTCTTAACTTGCAGACCCATGCCAATTACTAAGGAACAAAGTGGATAAGTTTCAACAATAGGGCCGGCAGGGCCACATTTTATTTACATTAAGTTTACTAACAATTTCGACTAGAGATATAATATGTAGTAATGATAAATATCAGCAGCATCAATTTCATAATCAATAAATACGTCATTACAAGTCTAGCTCTAGGTTTCCTATAAAATCATTTAACTTCTGTTCCCGCTAATTATCTAAATACTAATTATATATCTCTAAAATCTGGTCTGCTTATTGTATGGCAATCAATATACTAGTATAAGCTCTGGAGACATAAGGTCATCTCAGATATTTAGATCCAAATTTATAGGTCTAGGTCTTGCCCGTCGAAGTGACGTCGGCACAGTTAAATATAGATCAAGGATGGGCTGGCAACTCCCAGCCTCACCCAGACAATTCAATTACAATTATATGATTCACACATTAATATGAGTTGCAGTTCTAGGAATCACAGCTAGATCTATATATTTAGCATCTTGCAATGTTCTCCGGCAAGCACTCCTGGTATATAATGCATCATTCTCCTATCGGATAACTGTCATGCTTTTCGCCTCACTATTCACTGTCAATCATCACGAGCTTCGGTCAGATCTTACTTACGATTGTTCTGGCGCTAAGACCAGAAACAGTAGATAAAAGCGGTGTCATATTCAATGAGCCATGGATTAGTGGCAGGATATTTATCCAGCCATGCTGTTCATTATAACTGGATCCATTCAAGCAGGATCTGCGCTGAAACCCTCACAGATGGAGAAATCTGTACGGAATTATGATTCATTCAAGTAGAATCTACACTGACTCCTTCGCCAGTGGACGCTTGGCACGGAATGAATAAGAAGTGCTGCCCGCACAGTTTGCAAGCAGCACGATCACTACGCATTGAAGTAAGAGGAAATATAATCCCCTTAGAAAAGTAAAACTGGGGCGCTAATCTTTCATCTAGGCCATACTGGCTTTTATTTAACTCTTTACTAGCTCCCAGTATACATGTTTTCTTATTATTATCAATATACGAAGATTTCTATACTTGGTTGTTAACTTTCTCTATGCAAATTTGTTAAACGTTAAAAATTGACATTGCAGACGACAATTCTTTAAGGCCACTCTAATAGATATTTTGGGTTTTCACAAAACTTAACTTTACTCTGAGGCCAACGAATTTAATCTTGATATCCCATTCTAGGTTGTATTAATTAGGTTATTTCCCCTTGTCCGTATTTGATTCTGACACTGGAGCAAAAGAGAACTAAGTTCGCGATGTGAGGGAGTCTCTCACGCTGAATGTTTAAAGCATTCTATGAATGATGATTTTTGGTCACACTGGAGTTTACAGCTTCAACACTGTATTTTCAAATGGTTGAACTCGAATTTCGAAACATTTGTTGATTGTTGTCAAGTCAGGCATTTATGATGTTGCTTGTCATCCCCTCTTAATGGCTGTGATTTTGATTTACTCAAATACTCATCAATCCATATTACAAAATTGGTCTGACTATTAACTGGCAAATGAAATAATATATCCTAATATTTCATGGGTATGTTACTAAATACAAAGTGCAGCTAACATAGTAGAGATCATGGGTATTCCAGTTTAACTTTTAAATAAGTCAAAGCCTTCATATTTACAGCTGGCTTTGGTAATTCAGTCAGATTTCCCACACATTTTCATGCATCAGTCATCTTTGTCATAACAGTGATCACACCACACTAATGCGCTGTTTTTTAGAAATATTTATTACAGTCTGGATAGGATTAGGTTTTGGTAACACTGCATAGGAAATAGCCTATCACGGAGCCAGCCAGAAGCCCTATGTCAATCTGACATAGATTTGAATAGGATTTCTGCAGGATTGGTAGGATTTCCAAAAGGGCTGAATCCCTACATCAAACTGATGTTGGCACAATGTCAGCACAATGTCGCTACCAGCAGATCTGCAAAGGAATTATGTTATTTCTATGTGCAAACCTGATGTCAGTCCCACAAGTCAGATTATCGTAGGGCTGCTGGCTGGGGATTAATTTCAATAAAGAGCATGCTATCCAGCCAGATATATTGTCACCTTTCCCTAAAACTGTAGTCATTGGTTTTGGCTACTTTTCAGGAGAAGCAAAAAAAACTTTTATTTCAGCACAGCTGGTCTTGTGACAATGACTTTTTGATGGTTTGCTATTTGATTATGTTTTTTGGCTTAGGAGTCTAGAAGCAGGATCATTCGATGTGGCTTTGAATGTAGTTGGACATACAGTGGAACATACTTAAACCAAAAACGACTACACCGAATACATGGCTGAACCAAAATTAAAATTAATAACCTTTTTTTTTCTCTTTTACTCTTTGTTAATGGGTTAGCGATAAACCAAAGTCAACATTCGTGTGAACACGGCTGAACCAAAAACAATGAACTTGATTTTAGTGAAAGCCAGCAACCTATTCTTAATCAAGCACGCTTAGTACCAACAAGCCGTTCTCTCATTGTCAGGCCTGAGGCCACCAGCAGGTGTGGAAGACAGAGAGAGGTAGGTGGCAGGGAAATTGCGTCAGAGAAGCGAGTGCGCATTGTCTGTGGAATCTAAATTATTTCTGTGTAGCAAACGGCGAGCGGTGTGCTGACAAGGCAAGGCGAGCATATGAAAACATGTCATCGAAGCATCATGATGCGCGCTGTCTGATGCGGCGTGATGTTATGGCACCGTGTACCCAAATTACCCATGTGGTTAGTTACATTGCCATGCGCCCAGAATTGACTCATTATTTTATCACTGAAATTTGACCTTTCGGAGTTTGTTCCCCTCTCCTGACAACTTCCACCATACCCAGTTTGGATAAACCAAAGTATGTTTAAACCAAAGCAAAATGTCCGGTCCCTAAAATTTTGGTTTAAGCGTGTTCCACTGTATATATGTAATGGGGTGAACCATTACAGGGCTGAGAACATAGCTCATTGTAGTGAAAGGGAGATAAACCCGTTATTTTGATCGGCTGGACCACTAGACGTGGTCAAGGGGAAGTAACCACACAGAAACCATAGATAATCTCCCCTTATTGTTTATCACGCACTGAGATGAGTCATGCAGGTGTTGAGTAACATTGCCAACTGATGTACTCACTGCGCCAATTTTAAATCATAGTCTTAGCGTGGTCTGTATTGTCCAGGATTGGTCAATTTAAGTGACCATCCCTGGTGCCAGAAGTAGAACCTTGTTATGTACCACTACATTGTAAGTTTTGTTTAGTTTTTATCTTGATAAGTAATATTTCCTTAAGATAGTGTATTTGGAACATACACGAGCAAGATGGTGGTCTTTAAAAATGTTTTTATTTGTTTTAATGTTTTATTAGAATTTGCACTTAGTGAACTGTAAGGAGTGAATGGGTTGCGCGTGTTGGGTGACGCTTAGATGATGGCGTGGGTCAGTCAGTTCCACCCAAGTCTTCAAGACAGCAGGACGTGTCATTGTGTCCAGACTAACATAAAAGTAAAAGAAGTTGTATAATTTATATTTCAAGATTTGTGAAGTGCCAGCTCTGATGATGTAGTTCAAGTGTGAATTCATTTGGTTAATTCACGTAAGTTGTACCCATTATTTTAGTTCTGGTATTTAATAATATTTAGATGATGTGAAATAATAATGATTGGATTATACTTGGAGGTTTGATGAACTTTGTTCAGCTTGGTTAGGCAATCAGGCTAGCAGCTAACAATCTATGGTAAAGTTTATCTTACTAAGTTTCTATCTTAGTATCTATCAGTATCCTGCAGAGAAAGAGTGTAAGGTTCTGGAATGCTATCAACGCTAGCGCGCATGATTAGTTCATGTAATTAAATGGAAACATTTAACTGTAATTTATGACAGACTGATTTTATGTGAAGTGCTAACAAATAGTACTTCTGGAGGGTGTGGTCAAAGTCCCGCTACTTGGATCAGAGATAGACAGATCTAGATCGTTATTCTTAATCTGCAGTTGGTGCCATTCAGGCTCAACGTGTCCTTCTTAGGGACAGACGTCACAGAGAGAGAGAGAGAGAGTAGCGGGCAAGAATTATAACCAAGTTATTTCTTTACTTTAACTTGTTCTTCCGTGGGTAGCAAGGTTATTGTTGGATGATTATTTCTAGGTTCCTTTGAATCAGCAGTGTGACTATGATGTATGTGTAGATTTGTCTTGTGTGCCTTTTCGTTACCTTTATTGATACCGTATTCATTATGGACTTTATGATAATGAGTAGACCAGTTAAGATGAAGAGAGAGGTGTTGGATTTGCAGAGCACGCGCGTGAGCCGTGAGTAGGTCACAGCAGACGCTAGCAGGCATGATCACATGACTTTTGGTCAAGCGGGTCAAATCAAGACCGGGATTGGTTAGCTAATAGCTTCCGGAAACGGAAGCTTGACCCAAACAACAATAACAATCCTGGCTGACTGTTTACAGTGGCTACCACACTTAAACAGCATTTGGGATCTCAGATATCGGCATTATACTAAAGGATGATGATTATTTACTTTAATTTCTTAATTTATTATATGTTTATTATTGAATTAGTATGTTCGCTACATAGGTGTTAAGTTGATTTTCTTCAATTTGTACTGGTTAGGTCGGACTTAGAAACTTTTGAGGGTCGAACCTTGAACTTTGGTTGTTGATAAGATGAATCATGAAGGGAAAGGCCTATGCTAGGTGTATAGATGCATTGTCTATGCATCAGGTGTCATATTTTTATGGCATCCTTTGTAGGTGCTCATTGTCTGTTCTTTTGACACACTGACAGATGTAATTGGACTCTGTTGTAATGAAGAGATCAGATGCATTGACTTTAAACTCAATCATAGGGGTTATGGGTGTTGCTTGCCCAGTAGACCTATGATATATATGTCATCATTATTATGATATTATTTTGTTGCATTATATAATTAGTCACTGAATATGTGGGAATGTTTTAGGTATATCAGTATTGTTGGAGGTAATACAAGTGGGTTGACTTGACTGTTCAGTCTTGTAGTTGTACCATGTAGTTGGGTTTGGCTTTATGCCATGATTATCATACCACTTGTAGTGGGAGACTATAACTTGCTATTGTTGGTTGAGACTTAGGTGTTGACTTATTACATGTATGTGGGTTGGTCCACCTAGAGATACTCCTATGACTTTATGAGTAAGGAGTTTGGTATTATATCCAGAGGATAGGAAAGGGATAAGTTTGGCTTTGAGTTGAGATAGGCCTGTGGCAGTATGGACTAGGGTTTTTGTGTAATATTAATAATCTAGCATGTGCGGAATTGAGCTGGGTTGGCTAATGGGGCCTAAGTCAATTAATTTTGACTTAATGAATAGATCCAGTTGGCTATTGCTATCCTCTGCTAATTATGATGGTAATTGTTAATTAAGGGATACTACGTTGTGCGTGGGTGGGCTAAGTAAGTAGATGGGATTGTCTTTTATTGAGCCACCTAGCACGGACAGTTCTGTGGTATGAGTGTGTAGACTCGGCAGACTGTATTTTATTGTAGTTAGTTTAACTCCAGCTCATTCCGCAACTAGGATAGATTTGATGCGTACAGGGTGCGCGTATACACATGTAAGGCTTAATGTTATCTTGTCTGGAATCAAATTAAGTTTTCTTCCTGATCTAGAATAATGGCCGTTGTTATAATATAAGAATTATAACGTGTGGGATAGCCCTATGTCAGCCTGTAGTTAAGCCAAGGGAAGTAAACATGTTACTTGGTAGGCTTGCATTTTATACTCGAGTTATCTCCCCTGGAGTGCTCACAATGTAAGTTATGCGTTACTGTTTGATAGACATACTATTACTGGACCGTCCCCATATATTAGTTTACAATGTGAATATGATTATTATTAACTTTCATGTTTTCTTTTGATGTATTCTCTTGTTTTAGCATGATGTAATGATTAACTGATGAGGCTTGCTGTTAATTCGTTTTTTTTTGGTTCTTCTGCAGCGCGCCTATCGGTTGGGTTTATTGTGGTTTATTGTATTGTCATGTGTTTATTGTATTGTGTTTATTATTTGATTTGTTATTTTCTTTTCCTTTTAATAAAATTGTTGTCCTCTCAAAATCTGATAGTTTTGTTTGTATGTTTGACTGTGTAAAGAGCCCCGCTCGTCTCGTCCTGTGTTACATTACTTGGTGTCAGATTAGATAGCTATAGATAGAGAGAGAACCGCTCGGTATACCCGTCCCGTCCTGTTACATTTACTTACTGTTTTCAACCAGGAGGGCATTTGCCTGAGAGGAGACACATTTGCCCCGGCCTAGAGCATACAATGATGGAGGTCAAAATTAAAGCAGCACATAGAACACCACTGGAGAGACAGAGATAATTGTACTGCTATACAATATGCATGGGTGAAGATACACTGCAACGACATAAAAATTGCTAAGGAGATCAAGTGATGAATTTCAGTAATGGCAAATTTATCCTCCATTGACAAAATAAAGTACTTGACTTTGACATGCTGCAGTGTCTACACATTAATTCTTACCTTCCAGACAGAAGTTTCTTGATCGCTTTGACAATTTGAGTGAAAATATGTCTATAAAATTAGTGGAGCCCTGTTTGCTCTAAATTTCATGTTTATAAGATATTTATTTCTAAAATCTTTCTGTCAATCAATTTTATTAGTCAAATGATATTAAGAAGCAAAGTTTTACAAAATTCCATCCAATCAGAATGCAAAATACGAGGCTTGACACACACTTACACAAAAAGAAAGGGATCTAAGAAGGCAAACAAAATTTATAATCATTTGGACTATGCCACAAAACTTTTTTTTTTGTTTTTATATATACCAAGGGAAATAATCATAAAATCATGTAAAAACCTGTTAGTGAGCATTCAGTATGGTGTTTTGTTAGTTGTCATTTTTGAGACCACATGCAAATCTACAGTTCTCTGCTCCTTACCCAAACTTCAGACTACTTTATGAAAAGATTAGGTGTAAAGATAATCTGTATTTGATTTGGCACTTTATATGGTCTGACAATAACATCAGAGATGGTAATTTAAGTAAGAAAACAATGAATAAAATTTATGGGAACAATTAAAAAAAATTAAGCAGCATAAATCAAAGCATGACATGCCACTAATTAGCATATCAGTATGCTCTTGTTTGAAATTGATAATTGCAAAGACTTCATGTTCTGCTTGGAAGCGAGAAAGATAAAATTAATGGTTTAGCATGAATATGTGCACGAGCCCCACTAACCTCAACGGAAGTTGCACCGGACCAAACGGAGAAATTGTGATGAACCATAAATATCCAATTTTTTAAATGATTTTTATATTTTGGTCGCTACTTGAAGTTCAGCTATTTTTCTACATTATGTGAAAGTATTATGTCTCAAATCAGCCTCTAAATATGATAAATTTTGCCTTTAATTTTGAATTTGACAGCGAATATCACTGCAGTAATGGAGTTCATTGAACTCCCGATAACTTAAAAATAAATAAATATATTCTCACAAAATTTTCACATGGCAGGTATCATTTATTTTTGGCATAGGCATGCAAAATTTCAAAGCCGTAGGTTAATTACAAGTACATAATACTGGGGAGATAGTAAGGCCATCCATCTCACCGAGAGTGAAAATCGATGCTCCATCTTTACTGGCGATTTTCTCAGAAGTTGCTTCCGTTTTTGACCAGGGAGTAGGTGTCTTTAAAAAGCCATAACTTTGCGACAAAATGTAGCATTGCAATAATTTTTACACCAAATTAAAGATGAGATTTCATACTTCACTGTGATATTCATAACTCAAAACTGAAAAAATGCGACTTCTGTTGAGGTTAGTGAGGCTTGCTCACATTTAAGCTTATTTCATATTTTAGCTATTCCTTCAGGATTTCTCAGTCACATCTTCGACTAACGTCCGTGCCACATCACTGGCAGTTTTATCATATCTGATTGTACAATAAAAATTTCTCACCAACATTGAGTTGACTTTGATAATTCCAAGGCAGAAGATCTGGTGTTGTTTGTAGTGACATGCTTAAAGCGGTCAAGAGAATTCCACCTGGAGAACAGAGGGATACATGGATAATATATGAACAGATGGGTGGATGGGAGGATGGATGGCAGAAGGACAAACAGTTGGACAAATGAATGGAAGGATGGATGGATGGATGGATAGATGGATGGATGATGAATGGATAGGTGGGTGGATGTGTGGATGAATGGATTAATGAAGGAAAGGGCCATTTCGCGATTTTAGTTCTTGTCTGCTCCAAATCCAGTTTTTGCATAACTGAGAAATTTGACGTTAAACGTTTGGGGCTTTAGTATGATAGGCATTAGAATAAATTGGAACTGTCAAACAGCTTGATAAGTGGCATAACGCAATTTAAATAAGTGTCAAAGTGTGCATTTGTTACATCTCTTCTACATAATAAAAGGTCTCCAATTTTTCAGAAAATGGAGATAGAACTAAGAAGAACTAAGGTTGCAATTTCAGAATTTGCTATTTTACATCCATTATCAACAAATCCAATCATAATCATAATGTCACAGCCATGTCCCATGTCACTTTATGCAGATAGTTGGAGAGACAAATACGTGGACAAAAGATGAGACAGAGGTGATGAGAAAATGTGACTAGAATCAAAAGGTAATCGCTGTTTTGTCATCCCTATATTACTCTATTCTAATTTCTATCTTTTCTATCTCCACACAAACATGTTTTGAGAAAATCGTTTGCAAAGTTTTGTAATTTAAACCTCCCAAAGTGTTAAGATCTTTTAAACACTTTAAAATCTGCTCCCGTAGATCAGATAAGACACTTTCATGATTTTAGTAGGCATGATATGATAGACCACACTTTATTGTGCCATCATATGGCTGTTCGTCAGTTTTTATAAAATGTGAAGATAGACTAAAGCAGACTTGTTGTAACCTTTTCACCTCTAATAAGTTTAATCCAAGTACCCACAGGCAATGGCTGTCAAATACTCTTGTCTCTTTCTCCCATACTGATAGTCTTTTCGTTTTGCTTTCTGATAAATGTTCAGTAATGAAATAATATTCGGGTCTTCAAAACATCTAAAAAACAATTTCTTACAACAATTGCATGCACCACAAGGAGACAAAAATATTACAAAACATGTATTTCCACGCTTGCTCTGCTTAGCATTTTTTATTTTGTTTCTCTTCAGAATAACATCATGAATAATTTACATTTTCGGCAATCATATAGTACGGTATCAATATTTCACCAACACGTCTGGAGACGAAATGACAACAGTCCTCAGCGATTTTGAATTACAATATATGATACAATAAACAAACTAAATGATTAAATACTATAACACAAAATAAACTTTGCTCAAAAACATTGCTTGTATAAAAAATAAAATAAATTATACCAGAGTGAAACTCAATATTCTCAATGTTTATTTGAAATAAAGTACTAAATTGAAATATTTTGTTGATGTAGAATTGAAAGGTATTAAAGTTTGCATAAGTGATATTAGATCAGTAGTGATCAACTTGAACAAATCATTGTCATGTAAAGCAAAATTGAAGGTAACAAGTTAAGTATCCCGACCGTATCTAAGGATATTATTTGGAACACAACATGCACAATGTGTCATATCTTTATCAGAATATCTTTTCCAGGCATGAAAATATCCCTGAGCACAACAGCCAACATAACATGAATTACATGACATTGCACAAAGCTTCAAAATGGTTTTCCCTATTGTTTACATATGAGGGAGGCTTGAAAATGATTTTTTTTAAAGTCTGGAATTCCTGATGTTTCTGGAGAATTTGCACCTCTGCACTCATCAAACTAGTTGGAGTGCTTGATCATGCTTTTGAACAATAATAGCACCTACAGTAAGTTACCAGAACATTTACGAATCTAAATGCAAACTAGTTTGCCATAGTAATACACCTGGAATTTTTCAGAGTACTCCAACATCATGACTCACACTGACAGTGACAGTATTTAAGTTGCATCAAAAGCAAACAAACTTAGGCTCACAGGATATACTTGCATCTTTTTCACAAAAAACTGTCTTGAAACTTCATCATGTAATACAGTGAAACACCCTTAAACCAATATTTTAAGGACCGGACAAATTACTTTGGTTTAAACATATTTTGGTTTATCCAAACTGGGTATGGTGGAAGTTGTCAGAAGAGGGGAAGAAACTCACTAAGATCAAATTTCACTGATAAAATAATGAGTTACTTCTGGGTGCCTGGCAAATGTAACTAACCATTTGGGTCATCTGGGTACCGTAACATCACCCCGCATCAAGATGCTTTGATGACGTGTTACCCGCCTCACTTCGTCAGTACACCACTCGCCGTTTGCTACACACGAATAATTTAGATTCCACAGACAATGTGCATTCGCTTCACTGACACAATTCCCCCGTCCCTACCCCTCTCCGTCTTCGACACCTGCTGGTGGCCTCACGCCTGACGATGACAGAACAGCATGTCGGTACTAAGCGTGCTTGATTATTTAAGAATAGGTTGCTGGGTTCCACTAAAATCAAGGTCAGTTTTCGGTTCAGCCGTGTTCCCACAAATGTTGACTTTGGTTTATCGCTAGTCCATTAACAAAGAGTAAAAGAGAAAAAAAAACGGCGATTAATTTTTCTTTTGGTTCAGCCGTATTTTTGGTTTAAGTGTGTTCAAATGTACATGTATTTATTAGGAATGTTGTTAGGGGAGCATAGTTTAATTATAAAACCACACAGAGAAATTACTGATTTGTGTTTACTGTTCAGCAACAGCTTATATTGTGAAACACTACGCTCCCCTAACAACAGCTATTTACCAAATGACACAGAGACCAAGTTAATGGTGATCAGCTGCAGTCAGTTTAATGATTTTGGCATCTCTGTATTCGCAGTTTAATCTACAAATCTCCATCATATCGAATGTGGATCCTGTATGGTCTTCATAAAAATACAGCTATATTCCAAATGAAATCTGCACTTCACAGACAATGCTCCAAATAATTTTACCAAGGCCAGGCATGCAAAATTAATAGTTTGTCCTGTGAGACACCTGTAGTTAAAATAGTTAAATATGGTAAGAGCGGGCTTTGAATTTAAGTGTTTTGTGTAACTGTTATTAAACATGGCAAGATAGATTTATACAGTTTCATTATTCAACAGTATCATCAAGTCTTCTCACTCATATGATAGATGTGATTTTTTCACCCCATTTTTTTTCTGAAACTTTGTCATTCTGATAACATCATTACTCAAAACATCATAAATCTTGGTGAACTGCAACAGCAGTAATTTGGCATGGCACATAGGATGAAAATTTGACAAGCCAATTCTAAATGAAAATTTGACAAGCCAATTCTAAATGAAATTTGAAAGCTTGCAAAGCCATTAGCTGACTTGTCACTAGCACTGAAAGATCTACTGGTTCAGATTCAATTCTTGTCTCGTGGAACAGCATACACCATCACACCAGTCTCAGCTCGCAATGTGACTGTTTGGAATCGTCGAACTTCATGCTTTGGGTCCAGCGTCAGTCTGAAACTGCAGAGAAATTATCATATTGATTATACTTCAAATTTAAATGAATAATAATACACAGTAAGCTCTCCACTTTACTTCCATATCACAGAGCTCTGGAAACTTATAACTTCTGGAAAAAAAAATTAGGAAATTTTGATGGAAGTCAAATGATGCACAAAATAATCTAAAGGAAGGCAATAATTCATTTAGTTTTGCAGCACTGAAGTATCCAAGTTTAATGTTTACAACTGACCACAAAAAAAATGAAAAAACAAGTATATCTATACAATTGAGTAACATAATACATGTAACATCAAGCAATTATTGCCTCTATCCAATAATAAAGGTTCAAATTTATTATTTGTATCCTTCACTGTCAATCCACTCTTGTGATCAATGCAAAATTTGTTACAACCGATGTTTTATTTTCTCTCTAAATAAGGATGTCACGACAATATCAACTGCAAAGAGAGAAACTGAATTCCATCTTGAACGAGACACATTATAAGTCAAACAAATATTCGACACTATTTTTCTGCAGATGTGGTGCACCTGAAAATGAAGACAGCTTTCAAACACAAGTACGGTACCATTGTAAGTTGAAAATTTAAACAAAAAACTTTGTGCAATTAACTGGGCATGCTTTTCACAAACTGCAAGAAGATCCAAGAAAAGATAACTGAAACTGAATGAAAAAATATACCTGGGTAGTCTCCAAGGTAAAAACTTTCAATTATAATCACCACACATACTGATCCTTCTTCAAATGATGGTATGTAAATTATCATCAAGATCAAGGACAGACTTTACACTGATTTATCATTGGTTTCAGTATGCTGCCATAAAAAGCACCATACAAACATTGCATTTTAAAATTAACAAACACTGAATTTTAAGAAGTTAAAAAGCTAATGAATGAATGTGTTCAATGTTCACACTTCTAACTCACTTTTTGATGACCTGGGCCACTGTCACCTTCATTTCATTCATGGCAAAATTTTGGCCTATGCAATTCCTGTGAAGTAAACCAACAATTTAAATGCATATATATTCTTAACTGGAGAATGACCTTAACTACATAGAAAAATGAGAATCATTTGGTGCATATGTGCTGGTTAAACTGCATTCAAGACATAATATTTTACATTTTTGTAGATCTAGCACTTTTTCCATAAATAATGATGCATGAAGTAAACGAGATTTTAATCTAGGCATAGCTTTCATGGAATGAACCAGTACAGCCATTTACAAACTCTTAGAGCAACAGAGCCTTCTTAACTAGGTCGTCATTTCAAAGAACCCTGTGTCAAAATGAAGCCACAGTCCAGTAGCAATATAGTAGAACTTGGATACACTTGTGTGAACCACTCCAAAACTCGCATTATATGCAACATCCAGAGGAAACTAACTTACACATGAAAAGTGCACAGAATGACCACTCCCTTTTAAGTTTACACACTTGCCAAACCCTGTTTACTTGCAAGCCTTTGGCTATACATTCACACAATACAGAAATAACACATGCATCTGGCCCATGCTAGTCTCTCACTTGCACTGGCTATGCATACACATAAATGCCTGTCAACTGGACGTCAAACCTCCACCCAGATTCTCCTTCCAATCACCTCCCAATCTCACAGCCACACATTACTTTGCTCACAGTATTGCACGATGGAATGAAAAATGGTGTTGTACCACGGGTTTGCTTCATTTGCTATAGTTGTTTCAACTTTTATAAACAAGTGTCTTTCACTTAGGAGAAGAGTAAATGAAATGAGGATAGTATATCATCTCGTTTTACTTTTACACAAGGTCTCCCTCAATCCGAGGCCACTATGTTTGAGGTCTAGTGTATCAATAAGAATAAAGGTATATGTATTTTCCTTTTTACATCAAAGTAAAAAATACCTTACCTGGAACTGGCAGAAAAAGGAATAAACTGGAATGGGTCCATCTCCACTTGTTTGTCAGGATGAAACCTTTCAGGTACAAATTCATTTGGATTATCCCATACATGAGGGTTATGGTGCAGCATACCAATATGAACAGCAGCTAGGGTACCTGTGAAGCCAACAGTATTGAAGGACTGAAACAATGTAATACAAACAGCGTTGTTTTAGCACTTTATCTGCAATGACTGCAGTTTAAGCCAAAATTTCCTCATCCAAATCTTGCATCTTCACTCACGAACAATACTAACATGGCCAATAAATTCTCCAATAACTTGTGACATACTATTACTGTTGTGCAATAATAATCATATAACTGCAGAATTTGAGTAAAAAAGAAAGAAAAGGGATCTTTAAATTGTAAGGAAAACATCTATGCCAGCTTTGTAAACAGTGTAGTGTATCTGGACAAATACAGCAAACTGGCACAATCAAGAAACCATACAAGAGTATTACAATCAGCCCAACCGCAAACGACAACTTTTTTTTTGCCGAATTTTCTATGAAAGCCTTAAGGAATTTCATTTTTTTTTAATATACATTTAGCTTTAGTGGGAGTGCAATATTTCGAAATGTTTAATCTGTAAGCTAAAAAGGAATTCGTTTATTTTTTTCCTGTCAAGTAAATTTTTTCCTGTCCCATAAAATTAGAACCTTTGCACTTTCATTGTTTTATGATAGGGTCAGCATGGCAGATATTGTGATACGCAGTTTTATAAGGATTCTCTGAGAGTGGAGGTATTCACATTTTAGTTTCACCCATTCCAAAAATTTCCATAGCTTTTCCATAGGCCCATTTGGATTTTCCAGAGCTAAATGCAGTATTTCGGCGCGAAATTCACACACTTCAAATCTCTTAACAAAGGCTAAAAAAATATGAATATAACTCAAACAATTTAGAACTGACTGATAAGATTAATAGGAATTTTTATTAGTTACTAAATTACATACATGTATATACCCAAATTAATTAAACTTATGTGCACACAGTGTTTCATGTTACTATCTTTGTAAATATATTCAATCTAGTTCTAAAACTTCTGCTGATTTGGTTATTTGTTTTGTGGTGTGAGATACAAAAAAACTATGTTGGAATTTCCCTTTAAAACACTCTGCTCTCAAATTCTTTAAACAACAATTCATTTCACATGCATGTCAATTTGGAATTGGACTCTCAGAAAAACAAAACTTCTTAAACAGACTTAGTTGGAATTGGGAATCAAATATACACATTAAAAAGAAGCCTGGCACTATTTATTCCGTACATCATGATGAGTACAGTATGTCTCCTGTGAGGTTCAGGGGTATGGCTGTATTCTAAATAAACATACAGTATTCTACAGTTCTAAACAGTAAAAGCATTTTGTAACAGCTGAGGTTGTTCTAGCATGTTATAGTAGGGGGGAGTTAGTTGATCTAACTACAACCGTTTAGAAAACGAAACTATTACAGCTGTAGAATAAAAAAACACGAGATCCGACGATCGATTAAATAATACTAAAGTTTAATAACTGTATCTTAACAATAAAATACTAGGAAGGCACCGGCGAACAACTAAATATCCTACGCCACACGAGAAGGAAAACGCACTTACTCACCGACCAACCACTCACATGGGTCCATATATATAGATATTTCGGTAGAAAATTCCCGAAATTAATCTAACCTTTGCCCTCGCCCGGAACACACAAACTAACCAATCACGTATCATTACGTCACCAGGTTACATCACTCAAGGCCAAATCTGGCGTAAACACCTAGTTCTACGACTTTATCGAACGTTCGAGAATATACTAATATTTACGGAAAGGGTCAACCGCCGAGCGAGAAAAAAACTACTCACAAGGAAGGGAGGGCAAGGTCACGGAGTACACTCTGGCGAACGTCAACAATAAAAGGAAAAAAGAAGTGAACACATGCTCAGTCACCAGTATAACAAGAAAAACGGGGGAGGGCAAGGGGTAGCTTGCAGATGCTACACATTTTTTTTTAAACACTGAGCAGTACGAGACCCATTAACAAATAGACGTCTCAGTGAATCATGATATAGATTTAGCTTAATGGAATTTTTAAAAAAACAAGTCAATTTGGCCCCATATGCAGGATAGAAAGGCAACAATCTACTATGCCATGTAAGAATTTCTGTTAATAATATCAGTTAGTCTATGAAATTATTTTGACAACATGTATAGATCCGAAAAAATTGATTTAGTAATAGCAAAAAGATAACCACCCCCACCCCCCCCCCGGCATCGTAATTTACGTCAACCTACCGTACAGCAGGAAAATTCGTGTCCCGGTATATAAAATGCGAGACATTTTGTACACGTACCTCAATTACAAGGTCAGTTTTTGGAAGGGGGGAGGGGGGATCACCTTAGACGCGAGTGCGGTATTTTACAAATTTAATTATTTAATTAATTCCACCAACACTATTGACTGCTCAAATTCGGGTGCGCTCACTGTCACGTTAAATACCACCGGAGAATGAGCAAACGGATAGCCATTACCCACGTGGACGGAACATGGCAATGGATTTTATACGCAATATCGATTTCATCGAGTTCACGGGAAACTGACGGTCAGCGCCGACAGGTCTACGAAGGTGTCCTGCTACATTGTAATCACTTTGGGTCATCCATCGCTAGGCGAGATGTTACATAAGGTGTGGCACCACGATGCGCGTGTTGCCATAACAAGTTGGAGGAGAGCTGAGAAGGGATGACGACCGGAGACGAGTCTACGTACGGGTCAGGCCAGCGCGGGTTTGAGAGAGAAAGAGAGAAAAAAAAGGGTGCAGGTAATCTCGGCTTAAGAGTTGTAGACTGTCACTTGCATTGTCTATCAGTATTGGAACGCAACTTTCCAACTATCGCATAGCATCACATTATAATAGATTGGGCTGACCAGATTCCTTTTAAGTATCAGCGCAAAATCTGTCGCCAGGTTTTCTTCAGTCAGGGGTCGCCTTATACACGAGAGTAGTATCTTTACTGAATTAGGAGAGGTCCTATTAGTATTAAACACGCTTATCTGGAGGAGTACCGTGAGTTACAGAACTTTAGACAGGCACATATTTCATGTTCCAATTGCTAATTGCCGAGCCCCGCATTTACTATAAAACCATCCATATGGAGCACTATCTCGCCACGTGGGCCCTGCCCCCTGCGACCCCGCTCCCACACACACACACACACACAGACGCTCCTAAAGTCACGCCCCTGTAGTATGTAACTCAAATGGATCTCCTCCCTGCATATCTGCAGTATATACATGTACAATGTATTATTTTATGTCCTTGGTAGGCACAGCATGCGAGTTCCTATGTCTGATCTTGATCAAGAGTGGACCAGTCATGTACATTGTCACGAGTGGAGTGAGCGATAGTTAATAATTACGGGGGGAAAGGAGGAGAGTAAAATTAACGCACGTAGACAAGTAAGTTAAAGCGTGCATGTTGTGAGTGGTGGGGGGTCTGAATGAGGCGAAAGCGCTGTATTACTATCACTGCAAGTTAGAAGGTCCTACTGAACGGACGCTAGTAAGAGCCCAGCGGGCGAACATAAGGGGAGCAGTCGGAAGACGGATGAGAGTGTTGTTTCCAGTGATGACTGGTAGGTAGAACGTTGATTGATAATTATGATTGATGTATTATATTATATTCGTCTATTACCATGATGTAAATAAGTATATGTGAGGAATGTGGAAGTCCTTGATATTGGATATAGCAATGTGCGCCATGAGCGATAGATGAAAGTTGAGTTCATGGATTTGTAGCGCGAGTGAGTAGTGTGTACTCCGATGGAGGTGTGTTACCGTAAGATGTTTGGTGAGTGAAATGTGAACTATTGTGTGTACGCTTCATGGGTTGTAAGGAGAGGTGGAGTGAGTAGAAATGGTAGGGTATTATACCAATGTAATGTTATTCTTGTAGGTGTCGGGGACGGGCCAAAGAGCCGCCTCGGTGAGCACAGGGGATAGGCCAGCATAGGGCCGGAGGCCACACATAGGCCAAGAGTGAGGCTGTCGGTGCAGGACAGTAGAGGCACATAAAGTCGTGGCAGTCTGGCCACGGACAGGGACGTAGATATGAGCGTGAATGTGATAATGTACTATTGCCATGTTGATGGGCTATTGAAATGATAATGTGCTATTGCCCTGCTGAGGTGCTAGTGGAATGCTAAGGTGTATGACAATAGGAAGGTGATATTGAGAGACTGCGGTGCCAGTGAATTATTAATGTGCTATTAAGACCCTGAGGGGAGAGGCTGAGGCCGAAGTGCCTTTAGGAAGTAACTACCGGGTTGTGGATCCGAGGAAGAGTGCATGTGAGAATAAGGCCGTTGTACGGCAGTTAATTTCAATAATCTAATGTATGTAATTGCGCTATTATCTGTATAATTATGTTTAATAAATGTGTGAGTCTGATGGGTTGTTCTGTTAAGTGTTAAACTTGTTCGTTCGTGATTGTTGTCCTGTCATAACTTATTACATCTCCCAGTCTGGGATTTGTGACATACATGACGGTCTCGGTAATCAAGTTTTGTTGTTTTTTGTTTTTTTTTAAAATCGAGGTATGTTCAGGCTTCTTAGTACTGCTTGTTTCGAACACACCAGATATGAAACACTACGTCGGAAAATCGGAAGGTGGCTTTGAACGAGAAAATGCAGTGACTTGAGCGAGTCGATTATTACGGCATAGCCTAGAAGGAAAAACTAGTGTGACGTACGTTTTGATCTTACGGGTATCGCATATCGTATCGCTATGATTTCGCCCACATGGTGTTTACACACGCGATGCTGGCTTCTTGTAAGCCTGATGCTAGGCACGCCAGAGGCAGGGAAGATCGTATGGTCCATAGATTTTTTTGGCTCGAGCTCGCGCCTTTTTTTTTTTAAAGGGGAGTCTTGACGACTCTTAATTCTGACGACTTTTTAAAAATCCATAGTTTTCCATAGGTTCTGACCGATTTCTCAAATCTAATAGATTTTCAATACATGAAATCTGAAATCCAAAATTCCATAGATTTTCCAGAAATTCCATAGGTGTACGAACCCTGTAATCACCTTAATCATCATACACCAAAGTTCTGTTCTTGAGCAACATCTAGCTCCACAGTGGTCTTAAGCGACATCCTATTAAACACTTAAACAGATACTTTTGCAAAGACATAAAGGCGGAAAAAGTGAAAAATTTATAACTCTATGTTGTTACAAATCTTACCTACCAGAAGGAATTGTATAGCCTGCCAAATTCAAATCTTCATCCAGTTTCCTTTCAATAAATGGGACAGCGGGGTGTAACCGAAGATTCTCTTTGATACACATTGTTGTGAAGGGTAGTTGTGACAAGTCATCCCTGGAAAAGGTCAAAAACTTTCTTACCCCCCACAATATAAACTTTTCCTTTTCCTTATAGCTTCAGTTAACTATAATATCAATTTAATTCACCTAAAAAACATCCAAATTTCATGCATTAGGATGACAGACAATCTATGTTGTCAATTGAATTAAAAGAATTTATTGGAAAATACAGAATAAAACGAGATACATCATCTTTCAAATGAACTGTCACATCTGGTGCACCCTGCACACTTTGCTCTGCAGGAATAGTTTCATTAATTTTTATACCCCTGGCTGAATTGTTAAACATTTAAGTTTCCTGACAGTTTGGGCATGGAAAAGAGTTTAAAAGAAAAGTGTACCAGGTAAAAAGAAAAGGCCTATTTGATTGACCCACATTGCCCTGTCTGGTATTTTGGAAACAGTGTGATCTGACTCACTGTGCTTTTCTTAGGCCTTAGAGAATTAATTCTAATACCAAGCTCCTAAGGCCTCTTGCACTTTCATAAACCATTATTAAACAATTGAAAGAAAAAAAAAAGATTCCCTGAAATACTACTGTTACAATGAAATAAAGAATAGGGACCTTATCAAAGCAGCAGCATTAGTGACATGTTTCGCTCACCACTCAACTTTGTCCCTATCTCCAAGCACACTTATCACCTCTTCATAAACTCTCTCCTGGTACTCTGGATGTCGAGCCAAGTTATACAGTGTCCAAGTCATGCCACTTGAAGTTGTATCATGGCCTGTCAGTGAAAAAAACAAAAACAGTCAATTCAGAGCTGATACAATTTGGCAACAAGAACAAAAAATATAATGCCTAAAGAGCACCACAATAAATTTGTTAAAGCTCTGCACATGAAGTTCCTATGGATTTTGGAAAAAGCGATCCACAATCCTCACAATCCCTTACACATACAGACCTGATCACCACCTGAGACTGGGCATGGCACCTCCGTGTTGCGCCCCCCCCCCCCCCCCCGAGAATGAAAACAAAAAAAAGCAATTCATTTGTTCTTTACCACACACATACACATAGAATAAGACAGAAAGAGAGAGAGAGAGAAAGAGAGAGACAAAAAAAAAAAAGAGAGAGAGATCATGACAGGAGAAATATAGTTATGAAATATTTGGTCATCCACTCACCTTCAAACAGAAAAGTGTCCACTTCATTTCTTATCTCCAAGGGAGATAATCCTACGCCATTCTCATCGCGTGCCATAAGCAGTGTGTCAAGGAAATCTTTTGCTTTCCTTGAGGCAACTTTCTGTCTTTCTCCGTTTTCCTGCAAAAAGAAGCAAATTTTAAAATTTTTTTTTTTTTTTGTTCTACTTGATGCTGGACCTTTATTTCTCAATTCCGACGCACTTTTTCATTACACTGCCTTTACTCCACTCTTCCACAACAATAGTTCATGAATGTTACTTTCTTCTAATAACTTGTCTCCCATTAACTTACTACAGAAACTAAATATTCTGATTAAATCTTACCAAGGCTTTCTTTCGTTTCTCAATTACTTCTTCCGCAACAGCATGCACTTCATCACACAGTTTTACAGACGGCAGCAAATAAACCAACAGGATAAATATCATCTCCTGAACAGAGAGGATCAAGTACTATTGTTCAGACTAAGAACTGGTCACAATAGGCTCCACCACCACATGTTCACCAAGTTCAAAATAGGAACATCTGCCATATGCGAGTGCAGCCAGTCTCCTCAAAACACGGAGCATATATTGCAGAACTGCACACTCCTCTCAGCACTGCGAGAAACATATTGGCCCCAACCCACCGACCTGAATATCAAACTCTATGGTGCTCTGCCAGAACTGCAGAAAACCGTAGATTTTATTAAAAGAACAAATCTGCAGATTTAGATTGGTGAACGAAAGAAGAAGAAGATCACACAGTTTGTAAAATCTTCGACCAGCTCGTGTTAGTCCATATATTGTCTCATTGAACAAATGTGGTGACCTGTGACAAAAAGTAATAATATGCAGTAAACATTTAAAAAGAAATGCTGAGGGTGCATCATTTAACTCACTGACTACCGTTCGTGCCACAGTGGCACGAATTTCCGCTTTACGTCTCACTACTGTTCGTGTCAATGTGGCACGAACAAGATTATGAATTTTTTACGGTCTTAGGGGGACCGCTGAGTTGATTCTGATAGTCAAATACGAATGTGCGATTATTTCCCTTCGATTTTTTGTGAGTTTCGTTTAGTTATCTTTTCCCTTCGATTTTTCATGAATGGAATACCACTATAGATGCATCGATGGATGCTTTAAAAAATATCACACTAAAGAACACTATTGGCAGTAATGTGAGTAGAAATTCTTGTTCCTTTCTTTTTTGCATGCTACTTATGTTATGTCTGTTGAGTTTCTGTTTGTCATTTTCAGTGAAAAACATGTTTGTTGGTCTAAGACTGAAGGATATGCCTTAGTGATCAAATATTTTTTTTGCTGAAAATTTGAACCATTTTTGAAAATGTACAAAAAATAAACAAAAAAAGACAACACAAATCTGTTTTGTTTTACAAAGAATTCATTATCTTCTTTCTCATTTCTGAAAATATCAAGTTTCTAGTCTTATAATTAGTTTTGTAGCTATGATTTTTTGAAATTGCCCCCACAATGGCGGTCTCAGGGGCCAGTTAAAAAAACAAACAGCGGTAGTGAGTGAGTTAATGGCCAACTAAGTTTACAGAATTGTCTCAAGACTCATAGCATTTGTTGAAATGCGCTCAGATACCATGAGCAGAAAAGCCTAAAGTCATCTTATCACTGCCATACAGTCTATGGCAGCTGTATTTACATGGGTGGAAGTTCGAGCTCAGCAGTTCACCTGAAACATTGGATGCCTACTCCAAAAAGCCTATAGACACAAATGGACATGAAATCTAGGGATAAAGAAAGATAAATAAATGAAAAAAAAACAAAAAACTTCTGAATTATTTACATACTGTCTCTGGAAAAAGAAGGGGCTAGCTTTTTCAGAGTCATGAAATAACAGTCAAAGCATTTGGTAACACCCTGTCTAACTACAAATTACCTGAACCAAAGAAAATACTATCCGCCAGCAAGGGTACTATATGTACAAGAAATTTTGATTTGTCGGCACTGCCAACTATAGTGGTTTCACTCGTGTGTGTAAGTGTGAGAAATAATCCTTCATAAAATATGAGGAAATCCAGTAAAAAGTTATAAGATGCCATTATGTGATGAAAATAGTAGATGAAATCCATACTCACTGAAGGAACAGGCACAAGTGCACCTCATTCAGGAAAACACCACTAACTCTTGGACTACACAATTATTTTCCACTGGTGGACAGAAATTTTCATCACTTAACATGGGGTCAGGACGTCTAAATTTTATACAAATTATTGTTTCCTCTCATGTATTCTACTTACAAACTTCTTTTGGTCCACAATTTTACCAACTCTTCCAAAGCTGAAGTGTACTGATTTTTCCTGAAATGGAATAGAAATAAAGATATCCAAAAGTTCACATCAGGCAAGATTTTTGTTAACTGGGAAATGCTGACAAAATACAAATACCAAAAATGAAAAGTATTGATGTGCTGGTCTGAGGAACCTGTTTTATTTGGCTGAAACCAGTAAGAGATCTTCACAATGAAACATACACTATTTATGTAGTAATCAAGTGTGCAGACCATGATGTATACCATAACCCAGTGTAAGATAATTAGATCTAAATCTTTGAAGTCGGCATGTCCTTACTGGTATTGGTTTTCGTGAGGTCAGTTTTAATATTGGTACATTGGTGAAAGATTTTTTAAAAATCCACAGAAAATCTGAGGGTTGCAGCAGGGCTTGGCAAAATTAATGGCAAGAAAAGAAAAAGTTGTAATAATCAATGGAATAATTTCTCATTGTTTGTTTCTCATGGGGGTCTTTGAGAAATATTTCTTTTTTTTGTCACATTGTAATTTAGTTGGATGAGAAAGGGGGATGGCCAATCTCAGGACTAGTCCCTATCAACCACTTGCTAAGTCTTGTCAAGTCCTGCTGTAGTGAATTCCAGGATATGTTCTTATGCACACCCATCAGAACCAAACTGTAGGTGGAAAAAATAAAAACTAAATCGTGAACATACACTTTGATGAGGAAACTTGTGGTCCTACACTGCATGAATAAATTTCTCAGCTTGAAGTTACAATCTTCCTTTTATATGCATATATTACTTGGAAAACTGCCACACATGCAAGTTGTTCAAACCTAATCATGATGTAATGATGAATTTGCTCACATTTAATATCTGAAGATTACAGCAACTGAAACTCTCACCCTTTGGTCTGACAATCTGACTGGTAAGAGAAGGCACACAGGAGAATCACATCTAAGGCACTCATTTCAATCACACTGAAGAGGTCGAAGGGCTCATTCTTTCCAGCTAACTCCTTTATTCTCCCCTGAAAAGTTGATAAATGAATCACTAATATTGCCATGATTAAAAATCTGCGAGTAAATTTCTTCAATAGTAACATCCACAAACATGCATTTTTAATTCAACACTAATCACGAGGAAGAGCTTCTGAACACGTTATGTAATTTCCAGATAAATCTGTATGTAGGCATATGCAGTATAAATGAGTGGACCTCAGTAACTAAGTGGACCTCTGGTATCCAGTCATTTAAAATTTTCATGTTGAGATCTTACATAAGTGATATTTGTAATTAACCCACTGCTGCCTAATGCGCCCCGATGCAACATGCTTGCATTTTCCTAATGCGTCTGAATGCATCTCCTATCAGTGTGCTATTTATAAAGTCTCTTAGTAACCTGATCTCATTGGTAGCCTCATTTTGAGCTATAGACACGTTAGAAACGAAACGTCCGCTCTTAGAGGAAAAAAAACCCACCTAGCTTGCGAAGTTTTTTCAGGGAAGTTTTGAAATCACCGAACATCGGCGGAAGTGGATACAGTGTTGATCAGCTGTTCAGATGTGTTGCTGTTTCAACATCAAACGCACTGGTTGCTTCCTATGTAACATTCCTTTACATGGCGATCGCTGTTATAGCAAATATCACGAGGACTTAAAACTATGCCATTTTTGGACAATACGTGCAGCAAAACTGAACAAAATGGTACATTTTGAATTTCAACTTTATTTTATTGCAATAAATTTCAATTCAACTCATAGACATGTATATAATTCTGAAAGGGCATTAATTTATCTACATTTTGGTACCCTTTTCACCAACACTGGATAATGATTATAATTATGCACAAATACTTGTTTAAAAATATCAGTCATCAGGAAATTGGAGTCATTTCCTTTTGCTTAGGCATTCGCCAGCTTTAGGCAGGAAAGGGTTTAAAAAGTGATAACCACTGTGCCATACTCACTTATTAAAATGTTCCCTAATGCTTAACTCACTGCTTGAGTGTTCCCATGATGTGATGGACAGGGTTAGTGGAGCCTTTTTTACCTGTATTTACCTTTGACCACATAAGAGAAAATTTAGATGAATTTATAACTTTGATTTACATGTGTTTCTCATGTGATATTTTGAGAAAACAGGATCTGTCAAAATGGTGGACAGACGGAGAACATAAAAATCTGACTGGGGAGGTGTCAGAAATGGTTTTGTGCCAAGTGCGAATGAGGAAACTGAAGTTTTAGTTGACATAGATGAAACTGAAAGTGATCGAGGTGAGGATTTTTGTTTTTGGCAGAGAGGGAAGGTAACTTTGACAACTTATTATGGAAAGCCCCTTTAAACAATGAGTTTGAGTTATTCATCAATGAAAAGCTGGTTGAATGACCTTCCATTTGGTGTATAACTTGTTAGCTGAATGTAAATCTGGACAGTAGGCCTACATGGAAATTTTTAGAAAATGGTACAAAAGCTGCCTATACAGGAGGCTGGCTGAGCCTAAAAGTTGCATAGACGATGATTAAGACTGAAGAGCTGAATATTTACCACTTACCCCAGGTGCGCACTAGCCTTTGATTAGGCAACCACATGACCGACGCACTTGGATGGTGACTTGAAGAATTTCAGTGAGAATTGTTCAAGTTCATGGATTGTTCTTCCTCTTTCATCAAAATACACAGACAAAAAACAAATGCACCAAACAAGTCCAAAAAACAAGACAAAAATATCACTGAAATCCGTCAAGTCACCATCCAAGTATGTCGGTCATGACTTTTTTTGTAGCTGCCTGATCAAAATAGGCCAGTGCATGCCTGGGGTAAATAATACAGGCATCAATGACAAAAAATATTTAAAAAAAAAAAAAAACATGTAAAAAAAAGACTTTCCATTCTGAAAAAAGAAAACGAGAAAGATTGGCAAAACAATACTCCATGATAGCCTTTCCATTCCCGTGTTATCTTCATTTTTATAAACACAAAAGATTTCAAAATCTCTCCTCTTAATTTTGAAAGCACCATAAATTCTTCACATACTTACGATCAAAACAGTGGCACACTGGTTGTAAATGTCAACATAAGGCTTCAGAATGTCAAAATGAAATGCTGGTGTCAAGAGTCGACGACTCCGAGCCCAACGGGATCCATTTGCAATAAGCAGACCCTCTCCCAGCCAACGTAAACCCATGTCATAGGGTGTGGCGAGTAAGTCACTCCGAGGTTTTGGTGCTAAAGAAAGTGAAAGAACATAGTTCGCATTAGTATGACTTTTGATCCCCAAATGTCACCCACATCTTACTTCGAATCTAAAAGATGGAAATATTTTTTACTGTATTTCATTTAACCCTTAAGCCATATTGGTATCTTAACATGCTTAAAGTTAAGTAGATCTACTCGCATAAGGTCTCAGTAACAGAAATTTTCACGTCATCACCAATCCTAAGATGACTTCCAACAAAAGATATTTCAGCACGATAAGATTTCAAAACAAAGCAATAGCAGTCATTATCAAATGAGGTGATTCTTTTCCATATTTAACGTTAATGCGTAAATTCAAATTTATTATTGGCTACAAAACTATATCAAACTGGGAATGAGTTCCATATGAATTACATGATTGGGATCTCACAAGCACGTGACTTTAGGAGCGTCTGTGAGTGGGGGGTTGCAAGGGGGTACACCCAGGTAAGTTAGTCCTCTATATGGATGTTTTTGTAGAAAATGCGGGGCTCGGCGATTAAATTAATACTCAGAACATAAAATATGTCCCAGTCTAAAGTTCTGTAACTCATATGGTACTCTTCCCTCAAACAGTGCTGTGAATATCAAACAAAATATGAAGTTTTATTTATAATGAAAAGCTGTGGCAGGAATGTTTCTTACATAATCTGTGCTATTACTGGAACTATAAAAAGCAAAAACACGGTAATTAGAGGAATAACCAGTAAATGGTGATGGGAAGGCGTATCATTCTTGCCTGTAGATTTGAGGATGGCTTTGACTGTATCTGGGTGATATGCTATGATGACAGGAACAAAAGGCCCGACCCAGGTGCGGTGAAAATATCTGAACTTTTGTGAGTGCTCAAATTCATACATCAGACCTTCCTCGTTAGGCCCTGGAAACTGCAGGTAGAATAAATTGAAAGAAAACACCAGCACGTTATGACAGTTATCAATACTGTCACAAGAACGTAATATCTGGAAAAAAAAAAAGGTCTTTTATGGCTGGTACCAACAAGACATTCAAGAACTTGTTTATGGGAGTACTGTCATGAAATCTAACACAGGGACTTTTCAATTATATTACTTTTTCTATTATTGTGATAATAAAATATATTATACTTTCCAGTGTTGTCAGCAATATAGAAGGGACCTGTTCAAAGCCCTGGGAATTTCTCTGGTCTGCAGGCATCTGTCATACAAGCGTAAACCTGAAATCTTACAGGTTGAGCGGTAAAGGGCCAAAACCTTGATTTCAACTCAAAAACGATAAAATATACTAAATCCTTTATTATATTAGATGTTTAAACGGGAGGAGTACCTTACTCGAGCGCCACTTTCACTGTTATCAATTTAAACACATGGAATGGTCAGATGGACCTGGGGGCGTGAGGGTCTAGTCAGTTTGTATCAATGGGCGGTAGTCAGATTGACTAATCAGGCGAAAAGGGGCTGGGGTAGTTGTGTTTAGTTAGTTTCTGGTCTTTGGCGCTCGAGTACGGAACTCCTTCCGTTTAAACAATAGAGGCACTGTACTGCCTTCCTCTATGTAAGTGCTGCTGATCATGAGACTTCTCATTTCATTTCTGCAGTATTTACATGTAGATCTATTCGTTACACGGGGAATATTACTATTAGTAAGGGCCTGGGAAATATGGCAAAAAGACCAGACATCTATGATGAATTGCAGCTGTCAATTGCTATGTATTTACATGGAAAATCAGAGAATTCACCTGAAAGGCAACTCACCTTGTGAAGATTTCCATAAAGTATATGAAAATCATCTATCCCAGGTAGTTTGTTAAAGACTGATCTGTATTTCAGAAACTGTCTTACATACTTCAACAACAGGATTGTCAGAACAACCACAATAATGGTCAAGACAATCATCCTATCTGATCATAAGCGAGTTCTCATGAACTGATGAAATTTGGCACTGGGTAACTTCTACTGTGAAAGAAACACAATGAATTAAATCAATTCTAAAGTAAAACACCACAAGCACTACAAAACTACATAATGTAGACTAATACAGTGTACTTGAAAACTTGCCAGTTGGCAGTTGCTTACTTGATTGCAAACAAGAACTCAGCCATACAGATACAGCAACCTGATGTCTATTTGACATTCACGATTGAATTAGTTTACTGATAAAAATTGAATGACATCGTTCTAATGCAGATCTGCTGGTTATAACATTGCACTGCCGACCGCAATGGTCTACATTAAAAGTATGTTCTCAAACAATTCTAAATCTAGATCTAGATCTAGATTCTAGATCGAAGTGGTGTAGGTAGATCTAGATCTAGATCTAGTTAGTAGGCTACAATATAGATCTATATATATTTTTTCTTTTTTGCTTTTCAACCACTCAAATGTAACATCAATTAATAATAATTACAATAACAGTATCATCTCATCATACTGAACCACCAGGCTACTAAACTGTAGATTCTCTAGATCTAAACTAGTCTAGGCTAATAAAAAGTGCTTTCAACTTGACACAAAGTATTTAAAAGTTCAGATGCCCTTTATAGGTAAAGTGAATTACATGCTTTTATTTTGCTTAGCTTAGCTTGGGCTCGAGATCGTCTAGTCTAGATACCGAGGTATAGAGTATAGGGCCTATTATTAATTTGAATACGTGCACACAGAATGTTTATCCATTATGCGACTAAATTTGCTGACAGTTACCTGTATCGAGATCTGCTCCGGGCTTCCTGATCCCACGGAACTTTCACTGGGCCACGTGACCCGCGTGTGTGTGAGTGTGGACGGCTATGTATTGACACCACGTTCTGGGCTACTCATTAAAAAAAGGTCACGACACACTGTACCGACCTTGACCTGTTGGAAAGGCTATTCGCAGTCATTACGTACCCTACCCCAATTCTTCTAAACTGGTTGCAATCCATCAAGTACGAATACCCCATTTTGACAATTTTTCACCCCTCTACTCCCATGTAATCTTTTCATACCCTAGGCCTTAACCGTGCTCCACCCTCCTGTTCGAGCGTAGGGCGATAAGAATGGTGAATGTCCACTATTTCGCCGTTTTTCATTAGAAACATGATTGTTAGGCTATATCTTGCAACAACATGCCAAAAAAGGGTAAATAAAACCAACTTTTTTTTACCTCGTACCACAACTAAAAAATGTGTGCACAATCCCCCACACCTCTCCCATGCACGCTTTTAAAACACCGCCAGTGAACATACGGTACTTTATGGGTGACCTGAACAAAATCGACGGTTTTTGAGGCCTACTCAACGAGTTGAAGTTAACGTATTATTACATCTACAACAACTTCAACCATCATGTGTGCAGCCTCAGGCGCGATATTCTGTGAATGCATTGTGCAGCAGCTCGCTCGAAATCTGGTATCTCCAGCAACATCGCGGGAAACTTTTTTTGGGTCTTTTTTCATAATATAGTCCTACTGATATTAAACAAAGTGCCACTCAAAAGGTAGGCGAGTGTTAAAACAAAGTAGTCCACCAGTAGCCGGATTTCATCCAAATACAAAATCAAAATATGATGTCTGTAACTGTTTCATTTCACCCCAACAGCACCTGCTCACACAAAAGTTAAGAGATTCAATTACTTACATTATTTTTGCCAATCTTGGACTCACGTTTATTTATCGTTTATAGAACGTAACCAGACTCCACCATCCATTTAAAGTACACGATATTATATCATATGTCCCATAAAATGCAGAGGGTGAGATACTTGACTCAGAACGATGATAATTAGACCTCACCAGATGATCTACATTATACGGTAATCATGACTGTTAGGTCGGATATTGATAGTACAGATTGCATACCCAGACATTCAGTGATAACACTTAGATCTCATATTATCGACGGAGGTGATTTTTTTTTTAAAGGTGATAAGTAGATTAGTACACATGTAGATCATCGGACGGAGTGACACTTTCTTTCTTATCAGAATCTTGATAAACACCCATAAAGAGATGTGGCACTTTCATACAACAGACATAATGGCGTACGGTAATTAAAGTTAATGTGCCCAATATCGTTTTCATAGTGATCGACCCGCCACAAAACTTTTACGACGAATTCCAGTCTCAATTGGCAACGTCAAGGACGGGGTTCTCATTGTTGTGTAATATTACTAATTTGTTCTATGGATACAAACTTGAAAATAAAGCGTAATAATAATTATATTATTTCCAATTTAACGTTTTATGTTAAAATTAATAACTTTTTATTTATTATCAGTACCGTCTAAATTACTTTGATCACGCACACATATTTTATATTTGTTTAGGACCGTAGACTGATTACAAAACCGGAATGAGAAAAAATATTCAGCTGTAGCGTATAATCAGACTGTATAGATGTATATAATATACTCTCTGGTATAGGCCCTAATGTAAAAGACCACGGTCCCCTATCAAAAGTATTACCTCAATTATTTGTTTACCTTTTATTTTGAAATGTGTCACTTTCCACAGGCCCCAAACTCATTAGGCCTGCAGTCATGAGAAGAGAAAGGTGAGTTTGTTAATACACATTTTTGCCCACAAGGTTACAAGGTCATAATTATTAAATTAATTTGCCTGTCACGAGATGTTGCCAAGATAGATTATTGGAGAACCAAAGTCGAGAACTTTTTTTTGTTTTTGTTTCTGAACTCGCCTTTGATTGCTGCCCATTGCCGCTAATTTCTTCCTATGGTTGCTCTGAATCTGAGCCAAAGTTTTTTATCATAATTATGCCCCACATACTCTCCTTATAAGGACAATAGGGTTAGATGGTATCAACTAGGGGTCGTAACCTACCTGTTCTCAGTGAAAATCTGGCAAACCTTGACTTATTTTACTTTATCGGGCAACTGCACTGCTGTTTTCCTATCTCTTCCTCTTCACCTCTTACAGACAGTTCAAATTATATGGATTTCTAGTGGAGAGGGGGTGGGGGTGTTCACTTGGAAAAAAAAAAAAGAAAGAAAGAAAAGAAAAAGGAAATAGATGCATCAATGAAATGGGTTATAGTTACCTTACAAGGCCATCATTTAGTACTGAAAAGGCATACACTTAAACAACTTAGTTCTTCTGGATTACGGGTCTTAGTAGTCCAGGAAAACAACCGGGGGGAAACACGGCGCTGCTGACCAGTGATTAGCTCACAAGTTTACAGAACGGCTGTGCGTTTAATAATAATTACCTGCTCCTCCCCCCCATTCCATGTGCAGGGGTTTCCAAACTGCTGGAAACTCGGACTAACATCACCCCTCAAGCCCCAAGTCTTTGCTTTGGATATCACTTTCACAATGCATTAATTCTCACCCACGATAGCAATGCGAAGCCAGACTGATGCCAGGAAGTCGACACTCTTTGTGAAGATGTGAGGGTGGAGGCTGGTGTTTTTGTGTTGGGGAAAGGGAGGGGGTGAGGGCAATAAAAGAAAAAGACTAGATGAGGTATGGAAAGGTGTGATTCTGTTTCAGATCCTCCTCCCTTTGTTTTTTTTTCAAAAAAGGAAGAGGGAAGAAGAAAGAACATGGAGCTGAGCATAATTATTATTATTTTATTTATAGGCAAACTAGCTGAGTTGTCGGCCCTGCCCGGGATAACTCGATTTATTAGTTTCAGTTCTGGGTGATTATTATGGACCTGCTTCATTTTGCCTGTTCCTTTAGCTTTATTTTATTTTTGTTTGTTTGTTTGATTTTAGATACGTTTTACTGCTCTCCCTTTGCGCATTCACGTCCTGCGCGTCCCGCCAGCATCCCTCAAATGGTTATGATTTGCGCATGGGTTAGTTTGTTGGTTAGTGAACACATCGCAGGAAGAGAAATAATAATAATATTTTCCTAGGCATATTGAAAACACAAACCTGTACTTTTGGCCCTGCAGCGCCAGTCTCCCAATTCCAGACCCTTTCTTTTTCCTAGTCTAGGCACATTGAGAACACACTGCGAGTTATTAATTATTTTTTTTATTTTCTGTGCCGGCGACACGACGACAGTCTATACTAAGCGCTGTATAAAATCTGAGGGCCACCGAATCAGCATTAACAGAGGAATAGCGAAAGGCGCGCTGCAATTGTCGTATGCTAAAGTTTCACTTTTATTAATATAGATGATACGTCATAACCATTCGGGTGGAAATTATCAATGACAGGTTATTAATATATAACTACGATGTTCTTAAAGATGATATTCATATCGCTGACCCTCTCATGAAACTGAGTAAGTGCGGAAGACCTAATTTTACAGGAGAGGGGGGAAAAAGAGTTTTATTTGAAATTATATTCCTTATCTTTTATACGTGTTTAGGTGTAATTACTTGAATTACGTATTCATCGTTAACAAATAGACAACAAAAACTTCTTCAAAGAGTTCAGTTTAATGATAGGGTCACCGCTTCAAGTTATATAGAGGAGGACGAGTCTGGTGGGACTGACTTAAGAATTGGGAGGGAAGAACGCCAAGGGAAAACGGATCATTTTCAACCTCATTTGCCGTACCGAAGGAACTCAGTGGCAAGAACATCGGCGATTTGTTTCTTGTTCGTCTCCTTCCTTCCCACGCGCTCCACCTCCCCCTTTTCCCCCTGGGAGTGGTTCGAGGATTGTTACACTTGTCAGAATTGTCAGTACAATTGAAGGAAAAACAGATCATGACCAAGGATTTTTGGAACAGCTATACAGTGTGTGGATAAAAAAGAAACAGCGATAGGAAATATACGGGAGGGCTTATTCTTAAAGATTTGAAAAGACTTAAAATTATCATTTGATGTCAAGCGTTGCTATGATTATGCACCTTGCTTTTAGTATAAAATGACCCCGTGATAACAGTATAATTATCTCTTGATCCGTCTGTCAAGCCTCAATAATTATTATTTTTAATTATCTTTTTCACTTCTTTAAGCTGTTCTATTATCTTCCTTTCTGTTAGCTATAACGCTTCTTTATATCATTCTGTCTTTTGTTATGGCTTTTTTTTTTTGAGTAGACACGTGTGTTTGTATAAATATCTATCTATATTAAAATACTACTTGGCTCTTTTCGTCTTGACAGACCGTCAGCAGCTAAATTTACTCCTTTCTACCGCAGCTTCTCTCATGGCTTATCCTACCGATGTTGGGTGAGCATCTCCTATTACAAGAGTGGCAGATTAGAGAGGTGCCGCGAGATTGTGGGGGTTTCTCCTTTCTTACTTGACGCTTCTCAATTTGGTCTGAGATGATGTTGTTCTCGAAGTGTTGGACTCTAGCTCTCACTGTAGACTTCCAAGCTGAACGGTCCTCTGCTAGTTCTTCCCAAGTTCCAGGGTTGATGTTACACTTTACCATGCTGTTCTTGCACTTGTCCTTGAATCTTAGCTTTAGGCTTCCACGCTGTCTGTCGCCTTGGGCCATTTCGCCAAAAAGTAACTGCTTGGGAGGTGTAAAACGAATGAACGACAGCAAGACCCCCAAGCTATCTATATTAAGTAAGCATTAAAAAGACATGTTACACATTTTTATCATAATTTATGAGGCGATTTTATATACAGTAAAATGTTCGAAAAAATAGAAAGAGAGATGAAACGGAGAGCTCCACGAACAGAAAGACAGATAATTTTGCAAAAAGGCTTCATGCACAAGGAGCATTGTATGGTATTTAACAGGGGTGGCTAAACCGCGGTCGGCGAGCGACATGCGGCTCTTTGACCTTCAACATGCAGCCCTTTGACCTTTAACATGCAGCTCTTTGACCTTCAACATGCAGCTCTTTGACCTTCAACATGCGGCTCTTTGACCTTCAACATGCGGCTCTTTGACCTTCAACATGCGGCTCTTTGACCTTTAACATGCGGCTCTTTGACCTTCAACATGCGGCTCTTTGACCTTCAACATGCGGCTCCTTGACCTTCAACATGCGGCTCTTTTACCTTCAACATGCGGCTCTTTTACCTTCAACATGCGGCTCTTCGACCTTCAACTAGCGGCTCTTTGACCTTCAACATGCGGCTCTTTGACCTTCAACATGCGGCTTGCGCATTTATTTTTGGCAATTTAATTTTGTTACTGAAATGCAACGTTTTTTTTTTTAGATGTTCCCGGAGTTCATTACCGATACCGTCTTTAACATGTTCAGTGTAGTTAAAACAATCATCAGCCAAGATTTTGAAACTATTCGGTATAATATGTGTGTACTTTTGTGGTTGCTGAAAGTAATACAAATTAACAGTTTAATAAACTGTATACATGAGTAAATACTGTTGCCTATTATTATGTATTTCTAAAGGCTGTTGTTACAAGTAAGTACGCACCCCAAGCCTTTTGCGTTGGAGGGGCGTACAAATATATATTTAATATGAACCTATCCCTGAGCCCCCCCCCCCCCCATATGCTCATCTTTAAATCTTATTGAACCCCTAACCCTGCCCAGTACCCTTTCAACCAAAAAAAATAAAAAAATCTGAAAGAATAATTAATTAGGGCTGTTCTTAGGAGTATTTCGGAAGCTGTCTAGCTCTAGAGTTCCAAAAGGCTTTAAAATACGCACCTCTAGCGCAAAAAACTTGGAGGACATGCGTAGAAGAGGTATAACAAATGCACACTTTGACACTTGTATTGCGGAACTTGTCAAGCTGTTCCGTAGTTTCGATTTATTCTAATTCCTTATATTAATACTAAAGCCGAAAAATGTTTAACATCGAATTAGTCAGTTGGGGAAAAAGTGGAGTTAGAACAAACAAGAACTGATTTTGCGTTATTCAACATGTTTTTCTCGCGATACGTCGATATGTTTTATATGCATAGAAGAATATGAAGAAAGTATAATAGTAGAAAACAAGATTTTGGGAAAAACCCAGCTAGTTGAATGTGGGCCAGCCATCAAATAGAGTGGTGAGTGGAGAAGGTGAGGCAAACAACTGGGCATAAGTAAAGCTCAGGCTACTCGTATCAACTGACTGGTACGAAATGCAGTGCTTGTCTCACTTAAGAGCAAGGTTAAGGTCACAGAATTTGGGAATTTTTGGTAGAAATTGGTGAAGCCTATTATGGTAACGGGACGGCAGTTAAATTGTGTTTTTAAGATAGAATCTGATACATGTATCACAGAATATTTTTCTTTTCCATTCCTGAAGCCTACAGGATTAACTATGGCATACTTAGCCACAACTGAATCCACTAAGTAAGCATAAAACTCACTGTCGAGCACTAGCCGATCTTGATAGGTCAACTAGTTGGATGCTGACGTCACAATATTGGTTTTTAAATGAGATCCAACTAGTTTGCTGATGCATGAAGTTTCATTGAAACTCAATGTCGTGACGTTATCACCGAACAGTCGGCCGATCAATTCGGTAGTAGCTCTCAGGGCTTTGCTGAATGTCACCAGGTCTCCGTTTTAGCCACGGCCACTTGTGATAGTACAGACTTCAACGACTTCAAGACGTACACATGGTCACTTATAACTACCTATAGGCCCATTGCGAATTACGTCACAGAGTGTTTTTGTTTTGTTCTTCCGACACCTAAGATGGCGGGTGGATCAGCTGACGAGTGTAACTTCGAGAGATGTCTAAGCGGTTAAAATGCCTGCTGGTTGTATTGCAGGTGACTGTTATGACAAGGGTGGAAAGGATGGATCCAAGCTGGTCAGATTCCCTACCATCCGTGTAAACGAGGGAAGGAATTGACCGAACGTCTCCCATGTGCATGTACACACGTGCCATTGTTTACTGAAGTGAATTGCGTCCAGCTCGCCGCCGGTTGGTTCGCGACGCCTCAAGTGCTCGCAGTGCAAATCAGCTAACAAATCAAAATCAGTGCTATCGTCGCCATGGTTATGCATCGGTCCTTACAACAAAGATGGCCGATATGCACGATGGGCCTATAGATTACCTTTTTGCACTCGATTTAATTACAGTTGTGTAGCCCCATTGACAGGCAAGATGGGTATTAGGCATAATTAATGTTCCGTGGTCAGTCCTACCCATAATATACTACCAATGGTGGATTAACCTAGGGTGTGAGTACACTTGGCCACGGAACAAGTCATTGACGACCTTCAGAATTTTGATGGCACGAATGATGTATTATTATACAATTTTGTTCCCCCCAGAGCGCTGGTTCCTTTCTATGTGGAGTTTAAGCCCGTGTTTCTAAGCTTTTAAATACTCATTTGTCCTTCATGTGATATGTCTAGCCTTATCCATCTCATGGTTGTTGTATTGTTCTGTAAGAAGCTTATTGTTAATCCATATTTGTTAGCCTACCTTATTATTAAATTTCACACACACACAAACACACACACTCCCACGCACACAATAAGTGGGGTGACAGTAGGCTTTGGCTCAAAATTCCAACTCGCATAATGGCGGGTCAACCATTTTCTCCTTTTGAGCGTTCTGTTAAAGTTTAAGTCACTTCTGTTTTTTGTGGATATGGCAAAGACGAGCCCAGAATTAAAGACTGACGATTGCTGCGTGAAATGTTATCAATCACGTTACATTTTATTGTGTATTTAAATGTTTAAACCAGCGGTTCTCAGACTTTTTCAGACAACCGCCCCCCCCCCTTAACCTCCACATTTTCTTTCATTGACCCCCCCCCCCCTCCTTCTCTGCTACCCTGTTTTCTGGTTGAAAGGATAAGGGGCAGGGTTAGGGATTTGATATTATTTAAGGTTGAGGATTGGGACGGGGTTAGGGATAGGTGAATGTACGTATGCGTCCCTAGAGCAAAACGTCTGGGGGTGCATACGTACGGGTAACAACAGCCTAAACTTAAACTTGAACCCTTTTGTCTCTCTTTTAAAATATTTTATAACAAACTTCCTTGTGTAAGATCCAAATTTGCCGTCAACCCTATAATGAATTTGAACTTAGAACTCGTCATCATCTATTCCTTTTAGCAAAATTCTTTAAGAAATTGATTCAATTTTTGCACTCTTTGTTAAAACACGATGAAGATGCATCGAGACTAAAAGCTGGGATAGTTTTTGTATTTTTATTCTTTTTGTTGTATGATTTCCTTTCTGTTTGTTTTCATCATCGAGAACTATGGACCAACAACATCATCATCAGGGATATGAGGATCGTACCTTATAATCCTCACCGAGGCAAAGAAAAAGGAATCATATCTTATTATATATATAAAAAAACAAGTGGCGGGAGTAATACATTGTGGGGTCATTTTGGGCCCCTTTTTTTGCTCGACATTGCAGCCTATATAAGAGTTTCAAAAATTATAAAAATTGATTTTCCTAAGTGTCAACTAATCCAGCCCAGTCGCTTTTGAATCGACTGATTGTGCTGATTCAAGTATCAGCCAGTTTGAAATAAAAAGTTGTAAAAATGTAAATACAATCATCTTTGTTTTGGCTCCCTATAGTAAGCCCACCGCACCGGAAACCATATTAATACTCGTTCGATTCCGTGGCCCTAATTCCCATACCACAAAATAAGTGTGTAATGCACTGGTGCGGATGAAATCTGTAGTCAGACTGTAGTATATGGGAAAATTTTGAGACCAAAACGAGAGAGACAGAACGGTGGGTTCACAGGTTTATCCCGGATAATGCCAGGTACCTTATCTAGTTATTGTAATAATAATAATTATTTGTTATTATCATTATTACTACTTGGCACCGCTGACTCGGAGAATACACTGATGTGATATTTAAAGTTGAGTTTGGATCAACAATGTGCGAATTGAGCCACAGAACGAAATTTCCTGTCATACTTTTTAATTCTACTGGAAGTAAAATGCGACTTTCTTTTTTACCGGCTCAAAATGACAGAACACCTTCTTCTGTTCAACTCAGTTGTGGCTCAAACCCAACGAAAGTATTAAAAATGTAGCGAACTTCAAGACCTTTTAAAATATGCCCATGTACATTACTGACGTCTCGCTCTAGGTAAATATGATATTTTGTAGAATTGAAGGCTAAAAGGTTAAGAAGCCTTTCATAATTACATTGGAGGCCTTACTTTCTTTATAATATGATTTATTTATTATTGTTATTATTAGTATTACAATGATTATGATCTAAATGTTACACCGGGTCTCTTTTCGGCTACGCATCGGAATAGCGAGCGAGTGTAATACGTTCGCTAAACCTGCCCCCTACCGCTCGCTATTCGTTGAACAATAGAAGTAAAATTGCTCGCTATTCGGATGTTCTACCCTCTTTTCTTGCGATTATAATGAAATCTGTTCATCACATCCAGGGCCGGGCGGTGAACTGTCGTAACTCGTTTTTGTGGTTTTTTTTTGGTCAGAAGAAGCAAAAAAACTGAATGGGTTTTTTTTTTTGTTTAAATCAGACTTGATCAGATATTTTTACAGAAATGTTATTTAACAGTAAAGTTAGTTTTCAGAACTTAATCCCCAAATTATAACACAAGCACCCGGGCTGTTAAAGGCTACCACCGTGACAAATATCTCAATTTTTGATAAACAGAAAAAGTCGAGTTACGACAATTTACCACTCAGGCTCGTGCCAAACCATCAACAGTGAGCTACTTAATGTATCGATGACAACATCACAAGCCCATTCACTGGAATATTTCTTACTAATGGAATGAATCAACATCTAAAAAAACATGTTTTGATCTGGAGTGGCTAATGCTGTCTGCCAGTGGTTCTCAGAGCCCCCCCCCCCCCCTCCTAATTTTGAACCCAGGGTGAGACATTTCAAGCTCAGAGAACAAAACCAAAAGAAAATGAGTAAAATTTGAACACATATAAACTCAAATGAATGTCATTTTAACATTAATTTTCTTCCTGAAGATTCAAACTAATACTCGTGGGAAATGACAAGCTTAGTTTTAAATGATTGTGCTTCACTTCCGCCCCTCCCCACCCCCCCCCCCCCCCCGCCCCAGAAAGTTTTATGACATGATATGATTACAAAAAGCTAAGGAAATCCGTAGAAATACTAGTAAGCGTCCCGTTCTCCGAACGGTAAGATGTGAAAAGCATCACTTCAGATGAAAAGAGATCGGCACAAAAGGACAGGTTATCATAGACGTCAGGATGCGTAGGGTCATCCACAAACGTCATCAAGTTTGGGATAGATAAAAGAGTCCACAATGTTCAACTCTGAATACCGAGAATTTTGCAGGAAGTAGCGACGTCATGGGCTCATGAGTTCGCGGACACACATCGGAGACAAAACAAACAAAACAAAACAAAAACGGGATCGATGGCAAAATCAGCGACGCAAAACAAACTAAAAAAATACTCCTTCATTATTTCAAGTCTCCAGATCTTAAATAGAACCTGCAACAGGTCGAAAGTAAGGCACGTTCAGAGTCAAGTCAGTGAAGCTGTAGGTCTTGTTAAAAATAGCCCGTTTATTTTGTTGTTGTTTTTTTTTAGAAAAAGGGGGGGGGGGGTGTTGTAACACTAGATAAGATGCCTGGCATCACCCGTGTATTCCCACCCTCTATCTGATCTAGAATATATCCCATAATGGTCTTGCTCAGTTCTCTTGAGTCCCAGGAAAGAACTCATCACACTGAACGTATTTTAAATACATAGTCTTCCCTGCGGTGGGCTTATCAAAGGAAGCACGAAAGAAAAGATCATCGGATTTTACAATTTACAACTAACTTAAAAAAGAAGAAAAAAATAGTTGGAACTCGAATAAACACAATGGGTCGATACAAAAGTTATTAGGTTAGCTTAGTTGACACTTGAGAAAATTAATTATAATGTTTTGAAACTGTTATTTAGGCTGTAGCGTTGAAGTGGAAAAAAAGCTGGGATTGCAACACAGTGAAATTTAATATTGTCACAGCCTTTCTTTTTTTCTTTATTAAGATGGATTTGATCCTGATTCGTGAAACAAATATGACTGAAGTTGGAATAATGCTTTTTCTGGATTTTATGAACTCTACTATAACAACTGTGCTCTGAGCCTTTCGGGGCAAAGATAGACTCGCGTCATGAAACAGGTGTATTTTGGGAATGCCACCGCCTGTGCACTCTTTCTGTACTGCGTATCTCTACCTGTTCTTGCTTAATTGTTTCCAAAGCTAAGCAAATAACTATGAGTTCTGGACGAGTAGTATTTGCTCAAAGACCGGTTCATAATACAACAGCAGTCAGCGCCACTGATTGTGGCACCCAAGGGAAAGATTTAGCACCTATGCTATTGTCCTCGAGATCAGCTATCTGTGACTATCTCTCTACTTACAATAGCCTGTAGAAATAATGACTAAAAAAAAAAAAACCTGAATTGTTATTTACAACAGATTACGTTACGTGTACTGCTACTATTGCCGCACCATTACAACGGAACCTTCGTGTTAAAGCAATCATTTTTACTCCCACTAGGTTGCAAGTAAATGCAACATAACATTATATATGGCCTCCCAAAATGATTCTCAACTTTTTTCAGACAATGCTTCCCCCCCCCCCCCCCCCGGTCACAACTATGGGGACACGGTGGTCTAGGATCAAGGTGCTCGCCTCTCATATCAAAGGTACCGGGTTCGAATATCGGTCGGTGCAGGCATGTTGGAGGTTTGGGATTTTGCTCATATTTTCCTGTCCCTGATCCTGTGGTAGGTAGGACTGAGCACCTAGACTTCTCGGATAAGGACGAAAAACTCGGAGGGCCCGTGTGCAGGTTGAGCACGTTAAAGATACCTTGGCAGTTGGAACTCGAGAAGAGCAGGCCAAACAGGCCGCTGTCTGGGCAGAATTAACTAACATTTTTCCCTACCCCCACCCCTTAAAATAAAACCAAAACCGCCGGAAGGAATAGCCTGGGTGGAAAAGGGAGATAACATAAAAATACTACGTATATATTTTAGCGCTGCAATTGAAGCCTCTAAAATCCCACTAAATTGGATAGAAAAAAAGAAACAGTATTAAAACGTTGATTAGTGGATGGTCTAAGAGAAATCTGTCACTGTATGGAAAGATTGTAGTGGCAAAAACTTTTTTACTATCAAAATTCAACTATTATTATCCAAGCCCTGTCTTTGCCACAGGAAACACTGGCTGAAGTAGATCGAATTCTGTTTAAGTTTCTATGGCAAAAAAAAGTATGCAAATAAAAGAGTTTTTGAAAAAATCAAACGAAACACATTATGCAGAGAAACAAACGACTGAGGTTTAGGAGTAATCAGTATAAAGGATCAGCAAAACGTCTTTCTCATAAAATGGTTTAAAGAAATATGTCTACAAAAATCATATCTAAAAATAGGAGTAAAATTAGCCAGTCATTTCTGCAAAAAGCTAGCCAGTTTACCTTATTTAATCAAGTCAGATATTAACGCGAGAGAAGTAAAACAGGTAGGTACAATAAACTCTATTTTTTGGCAGAATGTAATTAAAACATGGCTAGACTTTGAAAAGAGGGATAAGGAAAAAGGAAACGATATTGCTCCAAATAGTTTAGGCCGGCAACCGCTATTCAACAACTATAATATTAGATATAGAAATAAGCCACTGTGGATAGAAAAATGGGTCAGAGAGGGAATTAAATATTTGTATCAGATGTTTAACGAAAACAACTGAAAAACCCTGCAAGATATTGCTGAGATAATTGGACATTATCCTGGTATCCATTTCGACTACTGGGCAGTTACAAATGCTGTTAAAAAAGAATGGAAGAAAATTTTTGTAAAAACCAGAACGGAAGACAGACCTCCTTTGCATACAGAAGATGAGGTAGACGAAAATGTAAAAAATATTTTTAAACTAACGAATAAAAAAATTAGAAAGAAATTAATTAATAACAAAAACGCCACGATCTGTAGCTCGGGTTTCTGGAAACGAAAATATAATGTTGACATATATGCTTATTTTGATAGCGGGTTTAGAGCTTGTAAAGAAACCAGATTAAGGCTCTTACATTTTAAAATTCTACACAATATTTACCCAACGAATATTCTCGTACATAAAATGAAAATAAAGGAAAGAATAAATGCGAGCATTGTGAGACGCCTGATTTTATAGAACATTTCTTTTTCCATTGCAGCAAACTAAAAGACTATTGGCCTTGTGTGGCCCAATATATTCTGAATAAAACCGGTAAAAGAATTGAAATAAATGAGAAAATTGCACTTTTTGGAATATTACGTGGGGACTTAAACTATAATGTAAATCAAAATACTATTGATGTTATTAACACAATATTACTAATATTGCTAAAATGTGTAACGGTAAAGTAAAATATGGCAAATCAATTAATCTTAAATTTGCATTTGAGAGGGAAATGCAGGTAAGAGAAAAATATCTGAAGGTATGTCCGGATAAATAATCTGAGAAGGAATGGATGATTGAAAAGTGTGGAGAATGTGTACGTGGAGTCAGAGTAAAATGAAAGCAAATAAACTTTTAAAAAAAAAAGGGCAATGACGAAAAGATGAAAAATGCAAAAACTAATACAGTCATGTATTCCAAAGTGCATGAAGTAAAGTAAAATTAGTACACGGCCGTATACTGCTATAATATTATTATTCGGTTATTGGCAATATATTATTACCATCTGATTATGATTTGCCGCATATGGCTCATAATAACCTATTTATTTCTTTATTCTTATCTATGTTCCTTTGTTCTTTCTTTTAATCTTTTCTATCTTACTTGCCGTTGAGATTTTTATCCATTATATATTTATGATTTAACTCTGGCAGTTTCTCACGCACACCAGAATAATTTGAATATGATGCATCCACTCAGTTTTTTTGTTTTCTTTTTTTATATACCAGCTGTTGAAAATGAACTGTAAAAACCGTCAGCTGATAATGAATAGACCAAAAATGGTTCGAGAACAGCCGACAACACAGAATTCAGCGACTGACAATTCTGGGACATAAAAGACCTCAATTGGGTCCGAGCCTCAGAATAGCCCTTATAGACAGCCGTATATTTATTTACTTGACTATTTCAGATCATATGCGTACTTTCATACTTATCTATTTATTCATTTAATTAGCCACTTCGAACTAGACTTCACTACGTATTTGTTTGCGAACTCACTTATATAGATACCTTTTTAAAGTAGTTTTTTTTTTTTTTAATCTCCATTATTATATAAATACTAGTCCTATTTAGTGATATCCAATGACGGAGTCATGCACGAAATGAATGCACTGCATTTGAATATGAGCCCAAAATAAAAAAAAAACAAAAAAAACGCCGACCCTCGCTGCACTGTGGCGACGACGTGTCTGTTCCATTTGTAACTGGGCTGCAATGACACAAAGGCAAATTCCCCCCAAATAGAATTAAAAAAGTAGACAAAACAAAAAAAACAACAAAAAAAAAAAAAACTTTTCTGACATTGCCCCTCCTTTCCCCAAATCTTCTTCCTCCCTCCTCCACATGCACAGGCCAGGATGTTAGACTTCCCAAAGCGTTATTAAGGACAGTAGGCATGTTGGTTATTCGCTATTAAGAAACACAAAACAAAACAGAAAGTGTTCGGCACCAAATGTTTGTATGCCTGTTAGTTGAGTTTATCGAGTTATGATATAATTATGTTTATGTAAGGATGTGTAAGATATGGTTACCATGGATACACTCCCAAACGCTCTGTGAAACAGAATTTCTCTCATGGGATAATAAAGTGATTCTTATCGTAATCTTAGTATTTGACCTCAGATCGTCCTACTTTACGTTTTCGCTCCTTAATCGCCCCTTTCGTCGTTTTCGCCCCCCCCCCCCCTTGTCACCATTTTATAGCTTTCAAACTCAAAATCCTTCTCTGAATGTTATATTATTATGGTGTTATGTGTTAAAAAAGTATCGGTATTTAAGGAGGGCGACCCAGAATGTACATACGAACGATTTTGACAGATTTGACGCCTCACCCTCCCTGCATGTTTTTCATACGCTTGATTTTCCCTCCCCCCTCTCCCCCTTTCTGTACGGCCATTGGAATGGTGAATGTCCTTGACGCGACCTTGATATTCTTAAACTTTAGGCGACATTTTGCATGTGGTTTTTATGTTTTGATTGTTTGGTGAGAGCCGTAGTCTATATTCAGTTTACACACATAATTATAGGAGTATCTTACTATATTGGAGCTAGAGGGCGGTTCGTATACAGGTAGTGTAAGCAGCTAAACCTTCGCGACTACGAGAAAAAAACAAACTATGAAACTTGGTGTACTGTCTTACGTTTTGACGATAACTTACGCTGACAAAGTCATTTCCGACAAAAATCACTCTTTAATTATATTATTTGATTACGATATTTTTGAGCCGCAAAATAATGTAGAAACGTATTTTCGACGAGTAGAATCAAAACTCATGATTGAAAATTTCATCCTTGACCTCTCTTTACACATTGGTGGTCGAAAATCAACGTTATCACGTCTGAGTTTTGCTACGTGAACTTGTGGTGTAACAGTAAGTTCTATTTGTCACTGCAACCAATCCAAATGCCGTTTCAATGTAGCCTAGGTCTGAATAATACTGTTCGGCTTGATACATGGAAAATTTGCAAGATTTATCTGGGGCGGATCGACTAGTAATTATCATTATATATAATCATCTCTAAGTCATTTTGTTGAAAACAACAATGTTTTTCTTACACTGCGGGCAACCCCTCCATCCTCCCTCCAAGAGTACGTGGTTTTTGGATAGCCCATTCAAATGATGACTTGCTAAAGGCGAAAAGAACAAATTTCACAACTCAACTTTCCAGCTTGGCGAATCTTGACAACCGTAGACAAAGTGATTTGTGCCGACACATTCAATGGTTAATTGGGTTCTTGTTTGTACAGGCCCTTTTCAAACGTTTGAACTTTACTGAATTTTACTGCGGGAATTGAACTGGCCTTATCAAAGTAGCTGTTGGTTTCTGAAAACTTCAAATAATTATATTTATTAAATAACAGTCAGTAGAACTGGACGTGGTTGCTCTCCCTTTTACATTCTGAAAAAAAAACCTTTTGGAAGAGTGCGACCAATACGAGTATTATAATATCTTTGGAGAAGCCCCGTCAAAGAACCTTGGCTCCTTACCTTCCATATCAAAGAACCTTAGGTCCTTATCTTCCATATCAAAGAACCTTAGGTCCTTACCTTCCATATCATCAAAGAACCTTAGGTCCCTACCTTCCATAATAACGGTTTGTGCAGATTTCCATATCTGAGGGCTCGTCAGCGTTCTCTCTCCCCAGCAGTGGTCACGATCTCTGTGGCCGTGATGCCACACCATTTTAGACTATCTCGAGTGGTCCTTGTAATACATTGATTCAAGAGTTGTATTATTCTCAATACACATCGAAATCTGTACATCTCATTGCAGGACACGGGCACAAATCATGCTGGAATCCTTAGATCCCCTAATGACAGAGGCTTATCTCCCCTTGCCTGACTCAGCTCTGGGAACTTCGTATCGTGCTTCGTCAGCAGACCCGGGGGGCGGGCAAGCTTTTCTCAGTATGTGATAATTATGTAATTATGTTTTTGTCATTTTTCCAGTCGTGGCACTGTTTACTTCTTCGCTGTGGCCTATAGATGACTGATAGACCTCATTTGTCACAGTTTTCAACAAAGCCAATAAAACTATGATAATATTATCATATCCTTCCTTCTTGAGACCCTTTTTTCAAAATGTTTACAATTTTTAAGTATGCACTGCCTGTATTAACATTGCACTAATTATGTAATATGGAAGTATTTTCAGAGTAACACAGGCTGGTCACAGAGGAGTGCAATCTTATTGTATCTGTGTACCTTTCTTCCAGTACTCATGAACACAGGTCAGCAGAACGCCATTGCAGTGACATTGGACACGACGGATACTAAGACCCATGTACAGATAGACAACGTTTCTTACAGGGCAGGAGAGCAGATTCTGCTAGAGGTAACAGAGATATTACAATAGCTGGAACAAACCGGTAAAAAAAAGAGCATCTATAAAATATAAAAACGAAATAGCTTAATATTTTGTGAACCTGCGGAACAAACCTTGGCTCAGTAATTAGGCCCGTCCATCTGTTTAGTGTCTTATGATTCTGTACGGTGCACGATGGGAGTCTTCGACAGTACTGTGACAATTATCCTCACTTGTCAGTTGGGAGAACGGGGTTCAATTCCCCTCCGGGAGGGGGGGGGAGGGGATGTTTTCTTTTTCCCTTTTTATTTTTACCTGATACACGCAGTCTTTTCCTTTAGATTAAATCAATCTATGTGCTTTTTAGGATTTTTGAAAAATCCTTGACGTGGGAAACTGATCATTGTTAGTTTGCTCCAGACCGCTTCTTTTATCTACTGCCATGATGATGATGATTCGTTGAGCGGCTTCAGTGCTAGTGGCAATAAAACTATCAGATTTTTTTTCCCATGCTATTTTTCAGTTATTGGGAACACTGAAAATTTTGGGGAAAAGCTGCATGGATGTCAAAGCTGTTAACTTCTGTTAAAGCATGCTGTTTGGGATTTAAAATTAAACCATAATTTGATGAAGTGATGAAAGGCAGAAGAGGAAAGAGAATGCTTCAAATATTAAAATTTACACTTAAAATGGTGGCCCAGCACCGCATGGCTGTCTCCATCACAGTCTTAGTCATGTTAATGAAACATAGTCAGTGGGGTTTATATTCTCACTATGTTATTTCCTATGGTTGTCTGGATGACCGTTTTTGGGCACGTCCAGGAAACGCACCAGGGTGTTTAAGTCCAGATCCCATTTTCTATGATTAGCCCTCTAATACCTAGAGGTCTCTGTACATTTCGTCGCTATGCTGCAAGACTCCTGTAACTGACATTTCGAAAAATTTACAGGAGAGCCAAAAAACTGATTTTCTTTGGCTTATGTAGTATTGTAAAGACAATGAACTTGATGATTGCAATAATTATCGTTATTTGTAAGAATTGAGATATGAGCTTTTGACACAAGGTGCGCTATTGATTTTCAGACCCAAAGAGTGAAAAAAGTGATTTAGGCCAAAAATGTTAGTTACAGGAGTCTTGCACCAAAGCGATGATTTTTAGTCTTAAAATGTCCACGGTTTACTACTTTACTTTGAATCACATGACAGTTCTAGTGCGGGGCTGACATCCTCAACACTAGCGGGTCCCCCAGGTTGTGGATAGAGGAAGGCCTGCAGATTATGTAGATTGGCTGCGAATATTGAATAAGCAGTCCCGAAGAAAACTGTTAAAATAGGCAGATGGGGCTCGCAGTCAAGAAAGGCAATCCATCTAGGAGAGTAAACTTTAAACAAATCTGTAGAGATCAGCTACAGTAGCCCAGTAAGGCAACTGATCTGGGAGGGAAAACTCTAAAAAAGAACTCTCTCGCGGAAGACAGACTTGCTTGACCTTAATGGTGCATAACAAAGCAAGATGCACACCACTATTACAGTAATCACATGATAGTTCATCAGTAAAGGATTTTCACGATAAAAATTCTATTTTATTTATATTGCATTCCTTTGATTACTTTAAATTATTTATATTCAAAATGGTGGCTCTGCACTACGCGACTGTCTTCATCATACTTTTGGTATAATCAGTTTTGTCAGTTCCAGAAGGTTTTGATTATTTAAGGCCTATCATAATGTGCGAACTTGAGATTTAAACTGAATAATATAAGCTGGGTTCTTTTTTTAATACTTTCACAGATGAAACCAAACGAAATGAAAATTCTCCAGTCAAAAGACCAACCGATGGATGGCATTTTAATCACAAGTAAAAACCCAGTGGCCGTCATCACGGGGAATATTGGAGCCACTGAGCACCCAAACAACCAGTCACATACTTTGATAGAATGATTCCACCAATGGAAATGCTCGGCACGTTTTACATCATGACGTCACCACCTAAATTTGAATCCTTTATAATCAAGGTTGTAAGTAAGTTGACATGTGTGTCGTACTTACGCGAATAGCTGTCTTATGTGGACAATTCTCAAAAGCGCGGTAGATATTACATAATAGAAAACTCGCAGGATTTTTAACTAGCCTTACCACCGTCGCTCACACAGCTCCGATCTGCTTGAAATTTTACATTTTGAACTGGTAGGGAAGTATTTTTTTGAGTTTGCTTTGTGTCGCTGATTGACCACTTCCGGTCCTCCATTTTCAAGAACACATGAGCCCATGACATCATCACTGCCTGAAAAAGTTCTCCGTGCGCACCACTGCACACTGTATACTATCCTATCTATCTAGTTGAGTTTTGTGGGTGAACCTACGCATCTCAGCATCAGTGATAATCTAACTTTTTGTGCTGGTTCCTTTGGGTCTGAAGTTGTGTCCTTTGTTTTTTCATCATTGCAAGAATGGGGCAGGTACTAGTACATATCAAGTTTCTTCAACATTTTCTCAAAGTTTCATTTCATTGCATCTTCAAAGCACACCTTTCGTATTACATCAATACTTTAAGATTATATTAACGTTATTGGGGGGGGGGGGGTGTCCCACATCACAACGAGTTGTAAAAGGGGACAATCATTATAATTATGCTAGCCTTGTTCTTACTGTCCCCTACAGTACAACAATTCACCAGACCTACAAATGGGACGTCGGGAATATCCTCGGCAAAGCTGGCGGCGCAATTTACGTGGTATTTACGCGGCGAACTAAATTCACTCAGTGCAGTATTATGTAATTAGCACGCGTGTATTGTTGTACTGGGCACACTGACCGTGGATTACTTTATATTGGACTATTCCGCGCAGCATCTGATGCAAGAAAACAAGAAAGCCTCGTAGAAAGATACTTGCTTCGGTAGATCTACTGCTTTATCCCATCGCGAAGTCCCTGTGTTTTGAGAAAGTTGGTTGCAAAGTACTGCAGTTAAACTTTACAAATTTTAAATCACTTTTTTAACACTTTAAAAAGTGAGGTGCCTTCACCATTTTTGTAGAATGATAGAATACACTTTGTTAGGGCCTCAGTTCAATTTTTGTAGAATATGAAGATAGAATAAAGCAGTACTTTAATAGGGCGACAAAGAATGTCCTTTGTTTCCCCGGGGCTTCAGCCGAAGGCCGTTGGCCTCCCTGTTCTTCATTGTTGTTACTGGTTATGTGGGTTCTTTCTGTGTCTGTCATCGCTGGTGTCGTCAGATTTCGCTATGGTAGGCACAGGGAAGAGGTATAAGCAGGGCTGGATCAAGCATTAAGCAAAATAAGGACGTGTTTTGTTCATCAAGGGAATTGGAGGGGGGGGGGGTGTCGAGGCACCACATATAATTTTCATTGTCAGATATGGACCACTTGGTGCAAAACTGCAAATGGTGCAGTTGAACCAGGATCCACAAAAAGGCTCACGTCACCCACAACAAATGAAAAATTATACAAATTAAAGTACACGTATTCGCAGGCGTATAATACTCGATTTTTGTCTATTTTTTTACGTATCAAAAAATTTCATGTCAAAAAATAACATTTTATGTTATGGTTTATCTCTGTTTATATTTTGAATAACATAAACAGCATATTGGGGCACCGAAATCTTTTAAGTTCTTGGGGCCTCTAAAGCGCTTAATCCGGCCGTGGTTATGAGAAGAAGGAGAGAAAAGAAGAGTAAAGGCCTAGTAGGTGTAGATTTTATATCCTCGTCCGGGGCTTTATAGCTTTACGAAAATTTTGTAGAAGGACGACCATATTGTCTGACGGCCTGGCAGTTAAATAGCGGCACGGGGTGAGGAGGTGGTTAACACAGTTTTAGAAAACACTTTTAAAACAGATGCTACCTTTTAACAATTCTCTTTCAGGCATTAGCGAGTTCACACAGTTCTCAGTGGCGTCATATACTCGGAACGAAAAAGAGGCTGCTGCGGAGCACACGGTGATTGTAACACGAAGTGGCGAGACCTGGAAGGGACAGTTTAATGGGAGTGTGATGTCCCCATTTTGGTGATGCAGTGTCTTCAAAAGGGTAAGATGTTTTGTAATAAATAATGCTCCATATAGGAATGAGCCGTGAGTGGTCCTTTTCAAAAGGGCGGACACATTGGTCTAGAGGCAAAATGCTCGCCCCTCATGCTGAAAGTACCGGGTTCGATTCCCGGTCGGTGCAGGCATGTCGGAATCTTGGGATTTTTCTCTGATTTTTCTGCCCCTGATCTTATGGTAGGTAGGACCGACCATCTAGTCTTCTCGCATTGGGACGAAAAACTCGGAGGGCCTGTGTGCACGTTGCGCAAGTTAAAGATACTTTGACGTTTGGAAATTGAGGAATGCAGGCCGAACAGGCTGTTGCCTGGTCAAAATTAAAAAAAAAAAATCCTACCACTCCCCACTCCCTCCCCCGCAAAAAAGGGCGATCATTGCTGTGCTGTGCCGACGACGTGTCTACTCCAGCTATAGGTAGAATGCGCATGACGTCACACAGTTTTTGTTTTGTACTTCCGCCAAACAAGATGGCCGGTGGATCAGCTGATGAGTGTAACTTCGAGATGTGTCTAAGCAGTTAACATGCCTGCTGGTTGCATTGCAGTTGACTGTTGTGACAGGGTTGGAAAGGATGTATCCAAACTGGTCCGATTCCCTACCATCCGTGTAAACAAGAGAAAGGAAGTGAAAGAATTGACCGAACGTCTCCCATGTGCGTATACACACGTGTCATTGTTTACAATAGTGAACTCGCCGCCGATTGGTTCGCGACGCCTTAAGTAGGTCCGGACAGACAAGATGGTGGATATGCGCATTCTACTTATAACTGGGCTGCAGTGACCTGACCTGACCTGACCTGACCTGACCTGACCTGACCTTACCATACTTTACCTTAGCTCACCTTACCTTACCTTGCCTTGCCTTACCTTACCTTACCTTACCTTACCTTACCTTACCTTACCTTACCTTACCTTACCTTACCTTACCTTACCTTACCTTACCTTACCTTACCTTACCTTACCTTACCTTACCTTACCTTACCTTACCTTACCTTACCGTACCTTACCTTACCTTACCTTACCTTACCTTACCTTACCTGACCTCACTTGACTTTTCCTGAACTTACCTTACCTTACCTTGCCTTACCTTCCCTCACTTGACCTTACCTTACACCTTGGCTTACTTTACTTTACCGTATCTTACCTTGCCTTGCCTTGCCATGCCTTGCCATGCCTTACCTTACCTTACACCTTAATGCGCGAAGTCCCGTTGCTTTGTTAGGTCTTTCATCCTTGAGAAGATTCAGTTGGATGCAATCCATCTTGATTTTACATTTTTCGAGTTGTGTCCGTGATTGGCAAGCAGTGAAAGGAGTAAGGCTACTAAAAGGAGGAGAAAGAGGGAGGGGGAGTGGGCGGTGTTTACATTTGTAAGAGGAGGTAATGGCTACTCCCTTCAAAGCCGGGTTGTTTTCTAGAGTTCCTTCCCTTCAATAAAAAAAGTATTCTGAGGTATGTATACCTTTTTTTTAAAAAATGTCACTGATCTAAATATTGTACAGATTTCAGGTCTTCTTGGCACCTCATTGAGTGATTGGTCTGACGTCACTTCCTTGTTGACCTGGGAAAGAATCGGTCTGACCCAGTTCTCCACTGTTTCCGTGTCTGTGCAGCACGGTGAAATCATTTGGTTACGTCACTTTGACCTGCTTGTCAAATTCCAGGTAAATGTTGGAAGGTCCTCATGTATAATATTTTGTTACCCTCATTCTGTCCTTCAGTTCAAGGTTATTTTATTTTGCAAAAAAACATCCATAATGGGTCACTTTCATAAGATAATGGAAGGAATTAGTTCTGTACTAGGTCCAAGCCCACCCGGATTCCAAAACAAAATAAAAGATGCGTATAACTAGTCTGTCGTCACTTCGTTGCTGACCTGGGAAAGGAGCGGTCTGGCTCAGTTGTCCGCGGTACCTAGGTCTCTACAGCTCGATGACGTCATTTGGTGACGTCACGTTCACCCGCTTGTCAAATACCAGGTTTAAGTTTACGTTTGAGTTCGGGTTTTACGGCACGTCGGCACAATTAGTGCCACTTTGCGCCCTTCATGGCCTGTTTGGGTACAAGTTCTTTATTTATGTTTCGTATGCAGAGCTTTTAAGTTTAACATAGAATTAAATACATTCTAGAGGCGGTCTAGAGGCAAGGTGCTCGCCTCTCATGCCAAGGGTACCGGGTTCAAAACCCAGCCGGTGCAGTCATGTTGGAAGTTTGGGATTTTTCTCATATTTTCGTGTCCCTGGTCCTATTGGCGGGTAGGATCGAGTACCTAGTTTTTCTTCTCGGATAAGAACGAACAGATTCGGAGGGCCCGTGTGCACGTTGCGTACGTTAAAGATACACTGGCCGTTGGAAATCGTAAAAAGCAGGCCCAACAGGCCGCTGCCCGGGCAAAATTAAAAGTAATAGTTTAAAATTTATTCCTATGGCTCCCATCCCCCCAACATCAACAAAAATGTATTATTCATTATCAAATATTATATATTAATATATATTCAAATATTATTATAATACTTTATAATGCAGTTGTGAGTTGTGAACTGTTGTGAGTTGAGAACTGTGCCTAACAGGCTGCGTTACAATTTGCTCTGAGAGAGAGAGGTAGAGTGAGAGTGACAGAGAGGGAGGGAGAAAGAGAGAGAGACAGACAGAGAGAGAGAGAGAGAGAGACAGACAGACCGACAGACAGACAGAGAGAGAGAGACAGACAGGCAGAGAGAGAGAGAGAGACAGACAGACAGACAGACAGAGAGAGATAGAAAGAGAGAGAGAGACAGACAGACAGAGAGAGAGAGCGAGAGAGAGAGAGACAGACAGACAGACAGAGAGAGAGAGAGAGAGAAAGGGAGAGACACAGACAGACAGACAGAGAGAGAGAGAGAGAGAGAGAGAGAGAGAGAGAGAGAGAGAGAGAGAGACAGATGCAAATCGAGAGAACAAGACTTTCTGTAAAGCGCCTAGAGCGAACATGTTTGGATCAGGTGCTATATAATTATTATTGTATAATACATTTATACTAGGTAAATTTTGGAGGGTCCTCATGATACAATACTATGTCACATTCATTCATTCCTTGAGGTTCATTTTGTTTAGGACTAACGTCCATACTGTCTCATGAAAGGCAACTAACTGACACATTAGAGCGAGACACTTTGAAAGAGCTCTAGACTTTTCAGGGCCGTAGCGTGCACAAAACAAAATATTTTTTTGGCGAAATATTTATTTTGCCTTTTTGTGACTTAGCCGCAATATTGAACTGTATTAAGTATTTCAATGATTTTAAAATGCTTAGTTACATCAAGGCTTACTTCAATTTAAATCGGGCGTGTCAAGAATATAAAGATTATGCAAGAAACTCTTTTTGAAAGTTGTTATTCTATGGAATTACATGATATAAAACAATAACAAGATATCTTAGTCTATCACAGACTTGTAAGAAGGGGCTTCATATCACGATTGGCCCATCCATAGAGTGCTTACGCTACATTCTGGAGGGTTTCTGGTCTCGTCCTTTCCCCGTGTATGCTTTTCATTCTTTTCATCTTCGCCTTCCCCCCCCCCCCCCCTTTTGTTTTGTCCTTCACCCCAACTTGTACAAGCCTATGGATATAAAGGACATTGTGATCTACAGGCAAAATGCTCGCCTCTCATGCCGAAGGTATCAGGGTTCGATCCCCGGTCGGTGCAGGCATGTCGGAATTTTTTGGGGAGAGAAAAAATTCCTGTCCCTGATCCTATGGTAGGTAGGATAGAGCATCCAGTCTTCTCGGATAAGAACGAAAAACTCGGAGGGCCCGTGTGCACGTTGTGTACTTTAAAATATGGTTGTGCACTTTAAAATATGGCCTTGGCACGTGAAAGTCGAGGCCGAGCAGGCCGAACAAGGTTGCTGCACTAGCAAAATTTAAAAAAACAACAACAACAAAAGCCCTCACCACAAAAACCACACAGACACAAGAACAAGAAAAATAAAAACCAGAAAAATGAGGTGCGAATGCCAAGGTCAGCGATCCTCCTAACAGACAGACCTAAACACAAGTCTGGCCATTAAGTATGGCTGATGTCCATGATACGGTCTAGGCGTTAAAAAATTTTTAGCCTTAATTTGCGTGGAACATTTTTTTTCATTTCAACATACCTAAAACTTGACTTTTATCGAAAAAGCCCACAACGCTGCAGTAAAAAAAAAAAAAAATTTTTTTTAATTTAAAAGTACATCAATAATTTTGTAACTTATAACCATAATTTCTGTGTACCTACGCTTCCAGACCCCCACCCACAACCGCTCTTGTAACTCCCCCTCCCCCCCCCCCCCCCCCACGTGTTCTTTTATCCCAGTATACATAATTCTGTCAAGACCCAATGTTACGTCTGTCTTCACAGGTAACATTAACGGGTATAGGAGACAGTGGTCAAGCTTATGCCGTGCCTGCCGGAATGAGAACTTCGGGCAACAGAAATAAGGAGCATGCATTTCGTGAGTACTGTGCAAACTATGCATTTCGTGAGTACTGTGCAAACTATGCATTTCGTGAGTACTGTGCAAACTATGCATTTCGTGAGTACTGTGCAAACTATGCCTTTCGTGAGTACTGTGCAAACTATGCATTTCGTGAGTACTGTGCAAACTATGCATTTCGTGAGTACTGTGCAAACTATGCATTTCGTGAGTACTGTGCAAACTATGCATTTCGTGAGTACTGTGCAAACTATGCATTTCGTGAGTACTGTGCAAACTATGCATTTCGTGAGTACTGTGCAAACTATGCCTTTCGTGAGTACTGTGCAAACTATGCATTTCGTGAGTCTTGTGCAAACTATGCATTTTGTGAGTTCTGTGCAAACTATGCATTTCTTGAGTACTGTGCAAACTAAAGGCGCAAAAAAAAAAAAAGATCGATACAAAGTTATGTAGAGCACCAGAGATATGGCTTTCTGATGACCAGTTAGGCAACACAAGTGTTTATTTCCCCAACTAACAACATTGCAGCATACATCTATCAGATACATACTAATGGCAGTACTTAGATACATATGGCAGTAGAGACAGACAGACAGATAGATAGATAGATAGATAGATAGATAGATAGATAGATAGATAGATAGATAGATAGATAGATAGATAGATAGATAGATAGATAGATAGATAGATAGATAGATAGATAGATAGACAGATAGATAGATAGATAGATAGATAGATAGATAGTCTAATTTCTTTTTTATATCTCTAATCTCTAGCCTGCACCACCTCTTATCTTATGTTAGTATCATTATATTTCTGTCTCTCTTTCATTCCCTCAGGCACAGGTCCGCTGCGACAAAAGCGAGGTAAGTTGAGCCTGTAACATAATTATTATACGTGTAATTTTCAAACGGTAGAGTATCTAACAGAACAAAAACACAACTCGAAACTGGTGTCGCTCAGGGTGGTCTTAACCGATTCACGTCATTTTAACACGTTACTTTCAGACCATATATTGTCTACGAATTTATGCATATATATATAAACTTAATAATTCCCAAAAATTGTGTTATCTAGTGCTCCATGTTCTTAAAAGGAACAGAGGCACTGCTGCGCATTTTGGGACTCTATTTGACACACGTTCAATTTGGCTCGATTTCCCCGCAAGAAAGGAAAATAGATAGACAGATATATGGCCCATTGGAATGATTATCATAATAATGCGTGTACTATGGATGTTAAATAGCAACAAAGATACTAGATACGATAAGATGAGATGCTCCCTTCTTCGTGCCTCTAAAAATATCATGCATACAGTTTGCTGGCTAACCGATCGCAGGGCTCTTTGGCACATTGCATGAAAAGAATGCTTGATATAATGATACATTAATGATGCGGATTTGTTACAGTGCTTCTCCAACTAAAAGAGAAAGAGAAACAGTTTTCTTACAGGGATTGACATTATAATTACAAAATAAGTGACTTCAATCAATGCCTACAGCGATAGCCGAACAGTAAACAAAATGCAGTATTTTCTACACATTGGCTTTGTAATATTTGGCATGCATTGTTCATGACTTCCGAGGACATGCGCCGCTAGGTGGCGGTACAAAATCAGTGCACGTTAAAATGCTAGCTGCCTCATATTATTGTCTCTAGTATTTTTTATAGTAGTAATAATATACATTGATTAGCAGTTCATGGTCATTTTATTACCCTAGAACTAATATGTGGCTAGTTTAATTTGTAAGTTACCATGAATCAAACCTTGCTTGCAATTTAGGCGCTGGCACGACGATGACAACAGCTACCACACCAACAACAGCAGTTACTACCGCCACTACCGCCACGACCGCCATTACCGCCACTACCACAACTACCAGTGTGACAACAACTACAACTCCCGCAACCACAACTGCAACTCCTGCAACCACAACTGCAACTCCCACCACCACAACTACAACTCCCACCACCACAACTACAACGTCTACCACCACTACCATAACTTCCACCACCACAACTACAAGGCCCACCACTACAACCACAACTCCCGCTACCACAACGAAAACTCCCACTCCCACCACCACAATTACAACTCCCACCACAACAACTACAACTCCCACCACCACAACTACAACTCCCACCACCACAACTACAACTCCCACTCCCACCACCACAATTACAACTCCCACTCCCACCACCACAATTACAACTCCCACTCCCACCACCACAAATCCCACTCCCACCACCACAACTACAACTCCCACCACCACAACTACAAATCCCACTCCCACCACCACAACTACAAATCCCACTCCCACCACCACAACTACAAATCCCACCACCACAACTACAACTCCCACTCCCACCACCACAACTACAACTCCCACCACCACAACTACAAATCCCACTCCCACCACCACAACTACAAATCCCACTCCCACCACCACAACTACAAATCCCACTCCCACCACCACAACTACAACTCCCACCACCACAACTACAACTCCCACTCCCACCACCACAACTACAACTCCCACCCCCACCACCATAACTACAACTACAACTCCCACCACCACAACTACAACTCCCACCACCACAACTACAACTCCCACCACCACAACTACAACTCCCACCACCACAATTACAAATCCCACCACCACAACTGCAACCCCCACCACCACAACTACAACTCCCACCACCACCACCACCACCGCAGCAACTCCCACTCCCACCACCACAACTACAACTCCCACTGCCACCACCACAACTACAAATCCCACCACCACAACTACAACTCCCACCACCACAACTACAACTTCCACTCCCACCACCACAACTACAACTCCCATCACCACAACTACAACTCCCACTCCCACCACCACAACTACAACTCCCACCACCACAACTACAACTCCCACTCGTACCACCACAACTACAACTCCCACCACCACAACTACAACTCCCACTCCCACCACCACAACTACAACTCCCACCCTCACCACCACAACTACAACTACAACTCCCACCACCACAACTACAACTCCCACCACCACAACTACAACTCCCACTCCCACCACCACAACTACAACTCCCACCACCACAATTACAAATCCCACCAACACAACTGCAACCCCCACCACCACAACTACAACTCCCACCACCACCACCACCACCGCAACTCCCACTCCCACCACCACAACTACAACTCCCACTGCCACCACCACAACTACAAATCCCACCACCACAACTACAACTCCCACCACCACAACTACAACTTCCACTCCCACCACCACAACTACAACTCCCACTCCCACCACCACAACTACAACTCCCACCACCACAACTACAACTCCCACCACCACAACTACGACTCCCACCACCACAACTACAACTCTCACCACCACAACTACAACTCCCATGACCACAACTCCCACTCCCACCACCACAACTACAACTCCCATTCCCACCACCACAACTACAACTCCCACTCCCACCACCACAACTATAACTCCCACTCCCACCACCACAGCTCCCACTCCCACCACCACAACTACAACTCCCACCACCACAACTACCGCTGCGAGCACCACGACATCGAACACTACGACTACCAACGCAATCAACAACATTACTTCAGCGAACACCACGCAAAGTGACTCCGGCGAGGCGCTATCTATAGCAATGATAGCAGGAACCGCTGCGGTGACTGCTGCAGTCGTCACGAGTGGTATTGTTGCAGCAGTTGTCGTTAAAACCACAGCAGCAGCAGCAGTGCCTGGGGCGGCAGCAGCTGCAGCAATTGGTACTACAACAGCAGGGGCGGTGACCTCAGTGGCGCCGATGGGAACCAGTTTAGCAGCGGCAACAAATGGAGTCAGCGCTGTAACAGGGCCGAGGATCTCCACCTTTCATGGTGGTGGGACTTTGGCTAGAAACGCTGCACCTTCACTCACCACAGTTTAAAACTTCACCAGTGTACCGTTTACAGACCACAATCCGGCTTCGGCCCGCCGAAGACTATTGTCCGATTGGGGCAACTCAACAAACTTTATTTATTTATTCCAAACAGTTGTTTATTTTATGATCTGGTATGATCGCTTATAATCCTTTCTCTTGCTAACAAAAAAAAAAGGGCGGGGGGGGGGGGAGGGAGAGACGAAACATGGTTGTTCTATATTATCTTACGAAAAACAAATTCGTTGGAACACAATGGTTAGTGGTACCGACCTATCACGGTGGGCAAGACAAAGCGAAACAAAAGAAGTATATTTATTGCGATGTTTTAAAGGGAATGGAGATCCGGACAAACACAGAGAATAGTCAAACTTAGTGAAAAAACTTGGTCAATAACAGGAGATGCCATGGTCATAGTAATTACTGGGCATAGTGATTATGAATTTTTATGCCAAAGCTTTGTTATCAGTGCAAGACATGGACGCTTGACTATAGACATAAAAGCAACATAACAGCTTTGCCAGATGAAGTGTCTTAGAAAGACCATGAGCGTCACACGACGAGATAAGATCAGAAACGAAGTCATCAGAGACAATATGGGGACTGTGCCATGTCTAGAACATAATTATAAGAAAAACAAAGGCTGAAGTGGTTTGGTCACCTCATGAGACTTCTGAGCGAACAGCCAGCACACAGAGCTTACAACACGCAAAGGCATGGTTCTAGAGAAAATGGGTGTCACAGAAAAAGATGTATAGAAGGTGTCAAAGGAAGAACTGAAAGAATCAACCTGACCATGGCAGAAGCTGCACAATAAGATAGTTTTTTAAAAAAGAAAGAAGAAAAAACCAGATGTGACTATGAAGAATATCTAGGCCAAGATATGGTAATAATTTATATAATATCCAGAGGTGATTAAACTTCATTTTGAAACAAAAGCAAACGCTCGTTTCTTAGGTATTTATCAATTTCCGGGACAAGGAGTTAGTCCAAACTCGCATTCTTAGTTTAATCCGAGACACAGAATACCGAAGGGAAGCAGTTCGTCATATTCCGCCCGTCAACTTGCGCGCATATCATCCATTTCAACAATGCAACAATTTGCACCACACTCTTTCATAATTGAATGAAAAAGAGTAGTACTCACCGTATCTACACGCGCGCAATTTGTGGACATGATACACTGGGAGAAGCAATGGTTCGTCTCGATATTCTGTGTCTCTGGACAGGTTCAATTAACACTTCGTGTTTTCATATTATAACTTAATTGTATTCATCATCTTTCCTACCGCCCTTATAAATAATAATACAACCATATAACATACTATCATAATTATTGTAACAATTTTAAATGGCCTGTGATAACCGTTGTTGTTATTCTTACTGTATTTATTATTTTATTATTATCAGTTATTACTATTACTATGATTATTTATCATTATTAGTGTTATATTATTATTATTATTATTATCATGGTTATATTATTTTGATGGCTATGAAATAAACTGTTATAATTAATTAATTGTTACTATTATCAATATGATTATTGCGACACACCGGCATTAGCTGGTAATTACTGTTCACATACTCGAATTAACAAGACTGTTTTAATAAAAGTTCAGTGTCAACATGGCTCGTTTATTTATTTTTTAAAATTCTGTTACTTGAGAAATCAATATATTCCACACACACCCTCTCCCCCACCCCCCACCCCACCCTACCCCACCCCAACCCCCCTGCCACTGCCTGTATCAAGGCAATGCATAAAAACAACATCATATAATGTTGTTTTCAGATGTTTTGGTGCAATAGGGTGCAGATAAAAAGACACAAAGGGAGAGAGTCCCATTTGAGTCACATAACAGGGGTACTAGAAGGACGGGACCTGTAAGGAGCGTCCGTGAGCGCGGGGGCGCAAGGGGGAAGCCCCCCCCCCCCCCCCCGCCCCCCATGGCAAGTCAGCTGTCTAGATGGATATATTCATAGCAGATGCCCCAGCGTCGGTGGTTAACACAGAGAACATGACATAATTATGTGCCTCACTAAGGTTCTGTAAACTCATATGATACTCCTTCCGGAACACGGATATTTCAAAATTTCTTTCATGATTCATGTTTTTTATGATAATTTTTGAAAGCCATAGTAAAGTTTATAATTATGTTTTGATTAAAAATTTCAGACATTTCGAATATCTAGCATAGTATGACTTTTTTTTTTCTACGTTCTCAAACTGATGTCCGTCTTCTGATTCTCCTCAGGAAGCCATTGTCTTAATGCCTGCTGTCTATGCTGTGACACCGCATTCCTATCTTTTTCCCTACTTGCCTCTGTTCCCCTCCCTCCTTGTACTGTGCCTTGCAGCAAGCAGTGGTGCACAGAGGTTTGGTGATGGCCGGGACCAACTTCTTGACTATAATTATTACTATACCCCTCAACTTATTTAACAGGTTTCCCTACTGTGATCTCGCTTATAAATTAAAACAAGGATACATCTTCAAACCAGCCTGTGAGACTGCAAGGCAGCTTGTACAACAATTTCAAAATAACACAGTTTTAAATTCACTCTTTGACTGGATGCCCCCTCCCTGAAATGGACGTCCAGACCACTTTCTGTACACCACTGTCCTTTCAGAATTGTTTTTGCTAGTTTTAGGTTCTCTGCATAAAGCTGTACAATTATTTTGGGTAATCGGCTAAAAAGTAACGCATTTTCTTGGAATGTTCCCTTGCATTAATGACACTGGACATGTTCTCCTTTGACATTTGACCCCTTTCTTGCGTTCAACGGGTACAGTAAAAATTCATTGCAAGACATGTAAAAGGAAGTTGCCACCGACATTAAAAAGAAAGAAAAAAGCAAACAAAACAACGTATATATATAGATGATTGATTGGCGACACCCGCCAGAAAGGGCGATTTAATTGATTCTATATATTGGAAATCCAAAAACCAAAAAAGGTACAACCTGTAATCCCTATTCATGCCACGAATTCATCGATAACTCTAGAAAGGGCCAAAAATTAAACCCGACTATCTAGAGCTAAGGCTCTCACTGATACACCGTTGTAGCCATGGTGATATCCTAGATACCACGACAAATTCCTTTATGAATTCCTAAATTTTGCTTTGTAATTTTCGTTTCCAAACGCCTTGTCACAGCAATGGAACATTACACCCAGTGCGAGAGATGCCAAATTTGGATCTCGCTTGGGACAAGGGAAGAAGGGAGGGGGGAGGGGGAGGAGGTGGCAATCAAACGTAAACAATATTCTCACTGTGCTTTTAAGACACTATTAGAAGCGACAGACCTGATAAGGTATAACTGACTAGAGCAGCGATCCTCCTACAACAACGGGCCTACAACCCAGCAACAGCGCCTGCCCATCGACAAGATGACCACCAGAACTATTGATGAACTGTAATAATGATACGCTTAATGTATAGAAAAAGCACACACTAAATAACCCCCGTTATCAAATCAGTTCTTTTAATGTCTTGTGATTGTGCAATGGATAAGGGAGATGAAGGAGAAGGAGAAAGAGGAAAAGGGAGAAGAAAGTCCTGATGATGTAGATGAAAATGATGCTGAGAAAAAAGACGACAAAGAAAGAAGAAGAAGATGATTATGATGATGATGGTGATGGAGACAAATGAGAAAAAGAAAGAAGAAGACGAAGAATATTATAATGATGATGAAGACAATAAGCAGAAAAATAAGATGACGATAGTGATGATGGCGATGGAGACAAATAATGATAATAATAAGATGATGATTATGATGATGGCGATGGAGACAAATAATGATAATAATAAGATGATGATTATGATGATGGTGCTGGAGACAAATAATGATAATAATAAGATGATGATTATGATGATGGCGATGGAGACAAATAATGATAATAATAAGATGATGATTATGATGATGGTGCTGGAGACAAATAATGATAATAATAAGATGATGATTATGATGATGGTGCTGGAGACAAATAATGATAATAATAAGATGATGATTATGATGATGGTGCTGGAGACAAATAATGATAATAATAAGATGATGATTATGATGATGGTGCTGGAGACAAATAATGATAATAATAAGATGATGATTATGATGATGGTGCTGGAGACAAATAAACAGAAGAAAGAAGAAGAGGATGGTGATGATGGTGATGGTGATGGTGATGAAGACAATAAGCAGAAGAAGAAGAAGAAAATCAGAAGGCGAAGAAGAAGAAGCGTAAACAGAAAATATGCGTTATGTTATAGCGACGGTAAAATACGCACAGAGATAATTATGCAAAGAAAGTCATCTACTGCGATTTATTTACGCTCGTCTAATGTCATTCAAGAATACACGAGGACAGTAAAAGCACTAACAAAACTTGTCTTCGGCAGTTAAGTGCTTTCCTCGCGAAAATGAGCAAAAATCATTGAACCGATATTTGATTAACGACGTCCAATGAAACCACACTGTAAACGCCCATTGCCAATTAAAATTCTGATGTGTGTGTGTATAAAAACGGTGATTATTATCCACAGAGCTCCGTGGTACTAGTTGTTTTTTTTTTCGTTCATTTATGAAGTAGTGTGGTGCGAATTGTTGCATTATTGACATGGATGATACGCGCCCAAGTCGACGGACGGAATTTGGCGAATTGAACGGTCTCGTTATCCTGTGTCTCGGGTGGAAGACAAACTTCCATTTTCTCTGCTCTTTTGTATTTCTTATCACATGGAAGGTTTTCATGGTGGCTGTTGCCAGGGGATGGTGGTATCCGAGACACAGGATATCAGGACGGACCAATAAATTCATCATTTTCCGTCCTCAGGCTTGTGCGCGTACCATCCATGTCAACAATGCAACAACTCGCAATACACCCCCTTCATAACTGAACGAAAAAGACTAGTACCACAGAGCTCTGAGTAGTACTAACCGTGTTTATACGCGCACGAGTTGTGGACATATAGTGAAAGAAAGAATGGTCCGTCTCGGCATTCTGTGTCTCGGGTGGTATAGTTACGAAATCAGCTACTCGTGAACAGTGAACACAACTCAGTATTTTCTCTATTTAGGCCTAGTCTTGTAAGTAGATTGTTGTCCCATAACAAAAGTCTTTTATGATCATAACCGACCGTGACTCATCCAGGGGTACCTGAAAGGGCTGTCACTTCAGATATTCTCAAATGAATGGCACTTGGCTCCCTGAGAAGGAATTCCAAATCCAAAGGGAGGAATTATGCTTAGGAAAGAAACTGAGGAGGAGTTTCAGTCACAGGAGGAATTCGAAAATTGAGAAAAAGAGGTACTTTGTACCCTTTAAAAAAGTCAAATGTTCTTTCATGCGTAGTGGGCATTCCTCTGTGTGACAGTAAGACCTGGTCTCTGCGTGCACGACTGAACGGAAACTCGACGCTTTTCACATACGCAGCCTCTGGCGTATCCTGAATATTATCATCTGGCAGGACAAAGTCAGCAAAGAAGTTGTCTTAATGAGATCTGGAATCCCCAGGCTGGACGCCATCTTGAAACTTATTGAGCTCTCAATATTATAGATAATTGAATCATCACCCCCAAAACCAGACATAAAAAAGTCATTATTCAGATTATCAGAATACGTGTTTTTACGTTCGCATTCGTGCCCGTGCATGTGTGCTTGTATGTGCGTGTGTGTGTGTGTGTGTGTGTGTGTGTTTGTGTATGTGTGCAGAGGTTTAGCGATGAAATATAAAAACCACAGAAAAACTATGGAGTCGCAGCAAGGCTTTAGGCAAAGTCAAAATTAGGGAAAGAGAAAACGTTGTATGTAGCAAAGCCTCGGGTAAGAAGTAATACTCAAACGATACAAAGAAACGCCAGTTAAAAAGGTTTTCTTTTTGCCAGATTTTGACTTCGAGGTTTAGTGATGCCCGGGGCAACCCTTTGATTGTCTGCCCCCAAGACTCAAGTATAAGGCCTGGTACTGACAAAGTTCACTCTTTGATTGGGTGCCACCTGAAATGGATGCCCGGGACCCTAGTCCGCTCTGCGCCCCCCCCCCCCTCCTGCACGCTACTGCATGTGTGGGAGGGTGGGTGGATGAGTGAGAATATGTGGTGTGTGTGTGTGTGTGTTTGTTTGTGTCAGTAACCCTCACACAGCCTTTAAACATTTTTCTTATTATCATTGCTGATTCGCCTCTTTGATTCGATAAGAGACTCACTCACCTCAGACTAATGGAATGAGGGCCGATAAGACTTCCGCCGCACTCCCTGGGTGACGTTTTTACTATAATGGCTTTGACTTGGCACCACAACACAAGCTACCACTTCGTTTGGTTTATTGATTTTTTAAAAATCTATTTATTTTGGACTTAGATAAAGAGTGTAGGGGGTAGGGGTAGGACAGGATTTATACCTTTGGAGATCCCGGAGTCTTCAGATTCTGATGGGCCCTTCAAACAAAGAAATTAAAGTACACAGCAAATCACCAGATTTACTTTACACACAGTAAACTGCATTAAAAAAAATGGACCTGGCAAAATAGTCATGTATTGAAAGGTTAAATGAGTTTTGCATTCGAAGTAAAATCCTTTATACAACTAGCAAGCACAGGCCGGTAAAACTCCAAGTAGGCAAATTACAAAGAACATAACTATTATGCTATGTACTGTTCATTTTCCGTAGAAAGGTATGGTTGACTCAAACATTTTACACGATAAAGTTAAAGTAACTGTTATGATTTCGAAAAGAGGGAGTCCCCTCTGGCCGAGGAAAAAAAGGGGTGGGAGGCAATTGCACCTATACCCCCCCCCCCATAAATCCTGCCCCGGGGAGGGAGGTGGGTGGGTGGATAGTTTGAAAAAGGGAGACGTGGGGGGGGGGGGAGATTCATGTGTATAGGTATTAATGAATTGCTCTGTTCCGTTGGTGATGACGGAACATCTCCCCAGGAATTGTTTTGACTAGCTAATCTGGAGGTCATCTGAGCGTAGAAGAATTCTCGCACGTTTGATTTCAAGCTTTTCCTCAGGTTTATGTTAGCATGCCTGAAATCCAAGCGAACTGATTCCGAACACTCGGTAAATGTTATACCCATTATGCCGCCGAGTGAGACCACTTGACAGGGCCAAGCTGATGTAGCTGAACTTTAGACTCAAAGAACTTGATTGTTCCGCTTGGCAAGGCAAACTTCCGATTCATGTGTGTAGAAAAGCGATGCTTTGTGACGTTAGCACTTCGGCCATTTCCTTCATCATAACTTTTCTTATCCATGTTATCAAAATTTCTCTACATAATTCACGTCATCCACAATAAAATTGTGATGTTGATCGTGATGCTTTGCACGGCACCCCCCCCCCCCCATTTTTCACACAAAAAAGATACCCCCCAAGAAACTGAGCATTTACAAAGTTTTTTGTTTTTTTTCAGGCACGGCAGCTGAGCAAAAGCACGCGCAGAAGTCAGCTGTAATCTAAAAAGATGAACTGAATTTCTTGGAAAAACGGAACATAAAAAGTGGTCAAGGGATTTCTGACAAGAGACGAAATATAATTTAGAATTTAGTAGGAGCAAACGTTCTGTGACTGTCTGTCTGTCTCAGTTTGTCTGTCTGTCTGTCTCCCTTTGTCTGTCTATCTGTCTCCTCTCTCTCTCTCTCTCTCTTTCTCTCTCTCTCTCCCCCCCCTCTCTCTCTCTCTCTCCCTCTCTCTCTCTCTCTCGCTCTCTCTCTTTCTCTCTATCTCTCTCCCTCTCTCTCTCTCTCTCTCTCTCTTTCTCTCTTTCTCTCTCTCTCTCGTTCTCAGTGCGACCAAAGATTAAAAAGGAACACAGTGGGGACTTATTCAAGAGGCCTTTGCCCCCACCCGGGCAAAGTTTCTATCTGCTGAATTATCACACATCTCCCTTGAAGATTGTATTCAAAGTAAATCTCAATTCCCGCCTGCCGTCCGCGCTAGAAATATGGGGTTGACCACGAGGAAACTGCCAGGAATGAGTATGCTGAATGTCAGTCTCAGGGACACTCAAATTTTTCTGTTACTAGTAGTGGTCTTGTTCTTAGACCAGATTACCCATACTTAGGGGCATCACCTGATGGTATTGTATTTTGTGATTGCTGTGGAAGAGGTTGCCTGGAAATTAAGTGTCCCTTTAAATTCAGGACAAAACTCCCCACAGACAACTCTGTTCCCAATTTCCCAATTTATTTTGACCAGGAGAATGGCTTGGTAACCTTAAAAAAAAGACCATGAGTATTTCAGTCAAGTCCAGATGCACATGTTTATGACTGGTACAAAGTATTGTGACTTCTATATGTTTGCAAAAGAAAACAGCATTTTAAGCCGAGTTGCTCGAGATGATGCATTTCTTGATCTTGTCATCAGTAAATGTGCAACAATATATGAAAATGTAATTGCTCCTCTAAACTTGTGGCAAAATATTCTCAGTAACTTTCACGCAATGCCTATGAACATGAAAATTAGGCCTATTGTTTTGTCATTTTTATGAAAACTGGAATTTAGCAGGTCTCGAACAAAATATTCCAGATACGGATACTGTAACTTAGTGTAAGTGTAAATGAACCCTGGATTCTGCCTTTTATTTACTTTTTTCATGTAATGTAGTGGGAGGGATCTATGTAACACTGGTGCTTAGTACATGTGTGTAAATGGAATCTGATCAACTACCAGTATGTATGTGGAACACTGCCCAAAAGAGACAAATTTATGTGCATGCTTGTTTATTGTTGTTGATTTTCAACTATGCTACTGCGAAGATTCTTAACTTATCGTGCTGGTTTTCATTACAGTCCAACTATACAGATTCTGAACTTATTATTCTAATTTCCACCATGCGATCACGAAGTAACACTTCGAACAATTATATTTTCTTGACGTGAAAGTGTTGAAGCTTGTGGTTTTTAATTTTTACTAAATCTACTTGTTTGGTTTCGTACTGTTACAGTATGCATTTTCAGTTGTACTCTAATATTTACATGCTAATGAGAATGAAATAATGAAACTGTCACTTTTCAAATTACTTGTTAAAAAAATGCATTTGTATAATTTAATTTAATAAACACCATTAACTATTACCGGTGCCTTGTTCTTTTGTCCCTTCTTCTGTGACTGTTGCTGTGGCCAAGCCTATCAGAGCAGTTGCAGCATCAAGTGCAGTGTCATTGTCCCTTATCTACTGTCTTTGTTCATTCCTTTCTTGCCTTCTTTGATAACGTCCCATCCAAGTTGCCGCTGCAGGTTTCGATTTCCTGTATCCCAAATTTTTGCTTGATACATAGTCAGGGTGGGCAAGATCATTGTAGGGTCTTCCTAGAAATAATATTTGCTTGTTAGTGTAGGCTAGCTAAAGTACATCTATCTGGATCTAGATCTAGTCACAGAAATTTTGTCTGCAGAGTACAGTTGTTTTTTGTTTTCGTTTTTTTTTTCATTTGTCTCTCGAATCGATCAAAACTTAGATTTATTGAAGTGTGGGCTGTTGCCTAAGTAGGAAACTAAAATAATAGAAGAAAAAAAAAAGAAACAGACCAGCGTCTCGACTAACGGTCGATAGACTAGCAGGCGACTTAGAACATCTTGTAAAAGTTACTTACCACTTTCAAAATGATGGCTGCACACACGATCGTGCTTCGAGGGCTGCCAGAGCTTTAAGGACTTTGTTGCTGCTGCCCGATTGATGGCTGTTATCCAGGCATTCCTTTTTTCAATGGGTTTCGATGGTATTCGAAAAAATGACAACCCAGAGCCTGGTTTCACGCGATTAGCGCATCCCCTCACACAGCAAGATCCCACCATGACCACCACTTTCTGCCCTCCAGTTTTTCTCGGGACCTTGACCTTGTCAAGGCTCCGCCCAGTTTCACTGGCCTATTCACATGTTGCCTTACAATCCTACGTCCTGGACGCCCCCCCACCCCCAAACCACCTTCCTCCTATGCCACTCTCACCTTTCTCCGCCCCCTCCGCCTCTTACACTGAACACTGGCCAGAGGAATACAGCCTGTTAAGCTCCGCCTGATACTGTGTAAATATCCTTACAATTGGGGAAGGGGGGAGGGGGATCCTCAACTGCTCAAAATTAATTATGTTTTTGTCTGCATTGAGCGCTCAACTGTTACGCCTGAGAACACTCCCGGTTCACCGTCAGTTTTAATTGGTTTTGGTCAAGGAAAAGACAAATGCGGGAGAAAAAAAGCAACAGTTTATTAACTCCTTCAGATATAAAAGTTCAAACAGTTCGTCATTTCTACGCTAAAGTCTTACTGTGGACACATAGAATTTGTAAATATAAACATTTCTTTCTGGCTCTTTCTTTCTCTGTCGGTCTGTCTCTCTCTGTCTTTCTGTCTGTTTGTTTGTCAGTCTGTCTGTCTGTCTGTCTCCTCTATCTTTCTCTGTCTCTCTGAACTATCACTCAGCTCCCACATCGCGTTACTAAAGTCACATCAGCCGCGGTTGCCATAAACACTCATCAAGTATCCAGTGAAGATTGTATCTAAAGTAAATAAAGTCTCCCACGCAATTTGTTTGTTTTGTCAGGCAACACCTCGCCTCTGGCTCTCGAAGGAAAGAAAAAAAAAACACACACACCAAAAGAACTTAATATTGAGCAGCAATATTAATAATAATAAAAAAAACTTTGAAACTTGCTTGAAAAAAAACAACAATTTTTTTTGTTATGTTTGCAATAGCAGCAGCGGCAGTACCATTTTTTTGTGACGGTAATAATTCGATAATTTACTGGACTACGTAAAGGAGAACTGATTGTACCGATCAATGAATTAGCCATACTTCATCAAGCTTTGAAGGAGGGGATTGGCATGCTCGAATTGAGTTCCTTTCCGATAATCATAATAACAAAAGTTTCATAGCTTGGTTATGCCAAGATATCGGCACAGATTACTTCAGGCTGGGTTGAACCTGTCGGTAAATTTTATCTTTATTCTCTTCCGTTTACCCAGTATTCGATTATGTTTAATCTCTTCAGTTTACACAGTATTGGATCATGTTTCATAACCTCAGTTTACGCAATATTGGATTATCTTTTTATCTCTGTCATTTCAACAGTGTTGGATTATCTTTCATAACTTCAGTTTCCACCAGGTTGGATTACCTTTCACCGTTTCAGTCTCCACCATGTTGGATTAAATTCATCATAAATTATGTTCAGTTCACAACATTTTGGATTATCTTTCATCGTTTCAGTTTACACAGTATTTGATTATCTTTCATAACTACTATTTACAAAATGTTGAATTGTTTTTTGTTCTCTTCAGTTTACACGCAATTGGATTATCTTTCATCGTTTCAGTTTGTACAATACAGAAGTATCGTTAATCTCTTCAGTGTACACGATATTGGATTGCCTTTAATGTCTCCAGTTTACACGACACGAGATTAGATTTAACCTCTCCACTTTACACAATGCATTTTAAAACATCGGTCTTTTCACTTTACGCTCTACCATATTAACTTTAATTTTTCACTTTAGAAAACACTGGATTATCTGCAGTCTCTTCAGTTTACGTAAAGAATTTGAAAGTAACAACAACCAAGAGATATATAAATATACTTGTTATACGCACTATTTTTTCAGAACTTGATACCACACAGAAGTAGGACAGACTTTAGAGAAAAGAAGGGGAAAAAATTGTCCAACTGTAAAAGCATTTCTCTTAAGAGGTATTCTATATTCTGGTTCCGCTACAACTCGTGATTGTGAGTAACGGCCCTTGGCTGCTGTCAGATATTGACAAATCAGACAAAGGGGCAGGAGGCTGCCTAGAAAACCTAGTAGAGTTTCTGGGTCTCTTCAATGCTGTGACGTCTTCTTTTATGGTGGTTACAATGCTGTTAAACGAAAACTCATGTATGGAGCATTCCTTCATAGTTTCGATTTTTTGGTTATATATCAATTTTTGTATTATTCGATGGTTTTTCTGCGTTTTCGTCAAAGATGTGAAGGGCTGCAATTATGTGTTATTGTTACTTCAACGAATTTTTGTAGCTGTTGTCTTTATCCCACCAGGAGTCAATCACGGCTTCTACTGCAGTTCATTAGCTAACCACGCGCGGCTTTGTTTACAGTACAGAAAACTCCACAACTGAAGACTAAGCTTATAATTCAAAGTTCTGTGATTTATGGCCGAGAGGTGCATGCAGTAATTATTTCTTGGTGATCGAAGTATTCTGATTGCTGTTTGGCGTAAGTTCACCAAGCAGTGACGACAATTCAGCATCCCTGAGAGTTTGTGATTTGTTTTGCTTGTAATATTTTCAAAGCATGTCAGTATGTCATTAGGATTTAATACAGTAGCATCCTATTTTGTTTGTTCTTACTAACTATGATCATTAACAGCCCTCAGAGTTCCACAGTAGTTATCTTACATCTTTTCCTAATGCTTTTAAATCAGTGAGAACTAATAACTTAAGAAATTTAACGTGGCCAGCTTTAATAACTAATTAGGTTACTGTTTAAGACAATACTTTATCAGCGTTGCCCTAATGACAGACGCAGAAACATTTAAAATAGTAAAACAACAAAAAGTACAATCCGAACATTCGTGGGCAAGATTGTTAAAATTTAAATATAAAGAGTCAGAGGTAAGTAAATTTCAGAAACGGCTATAATTCGTTCCATCACAAATTTAATCTTATTTCATTCTAATAACTTTAAAGAAATCTACCCTTGATTTGATGACCAAGACAACTTTTCAGACAGAGTTAGCTACTTGAATTAAGCGTTTAGGAGTATCCCGATACGCGTGAAGCAACAGCGTAAGTAGTATTCTAAAGCCATACCACTTTATTTCATTTCATGTCATTTTGTTCTCATTCAATTTTGTGTACTTCTCAAATTTTAATTTATGCCGAAGAAAGCACTCCGGTGACAAGTGCATGAATTCAGCTTTCTGAAATGTACACAATGGAATAAATCAGTAAAATGACTGGAGCATATAGGCCTATGTGATGTACTTGATGTTGAAAGCTGTCCTTATTTCAAGAACCGTTGTCAAAAAACACCATTGATGTTTTGTTTCTTCAACAGTTTCTCAAATTTTCATATCCTTAGAGAATCAAAACATGTCTTTGGTTTTCATACGGCAATATTTCACAGTCATATTTAAAAGTAACATTTATTTTGCTAACTGTCCAGAGTGATTTGCACAAAAGGAGTAAAATAATCACTGTAGGTTACAGCGCGCCCTTGGGGAAAGACGTGACGTGTGAGTTGTTTCTCTTTTATAAACATTCGAGTATGTATGGTTGTATTCAGTCCACTTGTGATTAACATTTAGTCGATGATGCCAGAAATTGCTTTTGTTTAGGCCTAGTTTTGCACAGAAGTGGCCCAGTTTGAAGTTAGAAAAATCGCTTTTGGAGTTGCTGAAAGAGGTCGGTCAGCTTTTGCAGAGGCTGACTTGAAGAACTGTCCAAAGACCATGTGGCATTATCTGTTCATTATTGGATTATCCTGGTTTTCTATACTATTGCTGGTGGACACTTTTGCACAGACCCCTGCAGTGATGAAGGGCCAGTCTATCAGCCAACTCTACTTCTCGTCGTTTCCAAGCTGTCAACAAAACTTTACTTTCGATGGTCTTCGTGTCGATTCCAACTTGCGACTGGTGCGTTCAGAGATGGATTGTGCTGTTTTATGCTCGAAACATCCAAAGTGTGCGGCGTATAATTCAATTAGGATTATTGCAGGCAGGACTTCTAAAGACAAGAACATCTGTGAGCTGCTTTTGACATCCCCTTCCAGTTGTAATGACCTGGTCATTCGGCCATTGTCAAAGTTTAAATACGGTAAGTGTGAGGAATTTGAAGCATTTTAATGTACACAGACGCGAATGATAAACCCAAGTTATAAGAAACTTACATGACAAAGAATTACACTATGTACTAGCATAATATTATAACATCTGACTTATTTATGGCGTCCGCAAGGACTCGTTATTTAAAAAAAAAAAAGTAAGATTTTGCTTTGTCCTCTTCGATTTTTAAGACAAACTCTGTCTTATGTCCACATCTGATGCCATACATGCGTCCCGTCGACAAACATCAAGAGGCATAACGTTGTTAGAAAGTCAAATTAAGACTTTTTGACAATTTCATAATTTACTGTCATGCGGACTATAAGTACTACTTCAAAGCTGATGGGCAATCATTTACAAGTGCACTTCTTTTGATTTAATTCTTTTGCCTTTAATCACTTTTTGCCTTGTCATAAAATCATCACCCCTCCCCTCTTCTCTCCTCCCCCCCCCCCCACCCCCAATCCTCTACAGTTCCTCGTTTGTATTGTTTACAAAAGTAGACACATGAAAACATGAAATGCAGCAGAGTCTGCGTACTTTCGCATTATTTTTGTTCGATCAGTAGTCCTCCTCTCATACAGACTCTTGGTTTGAATCTACACTCGTTTAGATTTTAGAACTTCACACTTGATATCATAATATGATATAAAAATAATCATTATACTGTTGTTGTTGTTTTTTTTATAGTTAGTTTTGCATCAGCATTGATCCACAACATCGACGAAAATGATTTTATTTCAGAAACGACATTTCAAACTCGTGCATTTGCAACAAAGACCACAACAGCTGAGTTTACAACTGAGGATGAAAGTACAACAGAGGCACATGTTGATACAACGGTTCAAAGTACAACCGAGCAAAATATAGATACAACAGTTGAAAGTACTCCAACAACTACGGAAATAGACGCTACAACTACAGAAATAGATACAACAACTACAGAAATAGATACAACAACTACAAAAATTGATACAACAACTACAGAACAAGATACAACAACTACAGAAATGGATACAACAACTACAGAACAAGATACAACAACTACAGAAATGGATACAACAACTACAGAAATAGATTCAACAACTACAGAAATAGATACAACAACTACAGAACAAGATACAACAACTACAGAAATAGATACTACAACTACAGAAATGGATAAAACAACTACAGAAATAGATGCAACAACTACAGAAATAGATACAACAACTACAGAAATGGATACAACAACTACAGAACAAGATACAACAACTACAGAAATTGATACAACAACTACAGAAATGGATACAACAACTACAGAAATAGATACTACAACTACAGAAATGGATAAAACAACTACAGAAATAGATGCAACAACTACAGAAATAGATACAACAACTACAGAAATGGATACAACAACTACAGAACAAGATACAACAACTACAGAAATTGATACAACAACTACAGAAATAGATACAACAACTACAGAAATAGACACAACAACTACAGAAATTGATACAACAACTACAGAAATGGATACAACAACCACAGAAATAGATACAACAACTACAGAGCAAGATACAACAACTGCAGAAATAGATACTACAACTCAAAGCACTACAGAAACGACTGAGCAAACTACAACTACGACAGGTGTGGTACCAACTCAGTCAGCAAACTCTCAGAGCGGAACAACAACCGACGCAGTTGTCAACTGGTGTGATCAGAGTTGGACGTTGGTGTATCAGACTGAGAATGATGGCAAGACTTCAAGAGGGAATTTAAACGCTCTGAGACACCAACTGGAAGTAAGTCCTCATAGAGACCGGACACAGCGGACCCGGTTTCCCTTCGTTTCGTTTCGGCTCGTTTCGGTAGTTTTGCCGAATAGCCGCAAAGATGCCAAAAAACCTTCACTGCTTCTCTTAAAGTGCACACTGCTTCTGTCTGCCTGTCGAGCATGGCGTTTTTTGGCAAAACTACCACAAGCGATCCGAACGCGAAACGAAACCGAAGTCACAGTGTCTGAGATCTCAGTCGTCATGTGAAGTGTCCATAATAAAAATTTTGTTTCCAGAGCTATAAGGTAGTTAAAAATAAGTAGAAATCTGGACAATACATTTGACAGGTACATTTTAAGACTCAAGGAAATAATGGTAATGAATAGAAACAGAAATTTAAACAGTTTTTTTTTTTATGATCTATATTTCACACTGTCGTAAGGCTTGGTAAGTACTAAGTCTACCTTCTTTCTTTTCATTTTATATTTCAACTTGATACGGACTTGGTACACAATAGTATTGTGCTTTGCAAAAACAAAACACATGATAATGTATATAGATTCAAAATCAGTCAGTACTAAGGGGGTTATCATACTAAGCCCCAATTCCTGCCAGTAAAATATGGCAAGGAAAAATGACAGAAGCTGACTGTGTCTGGCTAGGCTTAGTATGGTAGTCTTCCCGGAATTACTGAGAAAATACAGGAAATTGTGGTGAGCACTTTTTGTTCTTCCTGCAACTGACTATGTCCGACCGGACTTAGTATGATAGGATCTTCCTGGATTTACTAACAAAACATAGGAAATTATGGTTATCTGACTGTGCCTTTCGGGGCTTGATATGATACTCCCTCTTAAGCATACATAGATACAGAAATCAACAGTTTCATTTTTTCCATATATTATTTAAACCATTTTCCATCAGGAAGGTGCTTCAGTTGTACTAATGATGACACACGGAAACTCAGGCCGAACCTTTATGGTGCCAGGACATCAGTTCGACATGACCTCTAACCTTGTCTGTGCACACCTGCCCTTCTTCGTCAACGCTGCCTCGTCAGGGAAGCTGACCGCTGATTCGGAGTGGTGGTTTATGTAATGTCATCTACATACTTATCATACATGTCACCATCCAAGCATCTACCACCGCACAGCCACTATTACAACAGCCAACATCATCAGCGTTATCATCATCATCATCATCATTAACATCATCATATCATCATCACCATCATCATCATTATCATCATCAGTATCATGACTGCATCATCTTATCGTTATCAATCATCATTATCATCATTACCATCACTATTATCGACACGATTACTGTCATCATCTTTGGCATCATGAATATTATCATCATCATTTTCCATCTTCATTACCATCACCATCATCATCAATATCACCACTATCACCACCGCCATCACCGCCATCATCATCACCATCATCATCATCGTCGTCGACGCAAACACAATAATATTATCACAATAAGTGCTACCGCAGACTTTCTCACTAACCACAACATTTTTATCGTCGTCGCTTTGTTTTCTAACATCATCTCTCTCCACCCTGTCCGTCTTTCCAATCTGCTTTCCTGAATCCCTCGCCTTGCTGCTCGATCTATTTCGTACCAAAATTCATAAAGTTCTTCCTATACAACCTATAGACCACATCTCACCCTTAACAGACTTGACTCAGTTCTCTACTGGCCTAAAGGCTTCATTCAAATCTCTATCAATAACCCTTTTACATTCACAGCAAAGCCTGCACCAGTGGCACCATCGAGATCAACACTGCTAGCAATAGCCCCACCACCAAATCACCCACTGTTAACGTGAAGTGGTACTACCGACCGAACACTTGCACAACCAAAGCCAAAGCCTGCAACCATCAGAACCCTCTCCTTACCAATGAGCACAACGGTAAAGTATCACAGGTGAGTGGCCCCTGCAATCTCATTTAATTAATGTCTTTCTTTGGAAGATCCTCACACGCTTATGCGTGGACCAGCAGAATTATATAATCGGCCGACCAGTTTGATGGTGACCTCACTAAATTGACTTTCAATGTGACCGTTGGCACCAATCTCATCGAAACCAGAGAGTGTGTATTTGTAGAGGGAAATCACTTCACATCACGAAATTAAGTCGCGACGGTAACAAGAGCTGAAAGAGACCGCTTCACCAAAGATGGTGTGCGTATTTCTTTTCTGTGGTTTGTTCATATTTTAGGGCTGATTGAAACTATTTAAAGCCGTTTGGAAGCTCTTAGTCCCCGTGCAAATATACAAATGGGTATTGTTTACCGCCGCGCCCTACTTTCAGCTCCATATTAAGAATGGTTTCCCAGAGCTTCCCGTATCTTGCAGTGCAAATCGGCCAATAATGATTTCTCTCTGTACATACATACTGGTACTCTGTGCTGAAACTCAATGTCGTAACGTCACCAGCCAACTAATTGGCCCATCAAAGTCCGCTTGTACGTGCCTAGGCTAAAAGTAAATCCCTGGCCCTTTCATAAAATCTCACACTATCACACTTCACTGTCTGGTCCCGTCCCGTCCATGGACCCGTCCGTCCGTCTGTCCGCCCGGTCCCGTCTGTGAGGTCACCCTGCCTTTCTCTGTTCCGTCCCATCCGCTCGTCCGTCCTCCGCCCAGCCCTGTCTGTAGGGCCCCCCGTCTATTCGGTCCTGTCCCGTCCGTCTGTCCGTCCGTCCTTCCGCCAAGTCCCATTTGTGAGGCCATTCAGGCTATCTGGTTCCGATATGACAGTCCATCCGTCCCCCTGGTCCCGCCAGTGAGGCTGTCCGGTCTGTGTGGGGTCGTCCCGTCAGCGTAACCATAATGGCAATTCTTCATGCCAAGTAATCTATGAACTCATTGAAGAAATTTCATTATTATTATTTTGTTATTGATTGAAGGAGAGACTACAACATTTAAAGAATCTATTTATGACAATATTATAAAACTACAAGAAAACCTCTTTTGTTACCAATATGATCGATAACTATTGAAGTGAACTTTCTGAAATTTGCCAAGAAGAAATGAAATTTGGTTGCAGTAAAATAGGCTATATCGAGGGCAGGGCGCTAAACTGTCATTGCTCAATTTTTAAATATTTTTTTCAATAATTGAGATACTTGGCATGCTTGTCCTGTTGTAGCCCTTGGCAGCCCACAGGTTGTGTTATAAGTTGGGGTTTAAATTCTGAAAACTAAGGGTTAAATGCCTTTATTATTACAACTATTATTATTATTATTATTATTCTAAATATCTTAGCAGTTAAGTCTGATAAATAAAGTTATTCAGTTTTTTGCTTTTCTGGAACCAGTTTTGAAAACCAAGTTACGACAGTTTACCATCCTGCCCTCGAATATAAGAGCCTAAAATTAAGCGCCACCGATGAATAATCAGCAAAATGCTCAAATTAAAATGATTGAACCTAAACTCACGAGAGGATCGAGGGGACATTGTACAAACGGGGCGTTCACTGAACGAACTTCTGGGTGCGCACTGTATCTTGCATTCTGTTCTGCTATTTATTTTGTGAACTCCACTTTTGCACAGCACGAAACCATCCCCCTCCCCACCCCCCGATCATGTTGAATGGGTTTCATACTCGTTATTTACTAAAACGTGTACTGAGGATACCCGCTGACCCGAGTGATAGACATCGATGTGCTATGCCCCAGCCCTGTTTATAGATTAGGTGACATTAACAACAGTGCAACAACATTAACATTAGGTGAAATTAACAACAGTGCAACAACATTAACATTAGGTGACATTAACAACATTGCAACAACATTAACATTAGGTGACATTAACAACAGTGCAACAACATTAACATTAGGTGACATTAACAACAGTGCAACGACCAATAGAACTTGCTGTATGTGACATCACAGTACCTTGCAGGACACACAGTTGTGATAAATTTGATTTTTGACCAGCAATTTATAAAAAGAGGAGAAGAACAAAATTTGCTGTTGTACATTTAAACTTTACTCGGTGAATTTGTCTTTCTTTTTGCCCCTCAAAAGAAAAAAAAATTGTAAATACATAAACAAATGATATTAAAGACTGAATTTGTCCTAAATTGGATGTGTTCCCGTAATTTATCGTAAATTATAAGGCAGCGCAGAAATTTCCAACATTTTTGGTCATGTAGTCACGAAAATTTTAGCCGCTTAAATATTCATCTTCTGGCTCCAGTGTAGTATGATAGAATACAATTATTTCAATAAAACAGCGTTTTGCCCCCTCTTCTGTAAACTTAAAGTCCTTCGCACGTGTACGAATTCTTGAATGGGTCAATTGAAGTGCTGTTCCGTATAAATTTTAATAATCAGGAGACGGCAAGTTCACTTTTTGCCCCGTTTTTGTAGAGCTTGTCTTCAAAAAATTTCTGGACCAGAGGATACGTAACCCAGAGCTGTTGATGTCAGCAAAACTAAAATGAAGAAAGAAATTACTCTCCCCCCCCCCCCCACCACCACCACTTCAACACACACATATACATTCACACACAATTTTTGGGTATGGCAATAGGGCTTGGAATAAATTAAAAATACGAAAAACAAAATTTGAAAAACAAAGTTGCTTGTCCTGTCCTCAGTCCAGAACCGAGTTCTCTGTGGAAAAACAACAACAAAAGCAAAAAAAATAACCCCAGCTAATTTCTTTGATGTTATTTTCAGTATGTAGAATCAATATCTTAAACAGATATTACTTTAGTAAGCATTTTCTGAATTCTGTGCACTTGGTGCGGAAAGATCGCGAGCGAATAATTTTTCAGCTTTCAACATACAAGTACATGGTCAATATCATTCTAAAGTGCGGCAATTTGAATCTTAAAATATTGAATTTATTCAGAAACAAATAGAAATTAAACCTTTGCTTTTAACATGCACGTGCAGAATATCGATCTGACCCCATCCCTGTACTGCCCACTAAACAGCAGTTCTCAGCATTTTAAACCACTGGTTCTCACAGTTCCTGGCCATATTCTTCCCTATGAGATCCCAGATTTCCTCAATTTCTCCCCAGTTTTGAATTTTCATCAAATTATTATTTATATTTTTTAGCAATATACTTTTACAGTGGTAATTATTAAAACACTTTATGAGAATATTTTTCTGTCATTAATTGCAATCAAATGAAAAAAAAGAACTTCTTACTTCAATGGAGTATACTCTCCCAGTTTACAGTTCCTCCACTAACTGTGTTCCCTCCCCAGTCGCCTCGCTTGCTAAGCTTCCTCCTTATGGATTTGAAATTCCTCCACTGAGAGCCAAGTGCTTCCCGTTTGAGACCCTCTGCCCAACGATATACTTGTCTGACAATATCATTCCCCTACAACAATCTAACAAATCTATATAAAACCTAGCGACACCGATGTGGGAGTTTGAGTTCCAAGTCTGTTGAAAATGAAAAAAATATTATGAAAAAAACAGAGATATTACTTGAAGGCGCAGCACAGCAGCGCTTGAGGCAAAGTCAAATATAGGAAAAAGAAAAAATATTGGCAAAAGCCTCGGGTTTTTGTTTTTGTCTATTCAAGAACTCTTGTCCGAAAGCTTGATGTGTCTTACCGTCTCATTTGTGCTTTCTTGTATCTTTTCTGTATTATTTACTGGGCAAGTCTTCGAAAACATACACTTTTTTTCTTTTTGGAACATTTTTATGTTGAAATTGTAGTGCGTCTTCTGGGGAAATGAAAATAAAAGCGGCTCTGCACTTATTTAACACCAACGCATTTCTCCCCTGGATATTCCAAACATCCACGGGACATGCTTCTCCCGGGTCAAGAACCGAAAGCACTGAAAAGACATACATTCCCAACCCTTTTGCCTGTGCTTGGAGGTATTGCTTTGACTACATTGGCAGCACACGGTACAAAATAGTGACGATTCGTGAACGTCGGGTTATTGCACCACAAGATTGATACCTTTTTCAATCGGGGCAAATACGGAAATTCCGAGATACTCTGTTTAATCAGTGTCCTGCGAGTCACGTCCAAAATAACAATTATTGATTTCCGAAGTTTATATAGCGTGAAATGGAATCTGATTCTGATTCCGCTCATTGTCGATTATTTGCGAAAAGTTATCCAGAATCTGTATTTTATATGCACTAGTGTATATCGGGGTCCGTGATTGTTGATATTCCACAACGTTCAGAGCTTTGTCATTGGAGATGCCAAGCCACGTGTCTCCCTGTACATTGTCCAACATCATCTTTTATCTTGGGCACTTTCAATTCTCTCTTATCTCTTCGATTGCTAATGCTACAGGGCTGAGAGCAATAAATGAACAACGAGAAGAAAAACATTACTATATCTTTTGTGCCGGCAGAGATAAGGGACAAGAGATGAAAGGGTTATTAATTTATTGTCATTGATTGAAATACTAATTGGATGACAAGGACGCAGTATTACTATTAGATAGCCATGGGGAGCGAAACCATCACGGGGGGAGGAGGTGGGACAGTGGGTGTGTTCAGAGAGTATGAATTACGTCACTTCGGCCTAAAAGGGAGGAATGGGAGGGGGAAAAGATGTGATCTATCTATCTATCTATCTATCTATCTATCTATCTATCTATTTATCTATCTATCTATCTATCTATCTATCTATCTATCTATCTATCTATCTATCTATCTATCTATCTATCTATCTATCTATCTATCTATCTATCTATCTATCTATCTATCTATCTATCTATCTATCTATCTATCTATCTATCCATCTATCTATCTGTCTGTCTGTCTGTCTGTCTGTCTCTCTGTCTATCTATCTATCTATCTATCTATCTATCTATCTATCTATCTATCTATCTATCTATCTATCTATCTATCTATCTATCTATCTATCTATCTATCTATCTATCTATCCATCTATCTATCTGTCTGTCTGTCTGTCTGTCTGTCTCTCTGTCTATCTATCTATCTATCTATCTATCTATCTATCTATCTATCTATCTATCTATCTATCTATCTATCTATCTATCTATCTATCTATCTGTCTGTCTGTCTGTCTGTCTGTCTGTCTGTTTGCCTGTCTGTCTGTCTATCTATCTATCTATCTATCTATCTATCTATCTATCTATCTATCTATCTATCTATCTATCTATCCATCTATCTATCTATCTATCTATCTATCTATCTATCTATCTATCTATCTATCTATCTATCATCTGTCTGTGTTTTTCTATCTATCTGTCTGTATGTCTGAATATTAATTAATCTAGCTCTCTATCTGGCGGTCTGTCTGTTTTTCTATCTATGTCTACCACTAGTCCCGCTTCTGTCTATCCATCTAAATCTTTCGTGATCACGCCCATTTATTTATCAATCGATTTCTCTAATTCGCACCTTCATAGATCGATGATCACGAGTTGATTTTGTCCGTTATCTCTGCCACGCCTTTCGCTTGGTAGCCCCCCCCCCCTCTGCTCCCGAAACCCTTGATCAAAACCATGGCACAAGATCGATGTGGCTGCTATAGAACTGGAGATATCACCACCACTGGCACTCACCATTTTCCTCCATTGTGAATCAAAACATTAAAATGTTCTCTCATATCCTTCACCAACGAAACAAACTGGTATTTCTGTCCAGTCATAGGTGATGGGCCCAAAGTTACTTCATTAAATGTACTTTATCTTTTTATTTTATCAACGCAGTTGTATTATAGCTAACCACTTGTATTTCAGATTGTGTTTACATTTGGTCTTTATTTAATTATTTTTATTAAATTTCACGTTTAGTTTAATTTTGTTATATTACTTATTAATCAATTCATTCAGTTTCCAGATAAAAAGGTGGTTAGGTTAGGTTGTACTTCAATCCTTACATAATTATACCTCTATTCTCTTGGGTCCAAATTTCTTTCTTTAATCATTTAACTCATTTAACCTTGCCACATATTTATGTACAGCTAGTCAGGTCCAATTACAAGCAAAAACAAAGATTTTGATGAGTAAAGTTGGTGATCTGGAATAATTATATCTTAATTTCTGTGTGTGAGTGGCCCACCAAACCTGAAGTGACCCGGGCACCCCAAGCTGTAAACCCGGCCCTGGTTATGTCCATGACGTCACACAGTTTTTGTTTTGTACTTCCGCCAAACAAGATGGCCGGTGGATCTGCTGATGAGTGTAACTTCGAGATGTGTCTAAGCAGTTAAAATGCCTGCTGGTTGCACTGCAGTTGACTGTTGTGACAGGGGTGGAAAGGATGTATCCAAACTGGTCCGATTCCCTGCCATCCGTGTAAACAAGAGAAAGGAAGTGAAAGAATTGACCTAACGCCTCCCACGTGCATATACACACGTGTCATTGTTTACAGTAGTGAACTCGCCGCCGATTGGTTCGCGACGCCCTAAGTGGGTCCGGACAGACAAAATGGTGGATATGCGCATTCTACAATGCTTAACAAAGATGGTGTGCTTTTATTTTGAGTTTCTCCTATACTGAAGGAAAACTACACCCGAAGAGCCCACGATTAGCGTAAAGAAGATCTTTCTTTACAAGATTTTTATCTAGCTGGCTCGTTCCAAATCTCAAACACAAAAATCAGAAACCAAAGTCCAAATAACGTGACACCACTAAAACTGTCGATAGGACCGGTTAATTTATCACTTGTTAATGAATTTGTGGCTTTCCGGCTGTGGATTGGACACTCCCCTCTATTTCCCCTTCTTGTACTAAGGGCATGGTAATGTTGTAATCAGTGTCCGTAAACATATTTGCCAAGGGGAATTGGCTAAACACTGTGCCATGTGACGATCTCAATCAGCAACTTTCGATTACAAGGAAGTGATCGAACGCTTTTTCCGTAATTGGAAATTAATAAGGTCTATTTGCATTTCGGTATTTATTGTTGACGTATCTGCAAATACATTTGGAGTAAATACACCCGTAAAGACGTCACAAAAACTCGAGTGTTTGAATAGCGGGCACTGGGGCATTACCTAAGCAGATATTTGGGTCTGAATTAGAGATGTGACCGACCTTTGTACACTAAGTATAATTCGTTATTCCTTCCCTTTCCCGTCCTATCTCGCACCATCCCCTTTATTTCCGTCAACGCCAAAAGAGCACTGAGACGTCTGTTTTACGTCGGTTTTAACTCAGACTTGAACTGCCTTTGAATCAACGAGACTGAATTGTTTCAGTCTCACTACCGCACAAGGTCCCGTTTAACTCGGCAAAACTAAGGCAAAACAGGCTTGACAGTGCTATACTATTGTTAGACTTCTTCTCTCTTTCCAAGACTAATATCCATGAAACTGCCACGTCCAGCTTTGCATACTGGACTGAAAGTGGCCATTTTCTTTAAAGACTACTGCATGTCTTTGCTCTTCAGATACTAAGAATGTAGAATTTTCTTTGACTAATACAAGACTTCTCTATTTATCCTATTTAGATAATGCGCCCCAAGATAGTCTTTTGTGGTCTTGTCCACAGCATCCTTTCCGCTCCGCTATTGTAGGGAAATTAATGGTGTATGAAAAATTAGAACACTCTTTGTCTCTGTTTACATGTCCACAGCATCCGTTCCGCTCCGCTTCTCACCGCTATATAGGGGAAAAGAGTGTTTTACTTTTTTTTTTTTACATCATTTTCCGTGAAATAGCGAAGCGGGGCGGATGCTGTGGACAAAACCTCTTAGGAATCAACTAAAAAAGAAAGAAAAAAAAGATATGAGATTGATAAATTATATAACAACAAGGACGACCATTCGCAATCATCCTCTAGTCTAGCAGCATCCTGAGTTCTGCTCTGTCTACTTCTTAGTACGAGATTTGGGACTACGGCGTTAAACAGGACCTTGGACACTGATGAGACCGAAACTAGTCTGTCTCGCTGGTCGACTCAAAAGAAGTTCCGGCCTGAGTAATAACAGACTTGTATTAGTGCGCTACCAGACTTAGACTTAGCTCCACGTTCCCGCACCTTTAATAGATTTTACCAAAGAAAAGCAAACACTCTCTAAAGATATTCTGTGCGGATTTCAAGTCTCTTAGTTAAATGATTTGAGCCCGCGAGAAAATTAGAATGATTAAAAACATATGAAAACATTTCAATCATATTTCAAGGAGCCATTTTCATAAAATTTAATGTAGGAATATATCTTAATATAGGTCCCTACGTTAGATTCAGAATAAACATAATAATACATCCAAGAAGAAACAGAATGTTAAAGTAGATCTATTAAACTATATATTTCAAAGTGGTAAATACATTTTTTTCCTCGACAAAGTGATGAGAAGTTTGGGCATACACTGGCCGGGTAACCTAGGCACATACACTGGCCGGGTAACCTAGGTACATGTACTGACCGGGTAACCTAGGTGCGGGCACTGGCCGGGTAACCTAGGTACATGCACTGACCGGGTAACCTAGGTGCGGGCACTGGCCGGGTAACCTAGGTACATGCACTGACCGGGTAACCTAGGTGCGGGCACTGGCCGGGTAACCTAGGTACATGCACTGACCGGGTAACCTAGGTGCGGGCACTGGCCGGGTAACCTAGGTACATGCACTGACCGGGTAACCTAGGTACATGCACTGACCGGGTAACCTAGGTACATGCACTGACCGGGTAACCTAAGTACATGCACTGACCGGGTAACCTAGGTACATGCACTGACCGGGTAACCTAGGTACATGCACTAACCTAGGTACATGCACTGACCGGGTAACCTAGGTACATGCACTGACCGGGTAACCTAGGTACATGCACTGACCGGGTAACCTAGGTACATGCCCTAACCGGGTAACCGAGGCGCACAGACTGGCCGGGTAAACTAGCCGCACACACTGGCCGGGCAACCTAGGCATGCGCACGGACCGATTTTGATGGGCCAACTAGTTGGTTGGTGATATCAGGACATTGAGTGTCAATGAGAACTCCCGCAGTAGCAGGCTGGTTGGCTTTCACTAGGTAGACATCATCAAAATCCAACGCTTTTGGTTTCTGGAATACGACAATACGGATAGGATTTGTATGCTATAGTAAGACAAAAAGTTCATCATACTGAATTCAGACTGTCAGACTAACCTATATACCATCTTCCAGGGCAGCGTGAAAGATCTCATCAATGACGTCCAGCAGGGATTCGGGGTAAATGTCCTACTGGGAGACACAAAAGGCAATGGTGGGTCGAGAAAAGACACGGACAACAGCTTGTACCTGTCACAGACAGTGGTCATGCTAAACAAGGACGATCACTTGGGCGCCCTGAATATCTGGTCTTTTGTTCAGGTAAGAAATTAGTACTGCCTGTTGAGGGGAAAAGGTTGTTGGTTGATGACTGCAGTCTAATTATAAAGCCGGATAAAGAAACTACTGACTGTGTTCACAGTTCAGTTGTAGCTTCCGAATATGTGGCCTGCAGTTGGCAACTATCAATAAAACATATTTTAACTGAATGTGTAGACTTTGTGTATATCCGAAGAAGGCACTATGCCTGCGGGTCCATGAAAGAATTATTTTCTGACGTGGACCCACGACTTATCCTGTTCTTTCTGAGAGAGACTGAGATCCACAACTTGATTTAATAACTTTTATACTCACTTACAAAACGTTTTTGCTGATCTATAGAAAACAATGTTTTTAGAACTTTACCAATGTGTTAAAATTATATGAATCTATTTAATTCTATGTTAAACTTAACAGCTCTGAATCATCATCATCATCATCATCACCAGTTGCCCTGTCTGGAACAGACATTGGCGATCATGGCTCTCCACTCGGATCTCAAGAAGCAGTTGTAGTTGTGACGTTTATATGTTGCCCATGAATTAAGACTTTCAGTGAAAGTTTTTCTCTGTCTGCCTCTGCATTTCTTGCCTTCGATCTTCCCTCGGAATGAAGTGGCCGTTATCGTGCTGGAGCGCCGTAAAACTCAAACTCAAACTCAAAACTCAAACAATGTAAAATACCCGGTGCCCCTTGAACAGCGTCCGGGAAATTTTTCTTTTTGGATCAAAGTCAGCACGCAAAATGGGAATTGATAACCTTAAGGGCTTTTTGCCCATTTCCTAAATAATAATATATAGTGAGTCCCAAAGAGCACTGAGTCATATCTGCTTTGCCACGGTTTTGTAGACCATGAAGTTAGACCAGACCCCACTAACTATTGAGACTGAAACAATTCTCTCTCGTAATTCAAAGGCAGTTCAAGTCTGAGCCAAAGCATACTTTAATGGGTACAACGAGCCTTGTAGGAAAATACACACAGCGTATCTTTTACAGAAAAACAACTTCCAACTGAGAATCGAAACAGCGGAAGCGATATCAGCAAATCTTTTGAACAATGACAATGTAATGTATAATGGTAGGGTCGATATTCACTTGTGCTGATCCCCGATAGTCCTTAATTCGATACTTTGGTTTGGTCTAGTTGTGATAGAAATGACATCGTATCAGTCAATGAACTCGTGCGTAGCCGATTGTCCTATATCTTGATTGATTATCACTTTAGCCGGTGTGGTACTGTCAATTTTAATTGTAAATCCTTGTCTCTCGGGCGGATTTTTGACGCCATATTCGATTCTTAGGTGTAGTTTTTTTTTTTAAGGAGAAAAAAATAGGATGCCTTGACTCGCTGAATATCGAGTTAGAAGAATACAATAATCTTGACACATTAATCCAGGAATAACAACTATAATGGATAATATCATCGGCGAATGAAATCTGAAAGGTAACGAAAGTAGGTCATGAGAAAATAAAGATAAGACTCTAGATAATGTTTTCCCGAAAATCTTTTGCACGCGGCTTTATCCACGAGTAACGCATTATGCGGGGGTCGTGGCTTAGAGGTCCCTCGGTTCGATTTTGGCTGTGGGATAGAATCTAGAACAGTATTATTTCTTTTGATGCTTTTCAAATATTCATTCTTTTGTGGCCTGGCAGGGGCTCAAGCCTCTTGTAGGAAATAGCCTGAAAACCTCAACAATATAAAATGTAGTTTAAATATGAAACAATTATTACAGTATTGCCCACACATAGAGAAATACTACTGTAGATAGGTTGACTGCCCACATAACTGTAAGAGAATACTTGAGCCTAAGCGAGCGAGTACTGGAAATATCCATAGGTTTTTCCGTCCGTTGCCGCCTACTGTGTGCCGACTAGGTTTTTGCCACTACAGCGTAGCGCGTGCTCGCATACGTCTGCGCTGTTTCAGTTTTGAGTTTGAGTTTCATAGTATTAATATCAGTTTGATTGTCATGGGGTCTGTTGAGGGTAAACGAGAGAGAGAGAGAAGAAGAAGAAAAAAATTAAATGATTCGCTTTGTGCACTTGGAGGGCCGTGGTGCCCGGGCAGAATCATTCTAGAGACATAGGATGGAAGGGGCTGGGGCACTAGCTTCCTGCTTCTTGCATGGAGAGGCGCCCGCGGGCAGTCCGTGCAAAGAAAAAGGATTAATTGCTCACATTTCGCTAATTAAGAGGCTGGGGACACTAAGATCTACAGGGCTATAATACAGAATTCCCTGTTCTATACAAAGCTGAAAAAAGGCAGTTTGACCGAATTGATCCAATTTCGATATTAGTCATAATTATCTGCGTGGAACGGCATTGTCCAGGGCTGTATTGCGCCCAGGATGGCACACCAACGAGAATCATTATCGTTAGAATATCATGAAGTTGTGAAAAAACCAACAGTAACCGGGCATCTTTAAAAATAAGAATATTGCAAGGACATTTTTTTTAAAGCTGCCTTGCAAAAAACAGAGCGACGTATGTGCTCTCTTTATCTATTATCAGTTACGTCGCTCTGCCTTTGCACGGCAGTATGACTGGAAATGCCTCAATGGACATAGAACATAAGGTTCTAATGATGCAACAGCAGAGGTAAGGCTTTTAAACGGTTTTAAAAGGCTGTTGACAGTGTGCGACAGTATGTTACATAGTAAGCTATCGCTGAACTGTGCACACAGCTCGGTGTTTTGACAAGTCGGCTCTGTAATTAGCCTACGGTCCCTTAACAACAGTCGGTGCGGGCATGTTGGAATGTTGGAATTTTTCTCATATTTTCCTGCCCCTGATCCTATAGTAAGTAGGATCGAGCACCTAGTCTTCTCGGATAAAGACAAAAAATTCGGAGGACCCCGTGTGCACGTTGTGCACGTTAAAGATACCTTGGCAGTTGGAAATCTTAAAGAGCAGGCCGAACAGGGGCAAAATTAAAAAAAATTAATAGATTAAAATTTATCCCTATCACCCCCTCGCCTCCCCGCCCCACCCCCCCACCCCCCCCCCCAACCACCACCACCACCAATAAAAATTTATTATTCATTATTAAATATATATCAATATAATTATATTGATATATATTCAAATATTATTATAATACTTTATAACACAGTTGTGAATTGTGAACTGCGCCTAACAGGCCGCGTTACAATTTGCTCTGATATAGAGAGAGGTAGAGAGAGAGAATGAGAGAGAGAGAGAGCGAGGGAGAGAGAAAGAAAGAGAGAGAGAGAGAGAGAGAGAGATGCAAATCGAAGAGAACAAGATTTTCTGTAAAGCGCCTAGGGCAAATTTGTTTGGATTAGGCGCTACATAAATGATTTCCATTATTATTAGACTCCTTTAGCTCTCTTGGTTTATTTAAATAAACCCAGACACAAGTTTTATGTCTGAAGTAACGGCAGTTATCCCTTTGAATTCCAGTTTGCTCATTTCAATTGAAAAGATTCATGTTAAACGTTTTGTTTCGTAAACAGCAGGATATCCAAAAAAGCATGTCAACACAACGTGGTCGAGTCAGATGGTGTGCGCTCAGGCCGCTCTTTGTTTCTGCAAATTACATTATTATCGCAACACGGAATGTGTTTGAGGCTGAAGTGCCAGAATACTCAGTCTGAAATTCACATGCATCGTGCCTTTGTTTGTTTGTTTCTTTATTTTGTTTCTTACTACAGAACTCCGCCAGTACACTGAAGTGCTGGTAGATACAGCCAAAGATAGTAGACTCTACTATCTTTGATACAGTCACACGGGCACACACACAAACACAGACACGCGGGCGCGCACACACACACACACACAGAGACTAACACACACACTGGCACATTCACCTTCACAGTCACATAATATCTGGCGATCTTAGTTCTTATTTGTTCCAACTCCATTTTCTGCACAACGAGAAAATTCGACGTTAAACATTGGCGGCTTTAGTATTATGACAAAGAGTTGAAATAAATCGGAACTGTGAAAGAGCTTGATAAATGCCACAACTCACTTTAAACACGTGTCAAAGTGTGCATTTATTGTACCTCTTCTACATGGCTGTTGTTACTTGTACGTACGTACCCCAAGTGTTTTTGCACTAGGGGCGCGTACGTATACGTACCTATTCCTTATCCCGTCCTTATCCTCAACCCTAAATCTTATCGAATTCCTAACCTTGAGCCTTACCCTTTTAACAAAAAAATCACATACACACTTAGAGACAGAGAGAGAGAGAGAGTGAGAGAGAGGGGAGGGGGGGGGGGTAAATCTCGATACCATAGTGTTCGTTTTAGTTTATCATCCTTATTTCGATAACACTGCACAGCTATGAAGTTAAAATTCACAAACCACAGCGATTGTCTTTTAATTTTACCATATTAGTCTTATAATATTGTCAGGGGATTGGAATGCCGTCCTTTTGTTGGCAGAGTTCAAAAGACGCGTGATTGTTCTGAAGTCCCTTATAGCAGGTGCATGCGCCTTTTGTCCTTGTGCACGTGAACCTGATGACCAAAGTGCAAACAGCTTGCGAGACACGTGCCTGAGTGTAAAGAAAGTTTAACATTTCACTTGGAGTGAATATCGATTTGCGGCTGTTGTTGAAGGCACATCGGGTCATCTTGGCTTATGTAATCATATTATTTACCCAGGTTAAAATGTCTTCACATTACATGGAGTTCGGCATGGTGAACTATCGTAATTCGACTTTTTGTTTTTCAAAAATTGAGATAGCTGGCATGATGTGCTGTTAGTGGTGGGTTAAATTCTGAAAACTACCGAAAAGGTTAAAGAACGTTTTTAAAAAAAAAATAAAAAAATGTTGTAATCACTCACTCCGATAAAGAAAGTCATTCAGTTATATGGTTCTCCTGAAAAATGTGTAAAAGTCGAGTTAGGATAATTTAGCAAGCATTATGTAAGATGCAAGACCTTCGCTAAGGGCATGGAATGTGTATCGTGTATCGCATGTTGAAGTATCAATTATTATACTACAGTTAAAAAAAAAAAAAAGTAGGCATAGATGATAATAACAGATGTGGTTGTTAAAAAAAAATATATAAAAATTACGAAATGTATTCCTCATTTGCAAAATCATTATATTTTTAATTATATGAACATGTCTTATCACTAGTATGCATGAAGTATTGAATTACAGTTATTATTACTTGCATATATATGATTATATTATATTATATTATATTATATTATATTATATTATATTATATTATATTATATTATATTATATTATATTATATTATATTATATTATATTATATTATGTGGGAAAGAGCTGCGCAAACATCAGACTCACTCTCTCGCCTGGACGCAACTTATCCAAGTGGCAAGACAGGGTCAAGACGACTGGAAATGTATCCAGGTGCAGGAGGATGCCAGAGGGACAGTCATATTGCCTGACCGGCTGCCTGTAGGCTACTCCACAGCCTCGCAGTCCCAACTGACTAGGGTGAAAGACCCAAACCAAAGAACACCAATACTGGTGGATGCTCTGTGTCACGATATCCAGGCCAGAGTGACGGTATATTGCCATCTGCCCTATCAATCAACCACTGGCCTGCTGCCGCCAGCTTCGAAGCTGCGTCCGGGAAGTTTGCTCAATTCTTCGTCTGTGATTTAGGCAAACAAGCCTATGACCACACCGCTACCGAGGGCCAATATGAAGGACTCAAGTACTGAGGGTCACATTGTGCCCTAGCATGTGGCCGTTGGGTTAGATGAAACCTCCTCCGCCCTGGCCGTTTGCACCGACAGGTGCACGCCCACTGATACCAAGCTAGCGTACCAGTTCATGAAACAGGTTGTACTGGATTACATGTTACCAGTAGCAGATTTTTCTGACCTGACACACAAGCAACAATTATTATTATATTATATTATATTATATTATATTATATTATATCATATTATATTATATTATATTATATTATATTATATTATATTATATTATATTATATTATATTATATTATATTATATTATATTATATTATATTATATTATATTATATTATATTATATTATATTATATTATATTATATTATATTATATTATATTATATTATATATTATATTATATTATATTATATAAATACAAGCTATGTAACCCTGTTACCGGCTAGCAAGTGTTTAACCCCACGGGTGCGTACGTATAGATACTATCCCTAATCCTGTCCTTATCTTCAACCATAAATCTGATCGAACCCCTAACCCTGCCTCCTACTTTTTCAACCAAAAGAGAAAAAAAGAGGAAAACAAAAACAAAACAAAAATCTGAAAGAATAATTAATCACATTTAATTAAGGCTGTTGTTAGGAGCATTTCAGGAGGAACTCTCTAGCAATGGAGTCACATAAGGCTTTAAAATACGTACCCCTAGCGTAAAAAAAAAAAAAAAAACAACTTGGGGCACCTACGTACTTGGACCAACATTCTAGAGTTTTAAAGAGTGTTTAATTATATCCAATCACCTTGTCCAGGAAATGTAACAGTGACCCAGATATAAAACAATTTACCTTGATAAAAACTTCTATCCTGAAGATACGCTTTGTGCAATTTTGGTCAATACACATAGTCTTAACGTTCCTATTGAGTTTTTAACCTTCTTAAAGACGTTCCGAAAATAGTACTGTTTTAAATCTTTTGTGACAAGTGCTGGAAAGTGCCTGCTTCAAAGGAATTTCTGTTCTTTAAAGGTTATTGCGCGCCTGCATATTTTCGTATTATTAGACGTTTTCCTGCCTCAGGAAAACTGAGCATACACCGGGAAACGATTGATCGAGTTGGTTTTCTTCTTGCTGTAAAGGTGGTTGGCGCCACGGCAGAGGACGCCGGTTCGATCCCAGCCTTGGTCGCTTGTTTTCTGATTTCTGTCACTCCTGCTTTTCTGAGCACTAACTACGAACATACATTTCGAACCGGCTCACCTTTTCTCGGGAAAAGCCTGTTCGTGTGAACGAGGTCAACGCCACTTCATTTAACTTTTGTATCGTACACTGATGTGGAATAACAGAATAATGTTCGATTATCAAAGTGTCCGGGACATTGCACTCTAAGCTGATTAAACAACAACAACAACAACAACAACAACAACAACAACAACACAACATTAAAATTTCTATTAAGGATGCGACACAGTGACTGAAACGGAAATTGAATAAGCAAAAACACTTCTGGCAGAATATCAGCCAAATGAAACATCAGAAGTGCTAACTCTGCAAGTGGTGCTACATTTCAGCTTGTACACGTGATTTACAGCAATATTATTGCACAATAAATAATACCGGACGGTAAAAAACCGAGAGCATGAATTCGTGACCACAACATAATACAACGAAATACATACACACATACAAGGCACTTTCCCACTCTTCCTAAGGATCACATCGATCCATTTCCGCATGATCTGATCTGTTAGAATTGTTTCCCCTTTAGTTTCATTTCATGCACCATTGGTTCTGATTGGATGAGGGAAAAACCAATGGTGTGCCTTTTTAACGTTGGAGCTTGCTTATATTTATCTTGTACGTTACATAAACAGGACAACTTTCAGTTTAATTAACAACAACAAAAAAAAAGCTGTAGTTCTATATTTGAAATACAACAAAACTCCCCACTCGAGTCTTTACACTTTTACATCTTCAAAGACATTTGACAGTGGAACTGAATATGAGAACCTTTCTCACTATAAAGTAAACTCCAAAGAATACAAAAATATTGATTATTGGGATTTTTCTAGCAGTAGCAGAGGTCCACATAATCATTCATTAGCACGTGCACATTTGACCACCACTCTGAATACAAAACGATGGTTTTGTCACAGATTTGCGCGCTAATCTTTTAGCAAAGATACTAGGAACGATAAGATGAGACACCGCCTTCTTCGCATCCCTAAAATTTTCCTGCACACAGTGTGCATGCTGATCAAGGCCGGGGGTGGGGGTGGGGGGGGGGGTGGGGGTGGCTTGCTGCACGACATGAAAAGAATGCTTGATATAATGATAAATTATTAAGTATGCTGGTTTGTAACAGTGCTACTGCGACTAAAAAAAAAAGTTTTCCCACAGCCAATGAAGTTCGCATTAGAAAATAATTGACGTCATTCAAGGCCTATAGCGATAGCTGTACAGTGAACAAAATTCAATATTTTCCCTACTTGGCTTTGTAAAATACTGCAGTGTTCATTACTTTCGCTCATTGGCCGCTAGGTGGCGGTGCGAAATCTTTGTACGCAACAAGCGGTAGCTGTCTCATCTTATCGATTCTAGTACCTTTGCTTTTAGTGACGTCAATAGTGAGAATCTCATTCAGCACTGAAATTTTGAGAATTTGTGAGTGGATCTGATGAAATTGGTCCTAGATGAAAGCCCAAACTCCTGAAGAAAACCATCCAAAAGGGTGGAAAATTTTCTATGGAGATTGAGATGCGCTTGTAATATTAAAGATTGGCCATTTTTCTGCATTGAGCTAAAACATTGTGCTTGAAATAGTCTTAGAAATATTTTATATATATAATTATATAAAATGTACACCTTTAGCCCGATTTTGTCAGATCCACCCGCATGTATCAAAAAGCTTCAGCATGAGTAAAACAAACAAATAGGTGTGCATTCTGCAGGGATTGTGGTGTAACAAAAATATCTATTAGTCCTATCATCAAATCCAAGTGTCGTTATTTAATATGTGACCTAGATCTAGACATGCCGTGGGGCTTGGTGCAAGGACATTTTACAAGATTTATGTTGTAGCCGACCCGGCTAGTAATACTAAATGAGCTGAGGGGTTGACTATTCATTTTCATTTGTTCACACAACGAATAGGGCGTAGATTGTTCACTGAACTGATAGGCCAATGTGCATTCCAATTTTTCCAATGTGTTTTCCTTCAGAGTAACAGTAAATCTGACCCCTACCTGGAACTTCGACTGAGCGCTACT